>JARBWK010000002.1:94389167-94665909 GCA_030556195.1 Anolis apletophallus | reverse complement strand
GGAACTATCCAAGGTATTGAACCTATATGACAAACAGGGTTCTGCAATTTGGCTTCTGTCTTCCAAGTTCAGAACAAAACCCAGAGTAGAAAAATCTTTTTGGGGAGGGGGATCACATCCCCCTCTTTTTTTGCATGGTATTTTACCCAGAAAAAAGTGATGTATGGTTTACAAAATGTTTTCTTTTACGATGATAAATAATATATTTAAATAATATATTTAAAACAATGTGTTCATGCATTTCCCATTTCAAATTCATTTCAATAAAACGTTCTTTAAAAAGTCATATATATAAGGACAAGTACAGTATCAGAACATTATAACTCCTAATCTTTGTTTCATTTTCTCAGTGCAGGAATAAATTTCATGTTTCTGGCTAAAAAGTATTGAAACCTAATGATTTTCTCTGTTTTACTAGCATTTATTATTTTTTCTAATTTATTGTTTGTTTGCTTTTTTTGTCTACCAAAACAAAAGAGATTACTTGTTGTTCAGGAGCCCCTTAGGACCTTATAGCTCAATTTATACTATAAAAAACTAAGCTTATTTGGAACTAGCTGAGGACCTGGCGGTGCCCGGGTTATTTGAGGAAGGCATTGTGTGCCAAGGTTGATTCCTATTAGATGTTTATGGGCTTCTGTGTGCCCATAATCAGTTTGGTCCTGATTCGTCATTGGTGTGGGCCACAGTGCTCTAACGAAGTGAATTGAAGTACTGCAAGTCCCATCATCCATGGTCCATCCTCCCTCAAACTGAACCAGGATGTAGAGTGGGTTATGGGGGCTCTCTGTGCCAAGTTTGGTCTTTATCGGTCTTTGTTGGGGGCCACAGTGGTCTCTGGGAACAGAAGGGTTGGAAAGTACTCCAAGTCCCATCATCCATGTCCATGCACCTCCCCCCCCCAAACCTCACCAGGATGCGAAGGCAGTCATGGGGGTTATGTGTGCCAAGTTTGGTCTTGATCAGTCATTGGATGAGGGTCGCAGCGGTCTCGGGAAGTGAGTGGAGGTACTTCAAACCCCATCATCCATGCTCTGCTCTTCTCCAAACTGCACCAGGACATAGAGTGGGTCATGGGGGCTCTGTGTGCCAAGTTTGATATTTATCGGTCTTTGTTGGGGGCCACAATGGTCTTTGGGAAGCAAAGGGCTTGGAAGTACTACAAATCCCATAATCCGTGGTCCATCTTTCCCAAACTGCACCAGGACGTAAAGGGCATCATGGGGGTTATGTGTGCCAAGTTTGGTTCAGGTCAAACTTGAGATTTGGGATGTTAGAATGCTGGCCAATCCAAGGTCCATCCTCCCTCAAACTGCACCAAGATGTAAAGTGGGTCTTGGGGGTTCTGTGTGCCAAGTTTGGTTTTGTTGTCTCATTGTTGGGGGCTGCAAAGTGTTTTTGACTTAAACTCCCACCATGCCTGACTGGCTCAGGCCTTTTCCTTACCTCCTTCTGGCACTTTTGAGTCTTGGAATGTTCGTGTTGGCTGGCCAATGGGAGTTGTTTATGCAAATAACCCCACAGTGGGAGCCAATCCGAAAGCTGCCACATTTCCTTCCGCCCTCCGCCCCTCCGCCCTCCAGACGCATACAAACATACATACATACAAACATTCCGCTTTATTAAGTTATACAGATTATATCTGAACTAGCTGTACCCGTGCAACTAGCTGTACCCCTTCTACCCACATGGTGGGGAAGCCTAATCAAAGCGCTCTTGACAGATGGCCATTTTGCCTCTGGTTGATAACATTAAGAGACATTTAGTAGTCCGATCAGGTTGAGTTGGGATGTGTGTCTTCCTTGTGTTGTATTGCGTGGGACAATGTGGGGCCTCCCTCTGGCCCTTCTGGTGTGTCTTGTACTATAACTTCCCCAAATTGTAGTAGCTGGCTGTGGCATGTTTGTATGTATATGTGTGTATATGTGTATGCATGTGTATATATTGTGTGTTGTGTGTATATTTCTGTGCATGAATATATGTGTGTGTGTGCATTTCTTTATGTATATGTGTATATATGTGTATGCATGTGTATATATGTGTATGTTGTGTGTATATTTCTGTGCATGATTATATGTGTGTATGTGTGCATGTCTTTATGTATATGTGTGTGTATATATGTGTGTGCATGTGTATATATTGTGTGTTGTGTGTATATTTCTGTGCATGAATATATGTGTGTATGTGTGCATTTCTTTATGTATACATGTGGGTATATGTGTGTGTGCATGTGTATATATGTGTGTGTTGTATGTATGTGTAGGTGTGTCTTTGTGTGTGTCCGTGTGTACATGTGTGTGTGTGTTTAGGGAAATAGTGGGCTGCGAGCTCCTTGGTGGGGCAATGGGGGTTTCTAGGCAGGAAAGAGGGGCAGCGGGAGGGGGGTCTCCCTGCCGGAGAAATGAGTGTTGGGGGGGGGAGGGAGCCAGGCCAAGGCAGGGGGAAGGGATGCCCATTTGGAAGTGTGTACCTACAACAGGGTGCTCTGGTTATGGCTGCACCCGCAGCTGGGGCTCCTCTGTAGTCGCTGCTGCGGGCTTGTCACCTTCGCTTCCTTGGCTTCCAGATCGGCACGGCGGCGGGGGAGGTAGTGGGAGGGGCTGAGGAGGAGGATGGGAGCTGGCTCCCGTGCTCCTCAGCCCCTCCTCCTTCCGCCCCCCCCCCCACCGTTTCAGATCGGCACGGCGGCGGGGGAGGCGGGAGGAGGTGGGAGGGGCTGAGGAGGAGGATGGGAGCTGGCTCCCGTGCTCCTCCTCAGCCCCTCCTCCTTCCTCCCCCCATTGTTCCAGATCGGCACGGCAGCGGGGGAGGCGGGAGGAGGTGGGAGGGGCTGAGGAGGAGCATGGGAGCCGGCTCCCGTGCTCCTCCTCAGCCCCTCCTTCTTCCGCCCCCCGCCATTCCAGATCGGCATGGTGGCGGGGAGGCGGGAGGAGGTGGGAGGGGCTGAGGAGGACGACAGGAACCGGCTCCCGTGCTCCTCTTCAGCCCCTCCTCCTTCCGCCCCCCCCCATTGTTCCTGATCGGCGCGGCGGCAGGGGAGGCAGAAGGAGGAGGCGGAGGAGGAATCCCCTTGGCTCCTCTCTCTCTCCTAAAATCGTCACTTCTGAGGCCGCCCGGCATGATGCTTTAGGAGGGAGGGCCCCTCCCTCCCTCCCCACCGCCAATGCTGCTTGTGTTCCTGATCCAAGGAGGAGGCGGAGGAGGCGCTCTGGCTGGCATGTGCGAACGTTCTAAACGTTTGCACGGACAGCGGAGAGGCCGGGGTGGGAGTTCCGTTGCCAGTTTTTTGGGGATCGTTTTTTTGGGTGTTGGGAGGTACGTAGGTCCGGGTTTTTTGGCGTTGTATTTACCTTGTGCTATGGTTCATTCGGTTGTCGAGTTTGGTGGTTCTGCGAGCCATAGTTTCGTTGTCTATATAAGACATTGCACGGATGTTCAAAATATATACCGTATATATAAAAGATAAGATTTATTTTTAATACATAAAACCTGATAATTTTATGTCAAGTTATAGCCAATGAATTTTATTTTATTACAGTAGAAACTAAGTTTAAATCTGGAAAGACCACCAAAAGTGTAACAAATGAAAGTCTTTTGACAAAGGTGGAAATAGTGCACATATATCAAATATACCATTTATAAATGTCCTAACATTATAAAATATTACAAAATGACAATGGAAGTTATGTATTATCCATGTATCAAATTTTTTTATTTAAAAAAGCTTCTCTACCTCAAGTGAACTCATTTTTGAAACAGATCAGACCTGAATTTGATACCAATACTGTATTTTTCATTTTTTCCACTGTAAATTTCCAATGTATTTCCAACTGTCTCGGGGGGGGGGGGGGAGGACACCCAGTTTTATTCCAAAGAGCAACAATTTCAGAAAATGTTACAAGACTGAATTCTCCACTCCACTGATGAGAAAGCTGCTAAGGCTGGATCTGCAGTTCGACACAACTTCAAATGCTACAACTCAATGCCATAGAATCTTGGACATTTAGGTTTTACAAAATGTTTAGCCTTCTCTGCCAAAGTGTGCTTGTGTCTCACCAAATACAACTTCCCTGATTCTATAGAAGTCAATCATGGCAGTTAAATTGGTGTCAAAGTGCAGTAATTCTATATGTAGATAGATACACCTTGGTTGTCATTGTATCTGAGAAAATTGGGATGATATGTTGTTAGAAGAGGGTGGGGGTCATTAGCAAAGACAATTCCTTTGAACAACAGCTCAGTGCATTGTCAACATGGAAGAGCTACATTTGGTCTACATCTCTTGAAATCCTATAGCCATCAGGGTCATGCTGGCTAGATTATTCTGGGAGTCAAAGTCCAAGGAAATGAATACTTCCAGACTCTTCTCTTGTAGCACATCTAGTCCCAATGAACCTTGTGAATCAGGAGTCTGGCTAGAATATAGGTAAAAAAAACCTCAACAATTGTGAGACCTGTGTAGGCTGTGCAAACTCTTTGGTTTGAGCTCTTAAGCTAAATGATCTTTTCCAGTCATAACCTCAACTCTCTCCTCTGTTATGGCCATATGTTTTGGACTTTCCTCTTGCCCCTTCAAGTCAGCTTTCTACATTCCTTTCGGCCCCTCCTCTGTATACTATGGCTCATGCTGCATTCCAGACTATAATAAGATCACAGTGACTGCCGGGCTATATTGTCATTTATCTTTAGCCACCGCTGGTATTGCCACAACTGTGGCTTCCACATTGCTAACTTCAGAGTAACTCCTTTGAAGACAGTGGGTTTATTTTAAGAGACTGAGGACTCTGGACACAAACACAGATACAGCCATATGACTCTTACATCTTCTTCTATACATTTCCTAAAATACAACTTACTGAGGATGTGGAGAATTCTCATAGTTCTATGTGGAAGGCTAGTGCTATCCACATGCTCAGTAAATTCCCAAGATTATCTTGGGGTCAGGAAGGGCATGACTATTGTACCTCTTTTTATCCATATGTATCATGGGCATTTATAAAATGACTTACAGTTCAGACTAAAATGTTCCACTGACACATACTGTAAGTCACCAAGCATCACTGCAAAGGATGTCATGCTTCTTCATTGGTGCCTCTGCAGTTAGCAGAGCTGGGCAATTCTGTCCTTGCAATAGAGCCAGGTGAGAGCCTATTTTTAATCAATGGGAATTTTCCACTTACCTCCAATGCAGTTCCTCTCAACTTGGATGTGTCATTATATTGGTCTGGCCCAATCTGCAAGTTTCTAGGAAGGATTTTGGTGAGGCTTGATGCAAAAGCTGGAAAAATGTGAGATGAAGTATATCTCCCCATTCTCTTCTTTGCTTTAAAATTTTTATTTAGAAGAATAAAATTGTAGAGTTGAAAGAGAGTCAAGGTTCATCTAGTTCAGCATTTCTCAACCTGGGGTTTGGAACCCCAAGGGAGTCACAAGGTGGGTGTCAGAGGGGCCACCAAAGACACTTTTCTGTTGGTCATGTTGGTCATGGGAGTTCTGTGTGGGAGGTTTGGGCCAATTTTATTGTTGGTGAGGTTCAGAATGCTCTTTGATTGTAGGTGAACTATAAATCCCAGCAACTACAACTTTTAAATGTCAATGTATATTTCCCCCCAAAATCCACCAGTATTCACATTTGGGTATATTGAGTTTTCATGCCAAGTCTGGTCCAGATCCATCATTATTTGAGTCCACAGTGCTCTCTAGATGTAGGTGAGCTACAACTCCCAAACTCAAGGTCAATGCCCTCCAAGTCCTTCCAGCATTTTCTGTTGATCATGGGAGTTCTGTGTGCCAAGTTTGGTTCAATGCCATTGGTGGTGTAGTTTAGAATGCTCTTTGAATGTATATTAAATATAAATCCCAACAACTACAACTCTCAAGTGACAAAAAACAATCCCCCTCCAACCCCACCAGTATGCAAATTTGGGTGTATTGGGTATTTGTGCTAAATGTCTTCCAGTTAATGAAAATACATCCTGCATATTGGATATTTACATTACGATTCATAACAGTAGTAAAATCAGAGTTATGAAGTAGCAACGAAAATAATATTATGGTTGGGGGGGGGGGGGTCACCATAACATGAAGATCTGTATTAAGGGGTCGTGGCATTAGGAAGGTTGAGAACCACTGATATAGTTTAAACTATTCAGATTGTTTAAAATGTAACTAAAAGCCAACATTTCTGCTACTACTGAGAAAGTAAATTGTAACTCTTTTTAAAAGTAATAACTGGAGTACTCCCCACAACTTGGAATGGATATTGTAACAAATTATTTTTGGAAATAACTTTCCAAACTCTGTTCCAGACCTAGGAAAGATTCCAGATGACCAGATAAAAGTTTCTCCTCCCAGCCCCCCAGCCCCAGTGCATTCACCCTCTTCATTCGTGGAATTTTACAGCAGTTTGAGGCAGAACAATAATCATTTGTCTTCCACTTGTTTCTCACCACTTCTTCTGGCCAGAATCCAACTGCTAATATAACTGGAAAAGCTCCATCAGATCAATGGAGCTTACGTAAATCTTGACTTTCCAAATTCTCACTGATTTAACAGGTATCCTATAAAATTGGATTTAGACCTCTGTGATTGTTTCCCATTGAAAATAGTTACTGAGAAAAAAGTAAGAAGAGCTGCCCAATGTAGTATCAGAAGTCCTCAGTCTAGAATCCCTACTCCCATTTGCTTAATGTTGCTATATCACTATTCCACTAAGAAAATCCCCCAACCATTTATATATGTGTATTTACTTTTCCTTAGCAGAAAAAAGGGCCTCATCTCGTCCATGGGGGCTTTGCCTGTAGGTTGACATTTGTGACAATTGCACACCCTTGTGTACAGTGTGCACATGTAAATGCACCAAATGGACAGCAAGCCCTTTACACTACATAGATATAATACTATGATTCCACTTTGATTTCCATGGCTCCATCTTGAGGAATTCTGGGAACTGCAGCTTATGGAGGGGCCAGCCTGAGAGCTCCTCTGACGTCTTACCAAACTACAAAGCTCAGAAGTTCCATAAGACGCAACCATGGCAGTCAAAGTGGAATCATCTATATATATAAAATTGCTCAGTCCGTTTAATATCGTATATAGACAAAGAAACTATGGCTCCCACAACCACCAAACTTGACAACCGACTGGACCATTACACTAGCTACAGACAACAGCAAAAAAACCAGACCTACATACCTCCCAACACCCCAAAAAACAATCCCCAAAAAATTGCCAACGGAACTCCCACCCGGCCACTTTGCTGCCAGCGCAAACGTTTAGAACGTTCGCACATGGCAGCCAGAGCGCCCCTCCGCCTCCTCCTTTGATCAGGAAGAGCGGCGGGGACGTGGAAGAGGGAGGGGACACCTCTCCTCCTCCCAGCCCCTCCCACCTCCTTCCGCGCCCCCTGCCGCCGCCCGGTAAGGAAGAGCGGGGGGGGCTGGAAGGAGGAGGGAACCCGCCTCCTCCCCCCAGCACCTCCCACCTCCTTCGTACCCCCTGCCGCTGTCCCGGTCAGGAAGAAGCGGGGGCGTGGAAAGAGGAGGGACCCGCCTCCCCCCCCCCAGCCCCTCCCACCTCCTTCCGCCCCCCCGCTGCCATCCCGGCAGCTTCCCTCCCACCTCCGCCAGGATCGGGACCGACCAAGGAAGGCCCTGGCGGCAAAGCCGGCAAGGAGCCTTCCGCTTTGCCCGGTTCTCTCCCGATCCTTGAGGAGGCAGGAGGAAGCTGCCCTTTTCCCGGCACCTCTTTTCCCTCCTCTCCCGCCCCTCCTCCTCCTCCAACACGCCCTCCCACCCCGACTCCCCTTCACCCCGCCCCTCCTCCTCCTCCCTCCCACCCCACCCGCGCCCCGACTCTTACCCGCCGCATCCATGCCCCGCCTTCTCCGCTGCATCCTGGCCTTCCGCAGCGGCTGCCAGCCTCTTTGGGACCTGGCCACGCATCGCCGCCTCGACCTTCTCCGCCTCTTCCCCGGCTGGCCAACGGCCGAGGAGAGGGGCAGAAGGCCAAGGAGGTGGCGCCCGCGCCCGGTCCCAAACAGGAAGGCAGCCGGAGAGGAGGCCGAGGCAGGAGCAGGTGTCCGCATGACCCGGCTCCATGCGGCGCCTGGAAGGTCAGTGAACTACACCTCCCAGAAGGCTCCGCACCGGCCCGTTTTCCCAGCGAGCGGCGCTGGAGCCTTCTGGGAGGTGTAGTTCACTGACCTTCCAGGCGCCGCAGGGAGCCGGATCGTGGACGCATCCCGGCAATGGAGGGAGGGATGTTGCCCTTTTCCCAGGCATCTCTTTCTCCTTCCTATCCCTGCCCTCCTGCCTTAAATCAAGGGAGGACGGCGGGCGAAGAGAGGAGAGAGGAGCCCGGGAAAGGGCAAACTTCCCCCTGCCGGGATGTAGAAAGAACCGGCCGAGAAGAGGAAGGCCCTGGCAACCACGAAGCCAGCAAGGAGGAAGAGAAGAGGGAGTGATTGTCCGTCCCTTGCTGCACTTTCCTGCGCCTCCTTCTCCTCGCCAGCTCCGTGATCACCAGGCCTTCCTTCCTCCGGCCGGTTCTTTCTGCATCCCGGCAAAGGAGGGAGGGATGATGCCCTTTTCCCGGGCATCTCTTTCTCCTCCTATCCCTGCCCTCCTGCCTTAAATCAAGGGAGGACGGCGGGGTGAAGAGGAGAGAGAGGCGCCTGGGAAAAGGGCAAACTCCCCCCCCCCCTCCTCTGCTGGGATACAGAAAGAACCGGCCGGAGGAGAAGGCCTGGCGAACACGAAGCTGGCAAAGAGGAGGAGGCGCAGGAACTGATCGCTCCCTCTCCTCCTTGCCGGCTTCATACCCACACATACATACACAGACACACACACATACATACACAGACACACACATACATACACACACATACATACACAGACACACACACATACATACACACACACACACATACATACACAGACACACACACATACATACACACACATATACCTACACATACATACACACATATACATACACAGACACATATACAGACACACACATACAGTACATACACAAACACACATACATACACACACATACATACACTGACACACACACACATACACACACACATAAACAGACAAACACACATACATACACAAGCACACAAACATTCACACACATACATACAAAGACACACACATACATACCCACACACATACATACAAAGACACATACATAAAAAAAAAAAAAAAAAAAAAAAAAAAAAAAAAAAAAAAAAAAAAAAAAAAAAAAAAAAAAAAAAAAAAAAAAAAAAAAAAAAAAAAAAAAAAAAAAAAAAAAAAAAAAAAAAAAAAAAAAAAAAAAAAAAAAAAAAAAAAAAAAAAAAAAAAAAAAAAAAAAAAAAAAAAAAAAAAAAAAAAAAAAAAAAAAAAAAAAAAAAAAAAAAAAAAAAAAAAAAAAAAAAAAAAAAAAAAAAAAAAAAAAAAAAAAAAAAAAAAAAAAAAAAAAAAAAAAAAAAAAAAAAAAAAAAAAAAAAAAAAAAAAAAAAAAAAAAAAAAAAAAAAAAAAAAAAAAAAAAAAAAAAACAAAAAAAAAAAAAAAAAAAAAAAAAAAAAAAAAAAAGGGGGGGGGGGGGGGGGGGGGGGGGGGGGGGGGGGGGGGGGGGGGGGGGGGGGGGGGGGGGGGGGGGGGGGGGGGGGGGGGGGGGGGGGGGGGGGGGGGGGGGGGGGGGGGGGGGGAGGAGGGGAGGAAGGGGGCAGAGAGTTTTTCTCGCGACACACCTGATGATCGCTCATGACACACTAGTGTGCCACGGCACACTGGTTGAGAAACACTGCCCCAGGGTGCCATCCTCTCCCCTTTATTGTTTAGTATCTATATGCGTCCACTGGCCCGACTGGTTCGCGACTTTGGTCTGGAGTGCCATCATTATGCTGATGACACCCAGCTGGTGCTGAGAATGGATGGCAGGCCGGATACCGTACCCGATTGTTTCCATCAATGCCTTGAAGCTGTGACTGGATGGCTGCGTGCCAGCCGGTTGAAGGTGAATCCGTCGAAGACGGAGATCCTATGGTTAGGTCGCCCTGGGTTGGGTGGGTGCCGGCTGCCTACCCTGGACGGCGAGCTTTTAAGCCCGTCGTCTTAAGTAAAGAACCTGGGGGTCCAATTGGGCCCACAGCTATCGATGGAGATGCAAATCTCCACGGGATGCAGGACCGCGTTTTTCCATCTATGACAGGCTAGGCAGCTGAATCCCTACCTGCCCAGGAACGACCTGGCTACAGTGATCCAGGCAACGGTCATCTCGAGACTGGACTACTGTAACACCCTCTACATTGGCTTTCCTTTGTCAGCAATCCGGAAACTCAAGCTGGTGCAGAATGCTGCTGCTCAACTGCTGGTGGGAGCATCTGCACAAGAGCACATTACATAGCAATATACATTAGTATTTTGAGCATTGGAACACGACTATGGAGGCCAGGGTTCGAAACTCTGCTCAGCCATGGAAGCTCATTGGAGAAGTCACACTCCTTTAGAGAATGGCAATGGCCAACCTCTTCTCAATAAATCTTGCCAAGAGAACTTTGTGACAGAGGTGCTTTAAGGTGGCTGTAAGTTGGAAACAACTTGAAGGTGTGTACAACAATATTCACTATCAACTACTTGAATGTGCTTTTCATGTTGCTTTATAGCAGGCATCCTCAAACTGCAGCCCTCCAGCTGTTTGGGCTTCCAACTCCCAGAAGCCCCAATGACCTTGTTCAATTGTCAGGAATTCTGGGCGTTGAAGGCCCAAACAGCTGGAGGGCTGCAGTTTGAGGATGCCTGCTTTATAGCATCAAAAGGAGCCCAGTGGTGCAATGACAGGTCGGAGGTATGAATCCGGGGAGAGCGTGGATGAGCTCCCTCTGTCAGCTCCAGCTCCCCATGCAGGGACATGAGAGAAGCCTCCCACAAGGATAATAAAACATCAGGGTGTCCCCTGAGCAATGCCCTTGCAGACGGCCAATTCTCTCACACCAAAAGCGACTTGCAGTTTCGCAAGTCGCTCCTGACAGGGAAACAAAATTGCTTCAAATGGGTTAATGTTTGTTTAGTTGATTTCATTGTGATGGCAAAGCAATTGGTAAAGATGGGCTAAGGAGAACAGGGAAGAAAGAAAAGGCAAATATGAAGAGATGCCGAGAGAGAGAGAGAGAGAGAGAGAGAGAGAGAGAGAGAGAGAGAGAGAGAGGATGAAAGAAAAGAAAGAAAGAAATGCCAAGAGATGGAGGAAGACTTTATGAAGGGAAAAGATTCTGGGCAGAGAAGCCTTCCCAGAAGTCAACTTCCCTCTGAAGTCATTGAGCAAACGGATGAGCGAGAGAGGAGAATGAGGCGGGATCCTTTCTTTGCTAGTTCTCTGGAAGATTTGGTTTCCCCCCTGACATTTTCACTGGGCTGAGAAGGAGGAGGTTGAGGGGGGAGAGAGAGAGAGAGAGAGAGAGAGAGAGAGAGAGAGAGAGAGAGAGAGAGAGAGAGAGAGAGAGAGAGGAGGGGAGTGGGATAGTGGGCTTTGCAGAAACAAAAGGAAACCAGCTGCAGAACTTCCTGAAGAGGGAAAGAAAGAGTGACTGAGCGAGAGTGAGTAGGAGACAAATAGACAACGAGACCGAGAGACAACGAGCGCCTGCACTAACAAGATTATTAAAAAGGAGGGAGAGAGAAGGAGGAGGAGGAGGAGGAGGAGGTTGGTTGGGCAGGAGTGCTCCTTGCTCAGCCAGCCTTGGGTGCCTCACCCCCCCCCCCTTTATCACCATGACCAGCGCGCTCTTGAGGCGGAACTCCAGCAAGCAGGGGCTGCAGAACCTCCTCAGGTGAGCCTTGACCTGCGCGCAGGAGGAAAAAGAGGCGCGGGCGGGCGCAGGGAGGGCGCCGAAAGGGGGTCCTTTGTTTGCAGGGCGTCCAGCTGCTGGTGGGGAGCTCAGGGGAGGGGGGCAGAGCAGGGGAGGGGGCGACTCTTTCCTCCCAACGTGCCCAGGGATCTTTCCCCGACCAGCTCCGCCGGTCCCTTTTCTACGAGGAGGAGAGGAGCCGTGCTTTGGTCTCGGTGCCCCTTGCCTTGGGTTTGCTTTCTCCCCCAAAGCAATGCTCTTTCTTGGTACGCTGCTGCTCGCGCGCGCTCCCGGGGAAGGGGAGGGGGCCTTGGGCTTCAGAGGAAAGGTATGGATGGTCCCACTGAGGGCGAGGTAGGGCGGAAAGGGTGGCTGGCTGTCTGTCTGTTCCAGAAGGATTTTCAGGAAAGCGGTCCCAAATCAGTATAGTGTTCCCTCTATGTCTCGCACACCCCTCTGGCGTTTTACCTGGATTTCCTGGGTTGGCATTTTCCATGAGCATCCTGGCTGCTGTTCTTATTGTCCTGCGCCTTGAAGTTGTTTCCGACCTGTGTAGTTCTAAAGCAGGCCTGGGCACACTTTGGCCTTCCAGGTGTTTTGGACTTCAACTCCCACCATTCCTAACAGCCTCAGGTCTCTTCCTTCTCCTTTTCTACTTAAGTGGTTGAGGGGGGAAAGGAAAGGGCCCAGGGCTGTTAGGAATGGTGGGAGTTGAAGTCCAAAACACTTGGAAGGCCCACGTTTGCCCAGGCCTGTTCTAAAGTTTGGCAGCAAAAGGACCCCTGAAGCTATCAGCTGATCCCAGACAGCTGAATAGACCTCACAACCTCTGAGGATGCCTGTCATAGATGCAGGCGAAACGTCAGGAGAGAATGCTTCTAGAATATGGCCATACAACCTAAAAAAAACCCTACAACAAACCGGTGAATAGACCTTTCTTCTGCATGGTCACCATTTCATCACAAAAGTTACTTACTCTGTGGTTGCAAATCAAGCTTTTTCAAAGTTTGCAGCCCCTCTGGATTTCTGTCACTGCCTCATAAAAGCAACGTTTTCAACAAAAGGGGTGGCGGGGCTGTCCTGGCAAATGCTTTCCACACATGCAAAGTTGCATCCGTCTTAGGTAACATAGGGAGCAAGAACTATAGAGGCTAAACCAACTCCCTCCATGAACAGACCCCACCACCTCTTAAGTGGCTGAGGAAGGGGGGGAGGAAAGGGTCTGAGACTATTAGGAATGGTGGGAGTTGCAGTCCAAAACACCTGGAAGGCCAAAGTTTGCCCAGTCCTGGTCTTAGGTGTGCCTATCTCAGGGTTTTCTTGACAAGATTAGTTCAGGTTGGCCCTTGTCTCCCTCAGAGGATGAGACAGTGTGATTTATTCATCTGCAATCAAAGACACCCCCCATGGGCCAAATTTCTTAAGAACCCCCACAACCAACAGAAAATACTGTGTTTTCTGGTGATCTTTGGGACTCTGACAACAGGGGTCATCCTCTAGAGGCTTGGTCCAAGTGCCCAAACCAATTCTGAAAAGCTGTGTTTTCAGGTGTTGGGTGCCTGGAGACCGATGATGGAAGTTAATACAATTGTCAGTGGCATTAACTTGAAGGGGAAATGTCAAGGGCAAGAACTTTTAAGGGATAGGTTGTCAGCTGCTCCAAGTGATGACTTTTTGGTATCCCAAAAGGAGACAAGCACTTTGGAATCTGGGAAGGATCTTTACTCCACTGAAAGATTGCTTGTTTTCTTATCACCAGCAGTACCTTAGGCGAACTGAGAATTGTTTCTGGTGACCTGAGATAGCAGAAAGCTTTACACGGGATCAGGCATGTAGCCCCCTTAGCCCCCGATATTCTCAGGATGGTCCCGAAAAAGCCTTACTGGTACATTATTTAAACTGTTATGTGCATTTAAATCATGATCTGATCACCATGCTCATTATATCCCATATTAATGGGGTTATTGGGATAACAATACAAAAGGTTTGCTAGGGTAGACCCTCTTCCACCCAGTCTCAGCCCCGAATCAAAATCCTGGCTACGGCCCTGCACGGGATGGAGTTTCTTTGAAGGTGAAGGAACTACTGAGGAAACAAATCATGCCTATATTTGCCATGTAAACATCTATAAAAATGTGGCTTGTGCTCAGAGAAAGATGGGACGAATTCTTTTTATACTAAAGTTACATCCACATGGGAAAGGTAGGGATAACAAAGCAACATTGGCATAAATCCAATTGATAGCTGCATCTAGGAGAGCCAAAGAATATATGGGCTATACCTAAATGTTGGTTTTCTGCTTCACATTTGATTTGTGTGAGCTGTTCTAATTAAGCCAATATCTACTTAATTGCAAGCTGGGTTTTAAAGGGTTTTGAACACAGCAGTCCAAAACAATAAGGCCCCACAAAGAGGAGAAGACAATGACAGCAGGTATTCCAAGACACTGTGCATTTGCTAATATCAGTCTACTGCAAGCATAGGCAAATTTCAGCTCTCCAGGCATTTTGGACTTCAACTCCCACAATTCCTAACAGCCTACCGGCTTTTAGAAATTATGGGAGCTGAAGTCCAAAACACCTGGAGGGCCAACGTTTGTCCATGCCTGGTCTATGGGCTTCTATGCAATCCATTCTCTGAAGCTGAGAAAGGATTAAGAAACCCCATCTTAACTCAGTGAGCATATCAATATGTGTTTGAACAATTTTAAAAGGCAACTTTTGATGAAGCACATTACTATCCTATGGGAGTTTGCATATGCCTCATAGAATCCTAGAGTTGGAAGAAACCAGAAGGGCCACCCAGTTCAATCCCCTGCCATGCACTAAAATACAATCAAAGCTCTCAGCCTGCTCCTAAATGATATTATTTTTGACCAAACAGTATTAAATAGAATACTTAATGTTTTGGTTTCTATAAAGGCAATGACAACTTCTGTCACAAAGCTACACCCCTCTATCTGAGGGCCCTCCCACACAGCCCTATATCCCAGAATATTAAGGTGGAAAATCCCACATTATCTGCTTTGAACTGGGTTATCTGAGTCAATATTCAGATAATGTGGGGTTTTCTGCCTTGATATTCTGGGATATAGGCTGTGTGGAAGGGCCCTGAGAATTTGGTCAGAGGATGTAAATCAAGAAGGAGGGAGAGGCACATGGTGGTATATGGTGTGTTTGGTTCTTTAAAATGTTCCAGACATCAACTTGGAAAAGTTCCTTGTTTGAGATAAGACTCCCAGAATCTTTCAGCAAGCAAGGCCACAATGGGCCCTTCCAAACAGCCATGTAACCCAGAATATCAAGGCAGGTAGTCCACAATAGCTGCTTTGAACTGCATTATCTGAGTCCACACTGCCATATAATCCAGTTCAATGTGGATTTTATACAACTGTGTGGAAGGGGCCAGTGCTTTTGGTGGCTGTGGAATTCTGAACACAGCAGTCCAAAAGAATAAGGCTTCCTGTATAGGACAGAACCCATAACCTCTAAACTTGGACTGCATGCATTGTGAACTTTATGAGAATTTGGCGAGAGTCTTAACTTCTACCCTGTGATCTGATCTGTAGGCAGTTTGACCATAAGTAGTAACCATAAGGGGAAGTAGCCATCTGTCTTCACACACTGGAGTTTGCACACATAGGAAAATACACATTCTATCTATTTCGGCACAACATTGACCAATACTTAAGATTACAATACTCCTGCAAAGATCAGAAATGCACTTATTTTAAAGAACAGTTGGAAACATATCTATGAAAATTGGACTAAATTGTGCACAAGCAGTTGAGTGGTAACCACAAAAATACTAAAAAAAGAAATGGGATGTCATCCCACCCTCATCTTCCCAGAGGATTCTCCAGTTGCAGTCTTCCAAGTATTCCTAGTACTCAAATACTAAATCAAACAGTTACTGACTCCTTCAGGAGTTGTCCTTCAAGGACATTGTTTAAAATGGTTGCAGTGAGATCCATAGAAGCACTTAGATTATATGAAATGGGATTCAAGTGGGATGCAGTCTGAGTACTTTCTCCTCTCCTAATGTTTGAATTATACTGCAAAATGGCACATATTTGTGATTGCCATTGAACTAGATGGTACTTAACATCTGGACAGGCCTGCACAGTCTTGTACAGTAAGCCCCATTGATTCCAGTGAGATTTTTAACATGTTCCCTTTACAAATTACACCCACAATTGCTAAAATGTTCCAGTGTATACAATCACATAGAATTAAGAACTATCTGTGAATGAATGGGTTGCTTAAAGCTGATGGCTGATGTCAACTTGTTGGTTTCTATTGCCATGGCTCCAAAAATTGCTCAAAGTTACTGATTTTCCAGGCAGTAAAGTTACAAGACCAGTGTCAGGGCCGTAGCCAGGATTTTGATTCGGGGGGGGGGGAGGGCTGAGACTGGGTGGAAGAGGGTCTACCCTAGCAAACCTTTTGTATTGTTATCCCAATAACCCCATTAATGTGGGATGTAATGAGCATGGTGATCAGATCATGATATGAATAAACATAACAGTTTAAATAATGTACCAGTAAGGCCTTTTCGCGGACCACCCTGAGAATTTGGGGGGCTGAAGCCCCCTTAGCCCCCCCTGGCTACATGCCTGAGTCCTGTATAGACTGGACAAGTCAAAGATCTTATTCCTCTACACTTAAAAAGGCAGGTGTCTGGTTACTAAATGTCTAAATGGACACCTAAAATGAACATGGAAGACAGAGAAACTATATAAAAATCTGCCCTGCCCTCACTTGCTTAATAACTTACTATATTGAACATACTCTGATGTTACTTGGGCACATGTAGTCTGGCTTTCATATATGTTGTGTTGGAGGGTATGTCCTTGGCAGTCTTCCCAAACCTATTTAGCCCTTCCCCCATTTTTGAAAAATGGCATAATTTTCACATAATTCTCCAAGAATTGCTCAAAGCCATGGGAATACATAGTGGTTTGTCTTTATATTTCTTGAACATCTCAGCATCCAGAAAAGACCATGCTAATGCAGTTTGTGACTCCCATCCCTATTATACCCATCTGTGCAGAAATGGGCCCCATTGAGTTCAACAGCACTTATTTACAGGTTAAATGATATTAGGATTGCAGGCCTAAACAGCTAACTGTATTCCTGACAGTATAGTCTTTGCCATGAGACTGAATATTGTAAATGTGCCAGATCATCTTTGCTCTTGGAAAATAAGCTGGGTCAGTCCTGGTTGTACTTGGATGGGAGACTACCTTTTAACATGAGGCTCTGTAGAATGTATTTCAGAGCAAGAAAATGCCAAAACTACTTTTGATTATTCCTTGCCTAAAAAATATTACGAAATTCATGCAGTGACCATAAATTGTCAAGTGACTTGAAGGCACACTCATACATAATCCTTTGTAGGATTGCTCAGAAGTAAGTCTCACTGTATTCTGCAGGATTTATGTATGCATAAATGTGTTTAGGATTGCAGCCTTAATCTATCTGAGTTCACTAGCGCCTCAGCAGTCTCCCCCTTTCCTTGGATTGCTTCCAAATCATGTATTTTTTAAAAATTAAAAACTATTATAGACTTTAAGGCTCAGAGGGTTAAAAGAATCTAGACTGAAAAGGGAATCTAAAAGGAAAGAACAAAAAGCTCTACTTGTCAGCATGGGGCACAAGAGACTGCTATATTGCATGGAATCTCATTTTGAAATCTCACCATTTGTGGCTGGCCTGGGATATGTAAATAACGTCAAGTGTCAACAGAGCTGTCAGATGCAATTCCAGTAGTCTCAGAAATGCAGGGATATGCTGTGCACTGCAAATGAAGTACAATTGGGTGGGCAGATGAAGAAAGGAGTGTAAAACTAGCTAAGAAAAAAATACAGGCCACCCAGTTCTCACCACATTACGCACCTAAACAAAAATGCCTTGCTAGGTACTGAGGATAACAAAGTCAACATAAATAAATGTTAAATCATGGGGCTGAAAAGAGCAAAAAAAAAAAAAGCCTGTAGATCAGCTGCCAACATGAAGGCAACTTTCATTATTTTTGAACATCCCCAACAGATTTATCAACATCATTATTCAAGTTTTATAGTGTTCCAAAAGCAAAAAGTGGGAGGAATGAGGGTGTGTTTGCATGCATTTGCCTTCACATTGCCTATTGACTTATGATAGCCCCATTAATGTCCTGGCAAGGAATGCTCTAAAGTGGGTTTGCCAGTTCCTTCCTCTGAAATTCAGTGCACAGTGTCTGGTATTTATTTGTGGTCTCTCCCTCAAGTATTATCTAGGGTTGCCCCTGCTGCGCTTCCAAGATCACATGGGAGCTGATGCGATTAGGATATTTAGGCACACTTTGCTTGAAAACTTTGGAGCCATAGTAAATCACAGTAAATTCTTGTATCATGTAGCATTCTCTTTACAGTGCCTCCTCAGATCCCTCTGGGAAGCCAACAAGCAGGACATGAGTGACATTGAATGTCACATAAAAGAACAAACATTGATGACTGAAGCAACACCTTCTGCCCCTTCCAAAAACAACAATCCTCAGAATCAATGTCTGGAGTTTTATTTCCTCCTCCTCCTATGTAGACTCCTGGGGAAAAGAAATCCAGAACCTGAGTCCTAAGAATCATTTCCTGCTACATAATCATAGGACTATAATTTCACTGCTATGGCAACATCCTGTTGAAGCTTGGGGTTTTTTTTAGTTTGGTGGGACACTACAGCTTCCTAAGTGAACATTCAAAGTACACTTCCCACAACTGCAAACCCTAAGGTTCCATGGGATGTTTCCGTAGCAGTTAACATGTCACTGTTTAGTTTGAAATGGACCTAAGACAAGAAATGTGAAATGCTTGAGGCAAGAAGTTTTTTGGATTCCAGATTTCTTCAGATTTTGGAATACTTGTGCAGATATAGTGTACATACATAGTGAGGGATTTTGGAGATGAGAGGCTAAACACAAAATTTATTTATGTTTCATATAAACTTTATAGCCTTATAGCCATATATAACTTGTAGCCTGGAGGCCATTTTATACAATAATTGAAGAAATCTTTGTGCACGAAGCAAAGTTTGTTTATTGTAGATTGAACCATCAAAAAGCACAGTTGTCACTGTCTCAGTCAACCATGTGGACAATACTGGATTTTGGAATATTTTGGATTTCAGAATTCCTGAGTAGGGATACTCAGCCTGTACTCACATGAGAACAAGGTTGCATTCTGCTGGACTCAGTTGACATGTAGGCATTTGCAACTCCTTGTCAAAGACTTGAACCACCTGGAGAAAGCAATGAATGTTCATGTATATATGAATTATCTCTTAGCTAAGTCAAGGTTGTCAAAAGCAGCATCGAGTTCAGGGCACATAGAATCAACAAACAGAAAAATAGGCTCTCAGCTTTTCCCCCTCTGCATCAGAAGACGATTTTTTCAGTGATAAGCAAAGGGATGTGGCTGCCCAGGCTATCTGTCCTGTTGGGAGAGATGAAGTTCTCTTTTGGCACACTAAGAGACAACCAATCACATTGTTAACAAACCCGCACAACCTATGAGTCACTGAGCTGAACACAGTCCACTAGCTATGCATGGTGAAGCATTAGGGGCAGGATAACAACCCACATATTTTGCTTCTTGCCTTTAAATCCCCCTTTCCACAATAGGGTCTGTTGAGTGCTCAGGAGGCCACTATATTTGAATGAGCACTCTGTCATTTTCATTGAAGTTTTGATAAGGCAAAAATTGCTTCAAATGAAATTAATAAATCAAGACATGAGCAACTGTGGTAGGTTGGAGGGCTGCATTTCTGCTGCTGGGATGCCACAGGGAGTTGCACAGACTGACTCAAATACAATAATAATAAATCATAAAATGACAGCAACCCACTACTGAAGGGTATTTTTTAAAGTTAAATAGTCCGGATGCAAACTATTCCAAAAATTGTCTCTCCATGGAGCATTTTTTGGGCCAGAAACAGGGTGTCTAGAAGGAATGAGGTCCATAAAAACAGGCTTGGGACCCCGTATGGTCCCATGACTTCACTTCTGTCCCCAACATTAAAATTTTACTTGACTAGTACTCAGTCTGGTTAGTCAAATGATGATTGATGTGACAAATAATAACATTTTAATCAGTTGGTATCATTAATTGCAATGATTATGGAAATCTAAATCAGAAGAGTCAATGCCCTGTTTTATGAGCAAGCTGTGTGATAAATTGGTTTGGCATGCCAGGCTTGTTGTGGTTTTGTACAACCTTCTGTTCCTGCACCTCTTCCAAACACCAAATGAGGTTTTTAACCAGTGTTCTGCTTCAGTTGGCCCAATAACTCTGCTAGCAGCCAGATCCCAAAAAGAGTGACAGTCCTAAGTTTATGGAAAGAGACAGTCAGAAAGAGAGCCAGAGGAACTTAAACATTTTAGCTTTATGTGAGAGGACATTGCAGCAAATTCGTGAACATCTTGTAGTTCCTCCATGATGACATGTGGCAACATTCTTGGGCAGCAATGGTTCCCAAAGTTACCCATTTAAGGTGGAACCGGTGTCAAAAAGGGATGTGTTATTGCTCCAACCTTATTTTCCATCTTCATCACTATGATACTGCAACTTGTTGATGGGAAGCTTCCCATCAGTGTGGAAATTATCTTATCAGACAGATGGCAAGCTATTTAACCTCAGCAGACTGAAAGCCAAAACCAAGATCACAACAACTATGACAGCTACAGAACTCCAATATGTTGATTATAACATAATCTGTGCTTATGCAGAAAAAAACCCTATAAGCCACTCTAAACACCTTTGCAAAAACATATGAAATGCTTGGCCTCTCATTGAACATCGAGAAGATCAAAGTGCTTTTTCAGCAGGCACCAATGAATCCCTCTACAATGCCAGAAATACAGCTTCATGTTGTAACATTAGAAAATGTTGACCATTTCTGCTGCCTTGACAGTCACCTCTCCACAAAAGTCAATGTCAACACTGAAATACAACACCGTCTGAGCTCTGCGAGTGCAGCAATTTTTTGAATGAAGCAGAGAGTGTTTGAGAATTGTGACATCTATAGAGATACCAAGATGCTTGTTTATAAAGCACTCAACTTCTGGAATAATTCCATCAGTGTTGCCTCTGAAAAATCCTGCAAATCTCTTGGGATGACAGGGAGACAAATGTCAATGTGCTGGAAGAAACAAAGATCGCCAACATTGAAGCGATGATCCTTCGCCATCAACTCTGCCACATTGTCCGAATGCACAATCACCATCTCCCAAAGAAGTTAGTATACTCTCAATTCAAGAATGGAAAACAGAATGTTGGTGGACAGGAAAGATGAATGTAAAGTCAACCTTAAAAACTGGCATAGACATCGAGAACTAGGAAGACCTGACCCTGAGCGTTCTAACTGGAGATCGGCTGTTACCAAAAGTGATGTGGAATTCAAAGAGACACCAGTGGAGGACCAAAGGGAGAAACATGTCAAGAGGAAGGCATGTCAAACCAGCCCGTGTTGGGGTTTTTGAGCCAATTTTTAAATTAACATTTCTAAACTTATGCATGAGTATATAGTAGGGTTGGATATCTCCGGTTTTAAATTCTATGAAATTGGTTTAATTTCGTTAATAAAGTTAATTTCATAGTTTTTTTACCCACATGGCCTAACCCGGAAGTGTAATTTCTAAACCAAACCTGGGGGCCGCCATTTTTCTTAATTTTTGTAATTAGGTCGTATTTTCCCCTGTCAGTTCTCAACAGCAGCCTCCCTTCTCTCCCCTTGCTAGCTGAGAGCTTATTATAACAGGAATATCAATCCTCTCAAAAATTGCTTCTCAGGGCCACTTACAGACATCCATACTCCTGCACTTCTGGCTTCTTGGAACCATTAGCTAAAGCGGGGAAAAGTCTTCTCCCCCCCCCCCCCCAAAAACAGCCACAGACCCGAGCAATCAATGCCAGAAAAATGGATCTGTGATCTGATCGGATCCATTTTTCTGGTATCGATTGCTCGGGTCTGCAGCCTGGAAATTTGATTCTATCAGACGGGACACGGTGCTTTTCACATCTGCTGACCATCATCAGGATCCTGGTGCCTGATAGCCACCTTTACTCCTTGTGGTTCTTTACTGTTTGCCTAATTTTCAACTTGGGATACAGCCTGTTCTCTTTCCTCCATTGCGGGGAACTGGAAATGACATTCCCACTTTGCATCCTGGGAACAATAGTCCTTAGATGGCGACTTCTCCATTTCCTTTTTTTGGGTGCTAATTGTGATTATTTAGAGATCGCGGATCCAGAAGCCCTATAGGATTACATATAGGATTTACAAACATATTTGCTGTGAACCATTTTTGAATGCAAGGCGAATTCTGCATTTGCCCTTCCATTCCCGGTCCACACAGCATCCGCTCCATCGCAAAACTTCCTGGGACCTGTAGTTCCGCCAGCTATTTCTCCTCTGCGCCTTTGGACAATATTACAGGTATTCCCTGTGGATTATCTTCAGTGATAGTGGAGTGTGTATTTTTATAATAACTGGCATCCATTCACAAATTGATGCTTAATGTGTTAATATTATGTATTTTACAGATATTGTGTACAATGTATGAAACTTTAAGATGATGCAATACAACTTTGTGTGTGCACAGTTGTGATTTGATGCTGCTCTTGATGTGCTACTTGTTATTCTCTTGTGTTTGACTCGCCCCTTGTTCTTTGAGTAGCTTTCCGTAGCTCACCCTGTATTTTGTCAGGAGTGGATGCGAGCCAGGGAAGGAAGGGAGAGGTGGATGACAAGCCAGCTGGCATAAAGAACTAATAACGAAATTCGTTATTAATAATGTTTCAATCATGAAATTTATTTTTAAAAATTTGTAATAATTTCTATAACTAATCAAAATCTGAACACCCCCCCCCCCCCAGTTTAGAATCAATTTTTTTATGGATCAACCAACCCTAGTATATAGTAATACCAAAAATTAGATGATGCTTTGAATGGGTTAAACAAAACTAAAGAAAGCTGGTGATGGAGAACCAAGTGTGTCTGTGTGCATGTACTGTATGTGAAGAAGTTGCTATGTCAGCTCATTGAACAGTGTGTGTATGGCAGAAAATTCAACAGCAGAAGTCTTAGCAAGGATACAAGCATACTCACAATGGTGGCATCATCCACAACAAGTAGTCAGAAATGAAAGATTAGCTATACACTGAATGAGTCAATTTTTAAAAAGTAAAACACAGTCTGGGCCACATTTTAGATCAGAGCATGCACCTCAGACTGCTTAATCTGACTGATCACATTTGCAGTAATTGGAAGTACTTGGAAATATATGTTTTAGGAACTAAATCATTAATAGGTACCTACCTAGACTGGATTAATGTTGGAGATAAACTGTTAACTGGAAAAGGGAGGCAATAAACAGAATTACAGTGTCATGACAAACTTGACCTGAATACAAGCTCTGCATAAGTTAATGTCTGCATACAAGGGTGAGCTATGAGAAAATTTAAGGGGAAGTTTGTATACCGCCTGCCCCCCCAGAAGTGCTAATCATTATTGTCATTGTTTACCTATTGTAAATTGGTATAAAGCAACTTGAAGCAATTTATCATCTAACAAAGGCTCTGTTTAACAAGCCTGGCAGACAGTGGAAGGGGAGGCGAGAGTTAGATAAGATGGTAATTGTCCATTCTTTTCCAATGTCATTTCTAGTTAATTACACAGTCACTGTCAATAAACTCTCCAGGCAATCACACAGTGTACCCAGGGCTCCCATCCCTTGATGGGCATTTCCCAAATGCCAGGCTTTTCAGATGCAAATGACACAGTTCTTTTGGCAAGTGTTTCATGCAAAGCTATGTTTGTTGTCTGTTTTCAAAGGTCAAAGAGGAGGCATTGTACACAAAATCCACCTCAAGTACCACATTCAGACCATTTCACAATGTGAACATGGAGTTTTCCATAGCTATATCAGTGTTAACACAGGTTTCTTCCACAGTCAGCATGTGTAGTCTGTCAGGCTAATATTTCTTCTACACAGTTGATGGGCATCAAGCAACTGTGCTATCTGAGGCTGTATAATGTGATAAAGCTGCTGGAATAGACCAAAGGCCTATCTCTTTTGATCAGGAAAAGTCCAGAAGCAGACCCTTAGAAGAATATTATTATTGTGAAACATTGACATCACCACATTTCCCTAGTTGGAAGTAGTCATGGACACAGTGGTCATAGAAAAAATCAGGCACTGGAGAAATAGACTGGTTGGAGCTGGCATATTTTTGCCCAACTTCTTTTGATGTGCTGGGAACCTGGGACTGCATGAGCCTGGGACAGGTGCAACTCTTAGACTAAGGCAACAAGGAAACTGCTGTTCATGAAAGCAATAGCATCTTCTTGTTTGTAGCAATTGGCAGTTTAAGGTCTGTGATGGCCCTCTCAGTAGACAGTGAGATTTCAACTTCCTGCTGGATATTTTGATTCTCACTTTTGACAAATTGTCAAAGTTTCAAACACCTAGTTAGATGTTCTCCTTATTTTGTATAGTACTGGATTTAAATGTGAAGGCTGAATTCCTCACTGGATATGTTCCAATTTCAGGAGCCATTCTGGACTTAGATCTAGACATGTTTTGGTTTAAGCCATATAAGAAATAACATTGGCTATAATGAACTTGCAATTATAGAACTGTAAAGTTGGAATGGATCACATTGACCATATTATTTCCTTGTAATTTGAATCTTTTGGACCTACCATCATTTGAAGCAACAGAAACCAGGATAACTCCATCTTCTATTACACAGTCCTTCAAATATATAAATATGGCTATTATATGAGCTCTCAACCAGCAATTCTCCAGTCTGAACATGACCACTTTCCTCAGGTCATTCCTCACAGGGCTTGTTTTTCAGATCCTTTAAAATCTTGTTCATCCTCTTCTGACTATGTTCCAACACACTGATGTTCCTCTGAAACTGTGGTGCCCAGACCTGGATACAGTACTTCAGATGTTAAAATGTATCACACTCACAACTCAGTAAAAAAAAGTTCATAGAAAAGCATTAATAGTAGTTTGGCTCACCATGAGGAATTTTGGGTGAATATTAATGTTGATGTTCAATACCGAATAGTTACATTATGCATAATTTGGTGGAAAATTGTCCAAAGCCTCCAAGTTGATAACCAAAGAGTGCCCTAAAAAAAAAACTATCCAGGCAGTTTTAGTCTAATGAGCTTGTAGTTCCTTCATAGAGCACATTTTCTAAAATTCCCCTCATACAAGAGAGAATGGCTATCAAACCTGTGGAATATCTCTGGTGTGCAAATACCATCAGATACCATTCAGCAAAGCATTGGCAACACAAGGAGCAGAACAAGCAGCTCTGATTATTGTGAACAAAGTGCTGTTTCCCATTGAAAATAACCCCATGCAAATAAGAGGAAATCAGTGTGGTGCTGATACATAAGTTGAACAGAGTATGCACAAAGATGGACACTTCCAATACAGAGAGGCCAGTCTTGCTTTCTGGGATGGAAAGTATCCTGATCCAAATTTAGGTCATATATAAACATTCTGGTTCCTCCTTAGATGGGCATTCATAAGATACCCCCATGCCACACTTGATGCCCACCTGTCCCTCAGATGCTTCATCGCTAATTCGTCTCTTGACAGGGTAAGAATATGAGCTGTCCCTCTCTGTGACACTGTATGCATTAATTCTCAGATATTCCAGACATCACCGGTGGGTGTGTCACAAGCCTTGCAGCTGCCTTATCTTCAGCCTTTAGCTTTATGTCACTCCTCTAACTATGTACAAGAGTGCCTAGTGGCATGCCTGGTGTTAATGGACAGCAGTATCACTATGCCTCATTACCAGATAAATCTGCAACAGATACAAATATGCATTGGCCTAAGTGGGTTTTCATTTCTGTAAGGTCAACAAATACAACAAATTCTTAAAACTGAGCAAAAATTCAGAAGAAGTACCTAAAGTAACACATAGTTCTTCTTCTGCATGGTTTTCAACATTTTTATTTGATAAAAGAAGCCAGCGATCTTTGAAAACTGGTAAGAGGCATTCTAACATGCTGACACTCTTCTGATACCAGCTTCAGGAAATACATCCAATACATATAGAGCCAATTTTATGCCTTTTAGTTGGCCTGATCAGGTATCCCTATGGTGTGTATTTTATATTTGGCTGTATAGCTAATGCTGGATATATTTTTTAAGATCTTATGTTTGTGGGAGGAACTCTTTGGTACATAATTCTAAATGCCTCCCCTCCCCTCCCAGTTCCAGGATTCCATATTGTGTTGCTATGGGAGTTAAAGTGGAATCATTGTACTATAAATATGTAGTGTAGATGGATCCCTAGTTGTTTTAATCTATTTCTAAACAGAGCCTGTATCTAAATGATATACAGTACAACCATTGAATCCACACTGGAAAAGGACTGTGGAAGTAGGAAACTATGGATAGTATTGTCTATGAAAATAAACAATTTTTGCTGGCAGTTACCATAGAGTTGCATTGGAGTACCTAGAAAATTATCCACTCTAAAAATTTGCTAGATCTACCAGGGTGATTCTATGATAACCTCAGGAGGAAATATACTACCTGGGAAACCTAGAGAAATCTTAGAGAAGACAGATTTTGTCAGATGGAGATAGGTGAACTCACCAAATTCAGTGTCCTAGGACTCTTGTGGGCTGTTTGGAGGACAGGGCCCCACACTGGCTATCACATGACATTATGTAACTTCCACAACACACAACCCCCATGTTGTGTGTAATCAACTAGTTCTACAGCCTTTTCCCTTGTGTTTAGTCAGATTGTGTAACTTCTGATAGAAGCCTCACCCCCAACCGGGGGGGGGGGGGAGTGTTCTTGAACGCTTCCTTCACAACACGAGAGGCTTCCTGTGTTGTGCTGACTGTTGTACTGTATTTTACTAGCATTTTTTCTTTATAATTGTTTCTGTTTCTAATTTGGCTCACTGTCAAATTAATAGAATATGCGTTCCACCTTGAACTGTAGTTTGTAAACATGTAAAATATATTAATTTTAAAGAGGAGTACCATTTGAAGTCTGAAGTGGTACATTCCATTTTAGCATTTCAGGATGTTGTTTCAGCATCTCCCCACACACTGAAATTTTGTTAAACATCAATATACTTTTTAATTGAGTTCCATATTCAGGGTTAATTCAGTTATATGTGTGTGTGCACATATACACACACATACACACAATTTGAGGACATCAGTAGAGAAATCAAAACCTGCCATGGCCACATGCAAATGATCAGGAATTAGTCATGGCTCCCCAGTGTATGTCTACCATGTATTCCTGAGTGTTCAGAGGTGGATGTCTTCTTTCACAAACTATGCATATCTTCATGAAAAATTCAGCACTTTTTAGGTAGAGTGTGTGACTGCTATGCCATACAGAGGGACTTGTCATTGGTCTGCTGCTATAACTCCTTAATGAGCCACATTCTCATGATGGCCCTATCCAGGTGGTTGCCTGGGGCAGCAGATTTTACATTTCAAAATAGGGCAAATGTTACTTAATTTGTCATTTTATAGCCAAGGTGTTTAGAGATTTTCTGCTTCTCGTACCTGTGTGTCAGAGGATAGTAAAAGTTCAGGCTTCATATGCCTCTGGACTTACTTATTTAATTTTTTTGGGCGGTTTGTAGTATCTGTGGAATTAACTGTCTTATAGTGTGGTGGAGTCGCCTTTTCTGGATGTCTGCTTTGATTGTGAGTTCTTGTATAGTAGTGGGTTTGACTAGAAGGCTCTTGTAGTCAATTCTAACTCTGATTCTATGATCTGTAGAACTTTCAGGCAGAAAGTCAGCAAAACCTTGATTGTGACTTCAGCAAGCTACATGACTGAGAAATCACTTATGGGTAGTTTTTTCAACTAAAATTTTTGGGGTGGGGTGTGCATTTTGATTGGGGTGAGGGTGGAGCCAGAAACAGTCATAAAAATTGGGGAACTTCAGTGAGGCCAAGGACAGGGAGAGGAAAGGACTCCTCCAAGAGCAGTTTGCAACCATAGACCATATAATTGGTTTTCAATAGAGGCCATGAATTGATGACAATCTGGATTTAGTTAAATGTTCCTGAATTGACACTTGGACTCCCCAAAATAGAGAGCTGGTTTGATATTACAGTTTGAGTGTTGCACTAGGACTCAAGGAGACCATATTCTCAAATTACCACTCAGCCATGGAAACCTCCTGAGTGACTTTGTGCAACTCATACTCAGTCTCAGAAGAAAGCAATGCAAATTTCTCTGAGCAAATTTTGCCAAGAAAAGCTTTTATTAAGTTTACTTTAGGTCATCATAAGTCAGAAACTACTTGAAAGCACACAACATCTTCCCATAGACTACCTGGCCTTGATCCTCAAAGAGCTCCCCAAGCAGCATATGTTTCCTATTCTGTCAGAAGACCTACTGATCTCAAAAGGCTCGCCAGGGGTCTTCCTTCTGAGCCCAGTTTCATTGTTCATATTTTGCATTCTGAAAGATTTTGTTTGGTTTTTCTTTTCAGACTTGTAGAATTTCCAAATCATGCATTTTGTCACTGCCTATCACTTTGCCAAATGACATCTTTTCTCTCTGGAAAATTATAATGTGGCTTGTTGTGTTTTATGTGTTTAAGAGATCTGGGTCCCCCTGCTTCAGAACAGTAAATAAATTATGCAGTGTATCATCTGGCTTTCCTTTGATTTCAATTTTCTAAGGAACTTGTATTGTGATCTCATGCCATATGTTTCACACAATCACTACATTTTGTTCACCAGATTTATATTCACCTCACTTCTATTCATTAGCCAATGGGAGAAAACAATAAATCTAGATGGCATAATTCCCAGACTGTGACCCCACATTTTGCGCACAAAGGGAATGAATCAGGCACAAGAAGGATTGTGATTTTAGCAGAGAGCACATTAGTAGATAGCCAGTTTTTTAAACTCAACTTCAGAGGTTGACTGATGGATGGGAGATCAGC
The DNA here is from genome assembly GCA_030556195.1 of Anolis apletophallus. Taxonomy (NCBI): domain Eukaryota; kingdom Metazoa; phylum Chordata; class Lepidosauria; order Squamata; family Anolidae; genus Anolis; species Anolis apletophallus. Next base: position 94,637,064 of record JARBWK010000002.1, on the reverse strand, counting down.
CCACTGGTTAAGGGCCTGGTGATCAACATGGGAAACTGTAGAGGAAAATACAATTGCCATAACTGGTTTGTACAAAGTTGCTCCCTTCAACAAGTAGGTACAATTTGTAACTGAAAATTGGACTTTGACAATGTTCATCAAACTTGTTGTTTTATGTGTGTTTGATGAATAATCTCATCATCCCCAAATATCTGGCCACTAGCTGTGCAGAAAGAGGACCATGTGGTTGTAATCCAAACAACAGGGTGGCTTGGGGAGGGTGGCAAACCCAGGACATTGTCCCTTCCCTCATAAGAATTCTTCCCTCCTATTTTTTTTCCAGTTCCCAGATTTCTAGCAGTATAAAAATTGTTCACATCTAAAACTCTGCTGTGTTCACATTCCTATGGGAAGTTTATGTGTCCCATTTATTTGGACACCAAACTATATTTCTGAATGCTCAGTTGAAGTATTAGGTCGTTGCAGAGTGTCAGAGGAAAAAGTTGGTTTTTAATGGCCATTTGCTCTAATTCCACCGTGCCCAGACTAGATTTTTTTTATTGTGCTCAACTTGTGGAAGTTTTTGATTATGCTCAATTTTGTCCTATTTCTTCATCCCAATAACCTATGGTTAGCAGCAAGACCCATAGGGGTGTGTAATCCTGGATGTCAGCATAGAATCTTTACAAGTTTTCTCCTGTGTCTGTAGTTGGAGCATAAACTTGGGTTATGATTCATTTCCAATTCACTTCCTGGATCAGAAAAAAGATGGCGACAGTGGCTTTGAAAGGCCAAGAATACTTCCGGTTTCCCAAATTGCTTCGAAATTGCTTCAAAAATGAATTTATTCCGATTTTAATTCGATTTACAAAGATTCTGATCGAACCTACCCATGCCTATTAAATAGGCCATTCTTCTAAATAACATGTGATGAATGAAATCAGGTACAGCATGGCAATAACAATGAGCAAGAATTTACCTGTGAAGATTACAGGGTATCTTACCTTAAGTAGATAGAAGCAAAATTATGCATAGCAGCATTTCTCAAACTGTGCTCCTCCAGGTGATTTGGACTTCAATTCCCAGAAATCCCAGCCAGTTTACCAGCTGTTAGGGATTGTTGGAGCTTATGTCCAAAGCATTTGGAGGAACACAGTTTGAGAAACTCTGGTGTATAGGATAAGCTTGGAGTATTTACTCATATGAAATTGAGTCCCTCTGCAGAGGTCGAGATAGGATGGGATACAAATGCCCAAAATAAATAAATAAAATAAAAATTGATCATGACTTATTTCTGTTTTCCATGAATAATAATGAAGTGCCAGGTGAATTCAAAAATTCATTTGTATCTCAACTTTCTCCCAAAGAGGCTATTTGTATTAATAGTCAAGGCTTCTGAAATTCTTATCTCTGTATTATTACAATCTTGTAACAGCCTCTGTCTATGTGGCCAGAAATATTTTCATTCCTTTATTAACTAGGAAACTATGGAGTTGTTTTGAATGAGATTGTTTTTTCACTCTCAAATATGTGAGCCACCCATACTGTATTTGAACTTCACATCTGAATATGTCTCTATAAATTGTGACTGAGATTGTAAAACATGCAGAATCTTTTCTTAATTATCCCTCTAGTGTATTTTAAAGTGATGTGAATAAAAAACACATGTGCACAGTTCAGATATGACGCACACTGAGTGCGTTACTCTAACCACTGATGTAATGTAGAATTACAAGGGGCAGGCAGTTATCATAACCTTTCGCATAGTCACAAGTCCAAGGAGAGCCCCAGACTTCAGGCAGCTGTAGTCAGTGATTCTATACTTGTGTGTTTGTATTGTTTTTTCCAGCCCAAAATGTTAGGCATTCTCCCTGGGATGGATCACAGCAATATATTGTTGCTGACAAAGATAGGAAACAATGAATTAAAGTAACAAGTTGATGGGATGAAGCATCAATAATTATAAAGAGCATTTTAGAGGCATTTTGAAAGAACTTTTCAAAGTGTATGACATTATTCCAACAATCTGTTGTGTTTGAAGAGAGAAGAAACCACAAATGTGTTGCTTGTGATAGGTGCAGGAAGAAAACGAAGAGATGTAGCAGATCGGTGGCAAAAAGTAACTGCACAGATCGTTAGATGCCATGTTTTGAAGAATGTCCCCTTTCCCTAACCAAGCACTTACAAGATGTGCTGGATGACACAGACCTCATCCACTCTAGCCAAGAAGTGGTTTGGGGAAATTGTACACCCTTGAACATTTCACGTGCCTGGGGAAAGCAAGTGGAATTTTCCTAATAGGGGGCAGTGTTTACCCTTTTATGATTGTGTTATGATCTTAGTTCTGTAGTTGTCTTCTAGTCCAATACTACCCATTCTTCAATGAAAAGGTAGCAGCTCCTTTGAATGATGGGGGCTTGTTCCCCTGTCAATCAAGAAGTAGCTGATTTGTATTTCCACTGCTTCCTGTGAATGATCTCCAGTGTGATAACTGGAAGCCAGTTCCTCTTGCAATCTGGAATGCAGTCTTCCTTTTTTCTTACTGGCTTCTACCTTGTATTTGGTGTTAACTTTTGTCAAGCCAACTTGACTAATGGGGACCCCATGAATGAGAGACTTCAACTAACCCTATCTTCAACAATTCTGTTCAGATCTTGCTGAATCAGAACCATGAATTTCTTTATTCCATCTGAAATGTGGTCTTCCAAGCAATTGATAAGATAGAAGGCAAGTCTCATTATAGTATGTTCAAAGTGCAACAGTCTCAGTTAAGTCATCTTCAGGCTTGATTTGCTTTTGGGCCCATTTATTTATTATTTTAGCACCCTCAGAAGTCTTTTCCACCACATGTCAGGTGAGCTGATTTTCTTCCTATCAGCATTTTTCACTGACCAATTTTTACAGCCATCCACAGAAATGGGAAATACATCCTAACTTTATTATTCAGTTAAATATCTGAACACTTCCCTAACCAGTCTTTTAAGTCCTCCCAAGACTATTAGTCATTTCTACTGCAACAAAATCAACATGTATTGTTGATACAAAGTGAGCTAAAAAGGAACCTTGCCCACTTGTTCTGTCTTAATGCCACCTAGTGCATTGTTCCAGGCACTTTTCTCCTAGTTAGGCTCAGGGATCTTTCACACAGCCATATAACCCAGAATATTAAAGCAGATATTCCACAACATCTGCTTTGAACTGGATTGTCTGAGTCCACACTGCCATATAATCCAGTTCAAAGCAGATAATGTGGGATTTTATACAGCTGTGTGGAAACGGCCTTGGGTATCAGAAACGAGCTGAAATGGGGCTGTGGAAAGGGGAGAGTAGAAAGTTCCTGCACTGATATGATCTCAGAGAAAGCTAAGGTAAGAAAATAACAGGGTTTAGATCCAACTTATTCCATGTGCATCTGATGTAAATAAGCAGAAAACCAGATTTGTGTTTCTTTTTTTCTTTCATGCAAACAAGACAGATGCTAGAACAAACAAATGAGGCTTCCCTGTTACATCTAGGTGGGCCCCAAGTCAGAGATTACTCAGCATTCTGTTCACATTTGCATAGCAGAGGATAACAAGCCTGCTATTGTTTCAAGGATCATTTATCACTAAAAAAAAGAGTCGGTCATGTTCTTTCAGTTTTCTTCTTCCTCTGATTCCCTCAAGTAAACAAGGCAGAAATGGAAGTGAATCAAGGGGTTCTTGTTATCCCAGGTCAACTGGTTACAAAAAGCAGGTCAAACTAGAAGAAAATGATGTCTTTAGTGTCATTTTCTCTGCTTTTTCTCTTGGTGATTGCTTATACTGTACACAGAATAGACTAATAGAGGACCATAGCTTACAAGTGGTGTGTATTTCGTACATGAAAGATTCTACATTCAGTATTGGATGAGGGACAAAGACTGGGAAATATCTCTATTCATAGCCTTAACAAGCTATAGCTAAGTAAGAATGCTGGCTCCAGGTTTTGTTAGACTTCCAACAGACTCACTGAAATCAATAGGACATAGAACAGGGGTGGGCAATTACCGGCCCTCCAGGGGTTTTGGACTTCAACTCCCAGAAATCCCAGCCAGTTTACCAGCTGTTAGGATTTCTGGGAGTTGAAGTCCAAAACGCCAGGAGGGCCGGTAATTGTCCACCCCTGACATAGAATCATAGAGTTGAAAGAGATCAAAAGGGTCAACCAGTCCAGCCTGCTACCATGCAGGAAAATATAATCAAAGCACCCCAACAAATGGCTGCCCAATCTTTGTTTAGAACCCTCCAGAGACTCCATCACACTCCAAGGCAGCATATTCTACTGCCTAACAGCTCCTGCCGTCAGGAAATTTTTTAGGGGGAATCTAATCACCCCCAATCCCCGCCTGTCCTGTATGCACAGTTGGCCAAATTTGGTCCAGATATGATGTTGGCTGCCTTCAGTGCTTTCTGGATCCAGGTAAACAACAACTACCATTTGAAAAGGGCAATCATCCTCCAATCCCTGCCTGTATGCACTGTTGGGCACATTGGCTCAATGTGCCAAGTTTGGTTCAGATCCACCATTGCCTTGTATTATAATTATTATAATTATTATTACTACTACTAAATGGTTCTTCTACGTTAAAATGAAGTTAGTTATGCTACTAATATGCTGCCTCCAAAGGCAGAATATGTAATTTAGAGCCTGTATCTTTAAGAGTAGGTGAGGGGTAATGAACCCTAGCTTTAGAAGTCTGGGAATGACAATTAGAATGACAGTCGGTTGGGGAATTTCTGTTCAGTTTATGCAGTGTGGAAAGATCTTTTCAACCATGAAGAGAGTGAAAGGTGTATCTAGAAGTTTAATGACAGACCAGAGACTTCGTGGATTAGCAATGATTTTCATCCATCGTGACATCACTATCAAACCAGAAAAAGTAATTGACAAAATGGCCAGGGAGAAGAAAAGAAGACTGTTGCTGTAAAATAAAAAATAAGTCAAAAAGTATTCTAAACATTTTGTTAATGAAAGTAAATAAATCAAAATTATTATTTAAACTGTTACATTTATTCATATCATGATATGATCACCATGCTCAATCTATCCCATATGCTGTTGGGTGTCTAACCCCTGCTGCTAAAACCGCCAAAGTAAAGTTCGGATATAGTTCACTGCAATATAGGTGGTGTGACAACCCCTTGTTGACCGGCCTCAGACTGGACAATCTTTCTATATCCAAACTGCTGACCCTCAATGCAAAGGGACCTTGAAGTTACCTCAGCCACTTCCGTCTTATGGCAGGGTAGACTATCTCCTTTATTAACCATTGAACTGCAGAGATTTATAATTTCTCAGTATCCACTTGACCACGCTGCCACCATTTATCTGTCCGACCACTGACCTTGAGGGCCACCACCAATAAAAGAATTAGGAGAGGTGTTTTTCTTTTAAGATGCAAACAATTTATTATGACACAAATGGGTACAAATCGTGGTTGGTTTTATACTTCCTCAGAGGCACAAACTTATTCTGTTACACAAAACACAATGGGGATATATTATAGGGTTTCCACTAAACCTCTATAAACCCCTGGACTCTTCCAACTTTAACTAGGGTCTCTACACCCATTAAACTGGACTGCTCTCTTGCAGACCTTAAGACCAACTAAAATACTGAACTGTTCTCTTACAGTCCTCAGGACCAACTAACTCAAAACAGAACTCCTCCCCTTCTCTTGTGGCAGTTGGCTTCCAACCGCTCTTTACCAACTGTAAAATTCAAACCTTGAACATTCTAAAGCCTCTAGCCCTGGTTGCCATGGCGACAGCTCTTCTAAGCTTCTGCCATGCCTCCCTTCTGTTTCACCCACAGAAACAAACCATAGAACATTCCCCCGAACTACACAAAACAACATACATTTTAACACATGTCACACAACATTTACACACAAATAATCAACATCATTACAGGTGGCGAGCGGTTTAGTGAGAGAGGTGAGTTGTCGGAGAGTAGCCGCTACGAAGGTTTTGTAATCCAAACCCCGATGGGTATTTGTAATCCATAAGAGGGAGATAGAAGCAAGGAGGCTTGAGGCAGGCACGCCGGTAACCAAACTTAAAGGCTGAGTAGCATCCCCAATGCGGGGGTTCAGTGGCTGGGCATAGTCCGCGTTCTCACTGGCCGACGAGGACACAAATGTCAAGGAGTCCAACCTCGTTTCGACCCCTACGAGTCTTTTTCAAAGCCAATATAAACAAAGATCCTCACATCACGCATCACAGGGCAGGCGGCAGGAATCTAATGTAAACATAAAAACGCTTGTAATATCTTATCCAACGCACAGTGTGAGTGTTCAAATAAAGTAACCACCATCTATTATACAACATAAATGAAATGAAAGCACAAAGGTACCACAAATTAGGATTTACCTTAGAGAAGAATTCTCGGGTGTAATCTACCTCCATGGGTAGGGCAAATGTGCAGACACAGGTAAAAGGGGAAAGTTTTGTAGGAAGGGGGAGTCAACAGGTGGGTTGATTACAGGAGTAAATTACTGATGGGTATCTTTTCGTTTAATCCCCATGGTTGCTCAGTTCTTAAAAGATCCGTCCATTTACTTTCTGCCCTCAATAACGCTTTTTGGGCATCATAGTGTGGGGAGACCTTAATGATTTCTAGCCCAAAGAACTGGAGGTCATCCGGGCTGTGTCGGTATGTTTTGAAGTGGAATATAGCGGAGAATCCTCCGATTGTTGGCGAATTCTCGAACGATGCTCCGAGACCCTCGTTCGGAGACTCCTCCCCGTTTGGCCAACATAAAGAAGGCCGCAAGTACAGATCAGGCCATACACGAGGGACTCATTTTGGCAGGTGCAAAAGGTAGATATTGCAAAGTTACGCTGTCTGCCAGGACTGTAGAATTCCTTCCCCGAGAAGGCAAAAGGACACTGGGCACAATGGCCACTTGGATGAGTTTCAGGGGTCAAATTGCTTCTCAGGATGGGTTTTCTGATGGCTGAGTGCACTAAGGTGTCTGTCACACCCCAAGGGTTCCAAGGGCCTCAGACAGCATCTTTCCTTGGGTCTGCATTTTGCCCGCCTGATTCTGAGAAGCTTTTCAGCACAGCTGTGTTAACTCCCAGCCCCTGTCAGGGGCCTCTTTACTGCTCTCCTGCACTGTCCAAGGGAGATGCCATGCCGAAGGCATGTCAAGGCCAACCAAAGCCCACCAAGCTGATAGCAGAAGCGGACACTAGGAGCTGGAAGCGCTACTCCCCAGCCCAGGTGGCTCGAGCTAACGAGCTCCCGCATTCTTCAAGACTGAGGTTCTCAAAACAACCCAAAAGCCATCCATCACAAGTTGTGACGTCTGACGCAGTTCCAGAATGCTATAATTGCCCAAGGTGGTGCGACCTTTGTCCCCTTCAATCCCTGTCTCTTTCCAACGTTGCATTCACCATGGACTAGTGCTGACTCAGGAAAGACCACTTTGACTGTGGGATTTGCTGATTCTGCAACCCCCCAGGGAAGGCCGGCCAGTCACTTTACGAGCTGGTTCGTGTCTCTGCTCTACCTTGCCTGAACCCTGCTTCATCTGGACTAAGGGAAAGACCACTGCGGCCTCTCCCCAGGGAAGCCGTGCCTTACGAGCTGGCGTTCACGCCAGATCGCTATTGGAACCGGAGAGAAAAGCCTGAAAGACCTTCCCAGCAAACGCTGAAACCGGAGGGATATCCGCAAGCTGTTGCTCTGCCCTTTGTCCAAGACAGCCTTCCTGGTCATTCTGCCTGTGGCCAGGAATCCAAGGAAGACGGCCTAGCTACGTGTGGGCTCGCTATCCAACGCCTGCCTGGATCCTCTCCACTGCAAGTTAGCTGTTTGCTGCTAGAGCCAAATCTTAAAGGGAACCCTGCGTCAAGTCAAGTCAAGACACCAGCGGTAAGCCTTTTGAGCTTATTAAGTGTTGCTGTGGGATCACTTGCTAATGACTGGACATTGTTAGTTAAAAGACCAAAGCCATTAGCATCACTGCCTTCGGGCACTCCAGACCTTGCATCTGTAATCCTGCTTTTGTTTGCAACAAAAGACTACAGCGAATTGCTAGCCACTTCATCGCAGTCACAGTAATTTAACAGGAGTTTTAGGGACCTTCTTTACACCCAGTTTGAGTTTCAAGATTTCCTTCGCATGGGATTCGATCTGTGAAGGAGCGGCATTACTTCCGCATTGACTTTGCCTGCAGTACCTAAAGCCGCCAACCTTCTTGCGCCAGTTGGGGGCTCAGAGACTATCGCATCCCGTATTTGTTCCTGAATTTCCTCCGCTTGAGATCCTGCTGTTGCGGATACTCAAGCCTTGCTGATTTCAGTATTTGCCTGTTGAACTTCCTAGCATTCTTTGAACGGGGCTCAGCCTTCTTTCACTGGCTGGGTCTCCACAGAGATCATCTAGCTGAACCCGGCCTGGCATTGGCCCAACGCTTCCCGGAATCCTCCCTTTGGCATCCGGCTTGATTCCTGCCAGCGGCCCTATTGCAAAGGGGCGCTGCAACCTTGCTGTTCCTGTTTTGCTACGGGACTATTTACTCCTTGCTGATCCCTGTTAACCTGCCATCCAAAGGCCCCATAAAGACTGCCTTTGAACCAGTAGATCTTGCCTGCTACTTTAAAGGCACTATATATGCCTTCAAGCTTTCTATTGTTTCCTGCACAATAAAACCCGGTTGTACCCTTGCTCTTGTGTGGTCTCCAGAGAGGTCAAGTGCCAGGGCCCGTAGTGGGGGGCGACAGTGTCTTTGATATTTTTGGTCCTCTTGAAGGCCACCATAGGAGGTGTTTCCAAGCCCAGAATGTCCTGAATGAGTGGCCAATATTTCTTCACAATGCGGATAATGTTGGTAGAGTATTTAGTGAGCGTTAGTGGCCACACCATTCTGTTGGAGGCAGGTTTCTCCTTGGGGGTGAACAGTGTGTCTCTAGGAATATTGTCCGCCTTTTGTTTGGCCTTGAGTAGAACATGGTCCGGATATCCCCTGATGCGGAGTCTTTCCACAATGTTATTGGCTTCTTGCTGGTATGCGATTTCGGTGGAACAGTTACTCTTTAATCTAATGAGTTGCGAGTATGGTAGGCTCCGCTTTAGGGCATGGGAGTGAAAGCTATCATATCTCAGGAGAGAATTTTTACTGGTGGGTTTCCGATAGTTTTTCACCAATAATACATTGTTGTTGGCATATACAGTTACATCCAAGAAGTTGATTGAAGATTGATTGTATTCTGCAGTGAATTGGATGTGAGGATCCCAGGAGTTAAGCCAACTGGTAAATTGCTCACGAGGAGTCCCATTGGATATTACTATAAAGACATCATCAATAAACCTGGCGTAAAACCGGATTTTCTGGGCCATGTCAGTAAGATTGCTGTTATACACATGTTGTACCTCCAGACTATTCATGTATAAATTTGCTATGCTAGGAGCAAGGGGGCTTCCCATAGCGACACCGGAAATTTGCAAATAATACTCCTGATTAAAGGCAAAGTAATTATAGTCTAGTACACAGTCACTTAATTCCATCAAAAATTGTATAGGGGGAATGTCACTGGTCTGTAAGGCGGCAAAAGAGTCATATAGGATAGCTCTAGCCTGGTCTGTAGGAATATTTGAATAAAGTGAATTAACGTCAGCCACCACTAGGGTGTCACCTTCATGCATATTGAAATGTTCAATCTTCCGGATAAAGTCACTGGTGTCTCAGATGAATGCCGATTTGGTTTTGACCAAGGGTTGAAGAAGGGTGTCGAGGTACGTGGCTACTGGTTGGAGGAGCCCCCGTGGTGGAGACAATGGGTCGTCCGGGAACCGGTCTGATCAATTTGTGAGTTTTAGGCAAATGATAGAACACCGGTATTCTGGGATGTTTATTTGTCAGAAATTTAGCCAATTGATTGGGGATGTAGCTCATAAGTTCTCCGTGGGTGATAATATTGTGAACTACAGATTGGAATTGACTGGTGGGGAATTTCTTGTTCGTGTTCTGTACCCAAGAACACAAACAAGGAATATTTATTTATTTATTTGCTGCATTTGTATATCACACTTTCTCAGCCAGAGGAAACTCAAGGCGGTTCACAATTGGCAGCAATTTGATGCCATTACAAATATCAATACAGTTAAACAATCATAAAAACAATTCAACATTTAAAATGTAATATAAAAAGCAGATATGTATGTAAAAACAAAATCCTTGACATCTCCTTACTAAAATCGTATATTTTGGGCTATGTAGAGTTTCAGGAGGAAGTATTTCATTTAAAAGGTTTGAGTTTGTTTATTCGTTAAAATGAAACCACAAAATATTTTTTCCTAAAATAGTGATCACAGAGTTCCATATTGTTCCAATCAGGGACAACCAATTTCCTGCCCAGCTGTTGGTAATGAGTCACTGTGAATCACCCCATCTATGAGGGAAATATGGGAATAATTTCTATCCAGTTCCTATGTCATTTTAGTCTGAAGATCTTGAGCAGGTTCAGCAACTCATATCTCCAGAGAAGATTTCTCTCTTTTCTCTGGTGTCAGGAGGCAGCACAGCTTGTACTGTGGTAGGGTAGTTTTGTTGATGGAAGGGGCACTCAAATAGCAAAACTCCACTGCTTATCCATGCAGATAAATAATGCAAAGAGGAGCACCATCTACTTTCTACTTCTAACACTGAATGAAAAGGGAAATGGCCAAATGGTGCAGAAACCTGATGACAGACCGACAGGTGGCAGCCACAGGAGAGAACCTCGTTGCTGGGATGCCAGTCAGACAAAGCATAATAGGAGCCCATCTTTTAATAGTCCAGATGGAGCTTTCAAAATCTCGCTTAGCAGGTTTTGGGTTTTTTCACACTGTGTGTGCTATTATTCCTTGTGGAGACACTGCCCTTCAGTTACATGGCAGGTAGCCGTGTGTGTGTGTGTGTGTGTGTGTGTGTGTGTGTGTGAGAGAGAGAGAGAGAGAGAGAGAGAGAGAGAGCACAACAGATTGTAAGCTTTTGAGGTCATGGAGAGAAAATTAGTCACATTCAGCAAAGAAACAGAGGGAGAGATGAAGGGAAGCTGTACATTGGAAATGGGAATGTCTGTCATGGCATTCCAGTGGACTCCCAGGGAAATACTTCAGAGCGAGGTTACAGGCTAGGAGGGTGTTTCTGTAATTCCCACTTGAAGCGTTTGGCTGGAATTTGTGAGGGATGAAGGTGGAGGAGGACAGCAGAGATTTATTTTTGTTTTGTTTTCAAAAAGAAAAATGAAAACTGGACGTGCAAATAATTCTAGTACCAACTCCACCCCAGAAAAGAGATGAGCTGGAAAATATGGGGTTAAGAGTACTTCTGAATCAGACATTTCATAAGAGTATTGTCACATACATATGGGATGGAGGTCATGATGGAGTGTAATTAATTACTTCATTTAGATCTTTTTTATTAAAAAAAAGAAGGAGGAGGGGAAAAACACAACAGTTTGGCTTCCTGCCAGAACTCAGACAACTATTTCCATGGGAACTGTCAAGAAAATAGTAAATATGAGTGCAGAATGAGTAATAATAAAAGGGGGGGTCCTCAAGTCTTAAAAAATAGATTTGTCTTCTTTGTTTTTGAGTAACCCTGAGCTTGAAGAAATTGGGAGAAGAAGTCAGGAAATGGAACTGAGAAAGAAGGTGGCAATTTATTCCCCCCCCTTCCCCCACCTCCCATATAGTGAATAGCCCCCATCCTTCAAAACCATATAGGCCTACAGGGTTTTCATTTTAGCAATGACAGTCATTTCCTTGATAAGCTCCATACAGTGAGAGAAAAAGTCATGACCTCCACAGTTAGCCCTCCTCCCTGCATTGGTGTCCTTTAAAGCTTCTCCTTGACAATTCCAGTACTGGCTTTGCCCTGGGTTTCTGATTTCCATAAAGTTTTGTGCTTTGAGCTTGTTGGCTTCTTTGAAATGACAAGAAGGAGGAAAGCTATAATCTCACTCCCTCTCCCAGTCCTCAACTTTTCTCATGCCAAATATTTATGTTTAACCAGCTTTCTTTGTTGAGCAAGCACTATGTAATGTGTAGTCAAAGCTGAAACAATTTAACTGCTGTATCAACAACACATGTGTAAATTGACCTGGCATATAAATTCAGTGCAGGTTTTGGGGTGTAGATTATGCATTTTGATATGGCCAGTGGGTAAATCAAGAGACATTTCATGAAGAGGGGAACGCACCTAAGCTGCTTCAGAGGGCCAGCCTGCCTCTGACCACTACTGCCATCATTTTCCTGCCCAGACATGAAAAAAACCATGTTGCCACTCTAATCAGAGAAGAGGATGTTTCCTTTTTGGATAAAAGTTAAGGTGTATATTAATTGTTATCAAAATAAGATCCTATTTTATATTTAATATGAACTGAAATTGAGCAGCCATTAGGCCAATAATGAAGCCTGAGAGGTATGTTTTAGATCTAAGCTCTGTCTACTGATTCTGTGTAGCTTTGGCCTAGGACAGGGGTGTCAAACTCATTTTCACAAAGGGCCACATCATCTTAATGGTTGCCTTCAAAGGGCTGCTGGATCCATGGATACAAAGGGGCAACTCTATTCTTTTTATATAGTGGTCAGTGCTTTTTAGTTTTTACCCAGTTAAGGTTCCCCAGATATTAGTGAATGACAACTTCCATTCCTTTTGATGATTCGCCATGTAGACTGGTGATAATGGGGATATTACTGATTAAACAGAACAAATCCCAGGCTTCCAGATGTTACTATATCATAACTCCCATCAGCTCCAGTCGTGATGTCTGATGATTATGAATACAGGAAAATTCATCCAGTATCTTGAGGGCCACATAACATGACATAGGCCATTTATTCATTGTGGATGGGAATAACAATATCAGTATGGAGAAACTGTCAATTGTTCCTATTGTCATGGATCAACCCTCACCTGTTCAGGTTTAGGCTTACCATGGCCTCCAACCTCTGCAAGGGTGGGGGACCCCTGCTGTTACCACCACCAACCTGCTCTTCACGGAGAGCCCTGATGGGGCAAGCATCCCTGCCCTTGCCCTCCTAGATAAATCCACACCCCCTTCCAGTACCATTGCCAATGCTCCCCCCCTTCTTCACTGCTTTGCTTCCGGTGGGCGGGTGCGGAGCAACAAGCCAATCAGTGCCTCCTTCCCTGCTGCCATGCACTTGGAGGGGGGGGGAGGGAAGCATGGAGCCCTGACTGTGTTTCACAGAGCCCTAGGATCTCCATGGAACACAGTTTGAGAACTGTGCTAGGGCATCCACAGCTGGCAAATGTCCAGTCCCTTTTTGAAGGCATTTATAGGAGACCCTACCACCTCTCCAAGCAGTTGATTCCATTGCTGAATTGCTCTCACAGTCAATAAATTATTTCTAATGTTCAGTTGAAGTCTACCCTCCTGTAACTTAAGTTAAATTCATTAGATCTAGTACTACTTTCTGAGGCAGAAGAAAACAGGTGTGCACCCTTCTCTTTGTGGCAGTCCTTGAGATATTTAAAGAGTGTGATCATGTCACCCCCCAGTCTTCTCTTCAACTAGCTGAATGTGACCAGCCTTGGTGTTAAAATACTTTTTAATGTGCAAATTCACAGTTGGAAGCTGCTAGAATTATCAACAACCTGAATACAGGATGATATTCTCCAAAGCTTAGCATGTGGCAAATATTAAGGGAAACAAGAAACACAAAATTATTTGCATTACTGTACTGTTGTAGGGATCTCAGGGAAATATAGTTTTCCCCCCCAAAGCATAGGAGTGATCGAGATTTCCTTCTAGCAGAAGACTGGAAACTTTATTTCCCCACTCCGTTTGTCACTCTTTACTGCATTTATCCTGGCTACTGGTGAGCTCATATCATAAGATTAAATGAATGTTACTACAAGCTATGTGATAGCTGAGAAAGGATTTTTTTTGCCATTTTTTAAAATTCCAAGATAGCCAAATACAGTCTAAATTCCTTAAAAGCATCAGACCCTATCTGTTATTGGAAGCTAAGCAGAGTCAACTTTAGATAGTACTTGAACAGGAGATTGCCAATAAATTATGCTGAGTGTGTCTGGACTGAACCATCCAATGATTTAATGGCTTTAACATCAACAAGGGGGTAGTCTCAACTTGCTACCAAAGCAGTGCATACTGAACTGAGGTATTTCGCTTTGGTCCTCTCATGAGTTGAGGTTCCTGCATTTGTCACAGTCAACTCCCTTACACAAAATGTGTTTTCACGGTGTCAGTCACCACATGTAGAGGTGAAATATGGAAAACCACTAAGACAAACCATTTTTGAGGTGGCATCTACCATTTTAAATGCCTTCACCTGATTATTTGATAGATGCTTACTATACCATCTTCAGTTTCCTATTAAGGTCTCTCCTTTATTGAGGAATTCTTGGGCCTATTTTGCCATTCCATTTGGGATTTTTTATGTTTTGAGTTTAGTTGTGATTTATATATTACCATGATGGCTTATTTAAACATATTTTAAAAGCTTTTCTTATAAACTGTTTAAAGGGGTACAGATTGGATGGATATGTAGCCATGTGCCTAAAGCACTGCAGAAAGTTGGATACTGCAGAAAAAATAACAAAAAGAGAATGTATCTATTTGTAATTTGATGCTGAAGGAGGGTTCTGCAAATATACAGATAACCAAAAAGACAGATAAATTTACTGGAACATCATGTAAAAATATATAACATCATTTATATAGGAATTACCATTGCTGTGTCAACATTCATTTAGTCTGATCCTGATAATGCCATTTACAGCCCTAAAACCAAAGTACTGAAAGGAACCCCTCTCCTCCATATATGCATTTGCCTATTTATCGTGTCAGAAGCGAGTTGATGATAAAGTTAAATGCATTTAAAAACACAAAGTTTAAAAACAATGCATTATGCTACATGCCCTTTGACTACAAGCTGGCCACTTGGAGTGCCTTTGGTGTTACTGTGAGAAGGTCCTCTATTTTGCATGTGGCAGGGCTCAGGTTACATTGTAGTAGATGGTCTGTGGTTTGCTCTTTTCCACACTTGCATGTCATGGACTTTGTAGCCTCATTTCTTAAGGTTAGCTCTGCATCTCATGGTGCCAGAGCACAGTCTGTTCAGTGCCTTCCAAGTCGCCCAATCTTCCGTGTGCCCAGGAGTGTGTCTCTCATCCAGCCTGAGCCACTGATTAAGGTGCTGGGTTTTAACCTGCCACTTTTGGATTCTCACTTGCTGAGGTGTTCCTGCGAGTATCTCTCTCAATCTTAGGAAGCTAATATGCAAACAGAGGATGGGCTGGAGATGTCACTGCCTTGGTCCTTTCATTATTGCCTACTACTTCCCAACGGATGTCAGATGGTGCAATACCTGCTAAACAGTAGGCTTGGTCTCTGCAGTTTAAAAATTATTTGAAATCGGATTCGATTCATTTAAAAAGCTAATTTTGATGTTTACCGCACCTTGAGCGCCAACCCAGAAGTGGACTTTGTTTACCAAATCTGGGGGCTGGCATTTTTCTTAATTATTGTAATTAATTCTTGATTATTGTAATCACACACCTTCTCCCTGTCTTCTCCTGGCTCCCCCTCGGTTCCCACCTTCATTCATCTTATTGCTACAGCCTACCTAGCACCTTCACCTCACCATCCTGTCCTCCTGTCCCTGTGAAGCTGCATGAATCCTGTTATTTTCAAAAAACCCGCCAAAATAGCAAGTGTTGCAAAAGTTTTCCTACGCAACCAGAGAGCTGATTTACGACACTAGCTAACAACCGCAACTTTGACAAACAGTCGCAAAAGTTTTCCTGTCTTGCCGCTTGTATGCCGGCAAGCTTGAAAGAAGTGTGCAGAGGACAGCAGCCAAACAAAGCCTCACTTACTTGAGAGTGAGTCCCTGGAGAGCGGCTCCCAATCTTTGGTTCTCCATTGCTTTGGCTGTTTTAACCAAAAGACTTCAACTCCCAGAAGCCTCAGCCAGCTTGGTCAATGCTGAGGGGTTCTGGGAAATGAAGTCCAGTCAAAGAAAACACACTTGGAAGATCACAGAGAGCCATTGTATATCTGGATCCTATCCTTTTAAATGAGTATGCACACACTTGGGATGGGAATAAAACTAATCCTGACTGCAGGGCTGGAGGTCTTCAATTCCCACA
This sequence comes from Anolis apletophallus, assembly GCA_030556195.1. Classification (NCBI taxonomy): domain Eukaryota; kingdom Metazoa; phylum Chordata; class Lepidosauria; order Squamata; family Anolidae; genus Anolis; species Anolis apletophallus. Next base: position 94,620,929 of record JARBWK010000002.1, on the reverse strand, counting down.
ATCCCTTTCTTTTGGGTCTAAGTGCTGAGGCTTCTGGGAATTGAAGTGCTTTTGCACTCTTCAGGGAGATCTTTCTGCTTCTGTCAGAGCTAGTACTCAGGAGTGGGGGGTTGTCTTCTCTACACAAATATTGATCTTCTCCTCCTCCTTTCCGCTTTCCTTGCAAAACTGAGAAAAGTTACAATTTTTGGACTCTTGCTTGGTGGTGGTTTCTGGGAGTTGAAGTCCAAAAAGGCTATGGAAGTGCCCAGCGCGGCAGCGCCACACTTGGCTGCCTCTCTCTCCACCAGGATTCACAAGTACCTTATTCAAGGACACTTCCCCACAGGATTTCTATCCACGCTCACCAGTGCAGTGAGTACTGCCACATGGCACGACAAGACTCAGATATATCCACCCATCATTGTGAAGTTGCTACTATGAAGACCTCTGTGTGAAGTTGCTTTGTAAAGTTGCTCTGAGTTTATTATTATGAAGTTGCTATTGTGTTGATTATTGTGAAGCTGCTTTTGTGTGGATAGACTACTACTCTTGTGGAAACCACCCCTGTAGACTTGCTTGCTTTCCCCTCACACCTTGCCGATACATTGTGATTGCACCAGCCTCCTCCTCCTCCTCCTTCCTATTTGGAGTCCCATCTAGAATTCAGTGTGGTTCATTCCAGTTTTGGCCTACAACTCCCAGAAATCCCAGCCAGTTTACCAGCTGTTAGGATTTCTGGGAGTTGGTAGGCCAAAACCATCTGGAATAAGCATGCGCTGGAATAAGAACCAATAACGAATTTCGTTATTAATTATGTTACATTTCAGAATTTTTTTGGAATTTTTTTGTAAGTCTTTCTATTACTAATCAACCCCCCCCCCCCCAATTTGATTTTAGAACCACTTTTTTGGGATCAACCAACCCTACTAAACAGTATAATTTTTGAGTGGTGTAGGGTGCAGGCATTCTGTGATAATGTGGTGTGTATCATTAAGAGCCAGAGCCACTGTTTTAACATGGGGCAATGTAGTCCAGGTATGTGTATTCAGCAGCAGAGTAGCAAAGCGCAAGGTCAGATGTCTTCACTGTACCTGGTTGTGATCCCCAGGTTGTGTCAGTCAGCTTTTGTACAATATTATTACTAGCACCCACTTTTTGCTTGGTATTCAAGCAGTGCATTTGCCTACAGTTTAAGATCTGCTGGAGTTCTGTGCCTCATCAGTTATGGCAGTATATAGCAGAAGGATGTGGGGAGGGCCTTTACTGCTATGATCCCTCTTGATGGAACTTTCTCCCTTGGACCAGTGTTTTTGGAGGTTTATTGGTTTAATACAAACCATCACCTACATATGGTGTTAAATTATTTAAAATGATTTTAGCCAGTTTTATCTTTTAAACTTGTTTAATAGGTTTTCAAATTCATTTTATTATTTACACTCTTTTAAATTTGTCAGATTGGTTTTACTGTAAGCCATCCTTTTGACATAAATCTCCTTTATTGGAGAGTGGATACAATTCAATGACATCATTTTTTCTACGTTGCTAAATATGTGTTCCCACATGGTGAGGATGTTGAGTATGAGTTAACTTTCAGCTTCTATGCTCATGAGAAAATGTGACTTAAGGCTGGAGAGTGGTAAGCAAATATAATCTGCAGGTGGGAAGGACAGATATTTACACTACGTCCCTGTATAACATAAATTTGAATTCTCCATTACCTACAGTTTTAAAAAGGAGACCTACATTTCAATTATATCCAAATGCTTTGTCTTTGCAGTGCTGGAGTATGCTTAGATGTAAGGTATTCTGACAGGAGTTGCTACTAGTTGGCTTTGTTGGTTGGCTTTACTTCCATGCTGTCTATTGTTTAAGAAGGGAAGGAATGGTGCTGGCACTAAAATTCATGTTATCACCCAGGTTGGAATGTTACAGAAACCTTATCATTTCCACTGGGATCTCAAAGGTAGTCCTGCTGACAGAGAATTTATTATCTGGTAACTCTAGCATTCTGGGAGAAGCCATGGCAGGGTTTTAATCTTCTGTTGGGGAGGAAAGAAAACAGTGCAAAGCCCAGAGATGGGCAGGGAGGCCTCTGTCTCTATCAGAATAAAGCTCAGTGCCACTCCTCCAAAATTCATTTTCCCATGTTTGGCAAGAGAACAGCTTGGCTGCAGAATTCTTATGAAAATATAGTTTTTAAAAAAAGACATGCCAGAGCCCTTCACCATTTAGAACTATCTTCCCTGCAGACAGAATTGGAAGTTGGGGTTTCTTGGTTGTTTTCTTAGTCTCTCACTATCAAACTTTTTTGAAGCATTTTGACTTTTCTTAATGTTAATGAATTTTAACATGAATTTTGAAGGCATAGTGGTAATAAGTATTGGGATTTCATTTAGGTTTCCAGGGCTGCGTTATCAGGGATATCTCACCAAAATCTCTCCCCATGCCTTTCGCTGCTAATTTTCATGGAAGGAGTTGGTACAACCTGAGTCAAATACTGCATTTCTAGATCCCAGTATTAATTTCAGGGCTGCTGCCAGGCTTGGGCAAATTCTAAAAGGCTGCTATGAATGGGTTCCCCTAACACTGACCTGTATCTCACATCCATGCCTCCCCATTTCTTTTATTGTCATTGACAGCAGCAGATTTTATTAATGGCTATCTTCTTCCAAGCAGTTAATGGACTTACCTAATGTCACACTTCTGTGTGAATATATGCTGTATGACTCATGGGGATACATTCCTAAACTTATAATTGAAACAGGAAGCCATGGATAACAGTGGACCATATTGAAATGAACATCTTCCAAAATTTCCAAAGGGTTTCTTGGAAAATCTAGAAAATTCCTAGAGAGATTTATTTTGTCTGATGCGGATATAGGTCTTGGTTCTGCAGATTCGGGGTTCATACTGTAAATGTTGGAAAGAGGGGAACTAAACTGGTGGTTAGTTCCTGTTGTAGTTGGGCAACTTCCCATTTTTTAATGTCTGACAATGTATCACCTGATGTCATTTCATTGTGGAGTCCTAAATGGCAATGGTCCAGCTCTAGTGGGAACAGATTATTCACTTGACTGGCATCTTCCAAGCAGTTATACTGCTGCCATGAGCTCCATAGTAACTCATTTGACTAGAAGAGAAATTTGGCTGTGCAAGGCTTTCCCCTATCCATGGGTTAACATGTCCCAGAAGAGGGATGCTGTAGCAGGAAACTTGGAGTTATTCATAGCAATAATGCAAACTCTTTAGAGTTAAAGGGTACTTTATTGTTCTACATCCCTTCCTAGTCCAAATCCACAGGCTAATTGCTCTAGCCTTCCCAGCTCCCTAATTGAAAATCTAGGGTGAACTATGTACATTTAAATCAGGACAATCTAACCTGACCTAATGGAATAGATTTTCAATAGCATCATTCTATCAGGGAGGCTGATGGCTACAGTACCACTAGTGCAAGGGTGCTCATTAGGTAGATCGCGTAGGGCATCCTGGTAGATCACAGGCAGGGTGGGAGGAAGGCTCAGTCCTGCCCCGCAGGCTCCCGACACTGCCCAAGTGCTGCTGGCCAGTCGGCGTGGTGGCAGCATGACCGGCATCACTATGGCCCATATGGGAGCCATACATGGTGTGTATGGCTCCCATGCCATTTCCACCACCATCATGACATCACGCACGCCGTTTTCCCTACCATTTCGTGGTCTCGCCAGAAGAAGAGCGTGGCCAGAGGTGGCTCCAACTGTGGCTACTACAGCATGGACTGGGACTCGGAGCTGTTGGTAAGGGGCTTCCTCTTTTTTCCCTCCCTGTCCCTCCCTCCCCCTCTTTCTCTTTCCTTCCTTCTTCCCTTTCTTCCTTTCCTCTTTCCCTCCTTCCATACTTCCCATCCTTTCTTTCTTCCCTTCTTTCCCTCCCTCCCTTCTGTTCTGCCTTCCTTCCTTCCTTCCTTCCTCTCTTTCCCTCCTTCCCTTCCTTCCTTCCTTCCTTCCTCCCTTTCTTCCTTCCTTTCCTTCCCTCCCTACTTCCCATCCTTTCTTCCTTCCCTTCTTTCCCTCCCTCCATTCTGTTCTTCCTTCCATCCTCCCTCCCCCTCCTTTCCCTTCCTTCCTTCCTTCTTCCCTTCCTTCCCACTTTCCTTCCCTCCCTACTTCCCATCCTTTCTTCCTTCCTTCCTTCCTTCCTTCCCTCCCTTCCCTCCCTCCCTCCCTCCCTTCTGTTCTTCCTTCCTTCCTCTCTCCCTCCTTTTCCTTCCTTCCTTCCTCATCTCCTTTCCTACTTTCCTTCTTTTCTCCCCTCCTTCTTGGCTTGCCTTATTTCCTTTCTCTTTCCTCCCTCTCCCTCTTCCTTCCTTCCTTTCCTTCCTCTCTGCCTTGAACATTTGCTGTTGGTTGTGGGGGTTCTGTGTGGGAAGTTTGCCCCAATTCTGTTGTTGGTGGGGTTCAGAATGCTCTTTGATTGTAGGTGAACTATAAATCCCAGCAACTACAACTCCCAAATGACAAAATCAATTTTTTTGTGATGGTCACTCCTTGTAGGTGTCTTGTGGTCAATTTTGGCAGCAATTCATCCAGTAGTAAGAAATCAGTTTGTGTGTGTCAACTGTAAAATAGGATGTGTGGAAGAGCCCTGGGTTACCTGAGGTCCTTCCCACACAGTTGAATAAAATCCCATGTTATCTGCTTTGAATCAGATTATATGGCAGTGTGAACCCAGAAAACCCAGTTCAAAGCAGATATTGTATTATATGTTTCACATTTTTGTAGTGGGTAGGTTGATCATTTTGACTTGGTTGTTTTGTAAGTAGTATGCATGCTGAAAAAGTGTGAGCACCCCTGCACTAGTGGGTCCTCCAAACAGTTTGGAGTTTTGGCACTCAATCCAAAATGCTGATCCCTGATGCCAGGCATGAGTAATTTGCCTATTTGTGAGGTGCAAAGAAACATCCAATGTTTCTTATAGATTCCCTTCCCACTAATGATACTGTATATAGAAATATGAGTATCCCAAGAAATTTCACCGGGTGCAGGAAATAATAAATGGGCAGATCAATTCCGTATGCAAAATATATGTAAGTCAGTTGTTGCCTTATGGCAATCCCACAAATTTAATAGGATTTTCTTAGGCAAGGAATTATTTGAACTAGTTTGGCGAGTTCTTTCTTCTATATCAATAGCTTGGTATCCTTGTCAGTCTCTCATCAAAGTCTTATCCAGGGTTGGCCCTGCTTATCTTCCAAGATCAGGCAGGATCTGTTTCCTTTGGGGTATTCAGGTGGTTATACGAAATACATAATTTTTTGAAATATATCCACATGTGGCTTATGCGTGTTTAGATCTCTTTTGGGATGGGACACAAGAGGCCTATGCTCTGGCCCGTTTGTAATCCATCCAAACATTCTTCTTATAAGCATGGGGGGCACTGTTACTCCTCCTTAGTGGTTATGAGGGGATTAGGGAGCCAACGAAGAGGTAAAAGATGCAGCTAATCCCATCTCTGAAGGGAAAGAAAATGAGGATGCATTCTCATCTATACAGGGAGAGCATTATTGGTGCTTGAAGGTCACACAATTGTGCAGTTGGAGCATTACGTTACAGTCATTTTATCCAAGGTCTTGGCTAATATCTTCCAACATTATAGCAGCTGTGTGCATCCTTCCCTCAACACCTCTCAGTATATCTGGATTATATGATGTACTTCTCTAGCTGGCCTGACTTTAGTTTCTCTTTGATTGGCAGGCTGACAGCACAATGGAGCGTGGAAGATGAAGAGGAAGCAGCAAGGGAACGCCGACGAAGGGAACGTGAGAGACAACTTAGATCTCAGGCAGAAGAAGGCCTCGTCAGCACCAGCACAACTTCAGAGAGTGGACTGGCCCCACAAGAAAGCCAGTAAGAGGCAATGGAGGAGAAAATTGCCCTTCTACTTTTTCCAGTTTGCTATTAAAATGATGTAACTGCCTGCACTAATACAGGCAGTTCCCAAGTTACAAACATCCAAAACACAAATGACGCATAGTTAAGAACCGGTTTGAGACAACAGGAAGTGAGAGAAATTTACCCCTAGGAATGGAAATTGACTACTAAAAGAGTTATCATGGGGAAAAGGGGGCTCCATTGAACCTTTCTCACCAGTCCTTGGTTCCACAACAAACCAAATTTTCCAAAATTCTATACTCACAGAGACAGAAAGTGAGGTGAAGTCTTCTGAACAGGGGCACAGACAGACCAGAAGGGTGTTAAACACTTCCTATGTTATCCAAAGGTTGCATATACGTGTGTGTGTGTGTGTGTGTGTGTGTGTGTGTGTGTATTTGAAGTTACACTTTCAAATATACCTGTTTCAACATAAATATACTGTAAATTCAAATTAAGAACAAAACTACAGAACCTATCATGTTTGTAACTTGGGGACTATCTGAATAGGTTTTGAGATGTGTGACTTCAAATTATCTGTTGGCTTATAGCAACCCCATTCCTTTTGGAGGGTCTTCTTAGACATACATTCTATGTGGGAAAATGATAGCAGCAGTGGTGGCTCTTTGTTTCTTCTGCACAAAGGAAAATTGAAAGAGTAGAGGAAACGGTGTTTCTTTTGTTTCTCCAGGAACAGGCTAAGCTCTTGCCTTTCATGACTATTCAGAGAAGGCAATTACTCATTTTTTATACTGTACATTAACTTTTATATAAAAAGAACCATCTTCTTCTCTGAGCAGACTGGCAAAAGGCCTTTTTGGATTCCTGGGTGGGAAAATGACAGTAGCAGTCAGATGCATCTGAGTCCCCAAGGCAGCACTGGAATGATCCTTGACTTATCCACAGATCATATCAAAACCTGTAAATTTGTTCCCAAAACATACCCTTGATGTATACATGAGGTTGACTTATATGTAAGTATGTTAAAATCCCTGTTGTGGGATAAACATGGAGCAGCTGCTACAATAAATGACCAAATTTTAGTGGTTCCTAATTAGCTTGATCATCCTTCTGGTTTTGTTTCCTGCCTTGCAGCTGCATGACCATGCAGAGTCTCAATAGGTTGCTTGGCAGGCTACAATACCTAGTTATAGTGGCCTTATTCAGCTTGGCATGGGGCAAGCTGAGCAGATATGGTGAAGAGCTAAAACACTGATTTAGCCATCCTCCATGAAGTGGGTATCATTGTGTGTAGACCCTCCTTCTCTCAGAAATGAAAATGCAAATCAGAAGAAATGGCAATTTCACTATTTTGGGGAGCTGAGTCATTTCCTTCAGCATTTGTGGTGACAATAATTGGGGTATCAGTCACTGCAATGCAGAGCCTGTCTTTATTAGACCAATAATCCAACTATGAAGCTCTTTTATTGCTAAAATTAGTGCACTGTGTCATAACTCTCATCATCCCACACTATTGGCAGTGCAGCTTAGGGCTGACTGGAGGTGTAATCAACTAATTGCCATTCCCTGATTGATGGTATTTGTTGTCAAAAGTAAAGTCTTACCTGAATTAACTCACAGAATGAGTTTATTTGGACAGATTGTTTTACTGTTGTGCAAGACAACCCTGAAATGCTTTTCAGTTAGAAAATCCCAGAACAGCAAAGACTGAGTGTGCAACGTTGTGAAATTCCACATGCCCCACTCACTGTCAGTAAAATAATACAGAATGCACTTGTAAGACAAATTCAGAGGAGTGAGAGACAATTTGCAGGGTGCAACCCAGCAGATAGCTTCACCCCTTTCTTGCCTGCCATTTCTCTTCTGGATATGATTTCCTAACAGTAAATAATAATTGTATAGTTTGGGAAAGCTTCAACACAGTAAGGAGGAAATTTGGGGCAAGTGGTCTGGAAGCAATAGTAAGAAATCTTTTAATGGTGCATGTGGAACTTACAGGAACCCAGCCCTGTATTCAGCTATGCACCAGTTTTGCCACTCCTAGTCACTAGTCAGCCATGGCAAGATACTTTCTTGCTCTCATTCTCCTGGATTTGGACTAAGCATTGTCCAATGCCCTCTAATCAACAATGAACCCTTCTAGGTGACACTTTAGACAAGAAGATGAAATGTTAATTATTAATAGTAAATGCAATGAAATGTTACCGGAATCCCCTCCCCCCACTTTCACTTTATTTTCATTCTCTCTATCTCACTCCCCCCCCCCAAAACTGGGTCTTTTTTTGCAGCTGGTCAGCCTTTCTCTATTGGCTTTCTCTTATATACACACAACTGTTCCTTATTGTGACTTACCTGCTTTTTATAGCCTGTGTTGCTACAGAAGACCTGTCATTTCACTGAACAAGAGCTCTTAAAAATATCTGTTAGCTTTCCTGTAGGTCCCTTACTTTAGCACTTGCTCCAGTACATCCAAATCCCACAAAATGTGATTCTCAATCATGTTGAGAACTCCAACCACTCTTAATTAATGCTCATAGAAAACAGTGCAGGAATGGCTATCAAGGGCATCAAGGTTGGCTACTGTAGAGAAGGACTACTATGTTCTTCATCATCAGGGCTTGGGATTTCATACTTCAGGGGCAAACACAGTTCTTGGGAGAGTGGAAAGTAGCCTAATATTTTAAGTGTTTGTTCAATCATTTAGTACACTGCCTCGTTGGGCGGGTTCAATGACAGAAGATTCTTTGTGATCCAATTTTCACAGATCATTTTTTGTGAGGACTAAACTTCATTACCAAGCCCTGTTTCCCCAATCCAGGGTTTATGCAATGATTGTGGCATAAAGATCAGCATTATTGCCTCATCAGGACTCACTTGAAGTAAAGACCTAAAAGTGACTGCCTTCATGTAAACTATTTAGTCCGAAGACTAAATGAGGCCCTGGGGAGAGGAAATGAGAGAAAGAATGAAAAGAGATCCAACAAATTCCTCTTCTCCCATGTACGGATACCCAAACACGTACTGTACTTTTTAGTCTAATGATGCTTTTTTTTTTTTAGGTCTTGAGGTTTGTGCATCTTTGCATTAGATTGCAGCCATTGTGTTTGATCATAGCTTTGGAATGCAGTCTGTATACAGTACTCTGAAGGCCAAATGACGGAATTTTGCCAGTGGAGTGTAAATGCTTTTTCCACCCTTTCCGCTCCTTTTCATTAATAATGGCACAAATATTCTTCCACTTTTTCTGTCTCCCTCTCTATCTCAGGCACATGGATAGCCAATCCTATGAAGCTTTTTAAAAAGCAATAATCCACAATTACACTTCCAAAGTTCTGAAAATAAAGTACTTACTGCAATTGTTACAAAAATTATTTTCTTAGTTTTCAAAAGGAACAGAAATAGATACCTTAAAAAACGATGAACTTCTTCCCTCCATTAGAATATTATAAGCCACTGGCAAGTGGCATAAACATTCCTAAGTGGTGAAATCACACAGTTCTTAACTACAACACTAAATCATCATCTTACCTTCATCTCCCCTTGTGACTCAGGTGGGTCACAGCACAGTCAAAACTCACAAGCATTGTAAAAATTATTTAAACAACACACATATTAAAATGTAGTTCTGCAAAAGACACATATTAAAACATATTTTTATAAAATGCATATTAAATACACAGGGTATGAGTTTAAAATTCATGCTTACATGTAGCTGGGTAGGTCTGCCAGAACAGCTAGGTCTTTAGATGGGTTTTAAATTCTGACAGCTCATTTAGAGTTGCACTGCAAAAGGAACAATGCTAAACCTTGTTAAACCACAAGTTTTATTACAAAAAAGAGTTAATTATAAAAAGGAGTTAATTACAAGTCACTCATTGCTTGTAATGAATTACTTCCAAACTTTGGCACATGTATTCTTAACATTAAAAAGTAAATTTTCCAGATATCTAAATATCTAATTTCTAAAGTATGTTGGACACTTTATAATGGTTTCTGATTGTGAACTGGTGTGAATTATATCAGTGCTTACTGATAAGTGACACAATGGAAAATTTGCATGCTAGCCAAATAAGGATCACTTTTAAGGGTATCATTCTGATCCATGTAATGTCTTGGGAGCATTTACTTCTCACTATGAAACTAATTTCTATTACCTTTTAAAACACCTTTTATTCAGAGCCATTTGTATATTATATTTCCTGGACTGCTATTACTGGTGAATCATGAACTCAGCAAGGAGCAAAGCAAGATAATTTTTCTGGTGCCCTAGCAATAATAATTATCAGCAAACACATGGAATCAATGTTATATATTTTGAGGTCTCATTCATTTTAATGGGAAATTCAAGCCACAATCTCACTCATCTGGGAGACATCTGCATGAAACCTTTGAGTTGATACATACTGTATAAGAACACATTGTCAAGTGAAGGCTGTAGTCACATTTTCCTAAGACTAAGACTAAGTATCGTGAAGGCACCCAATCACATCTGATATTTGATGCTATACAGGGTCATCCCTAGTTAGTAGTTAGATGGAAGGCTACCAATTAATACCAGGCTATTTCAAAGGAAGAAACTGGTTAAGCCACCTTGCCTAAGAAAACCCTTTGGAATCCATGGGGCTACCATAGTTCAACAGGTGACTTGAAGGCACACAGAAACCTCATGCAATATGCACTGTCAGGATTTACCAAGGACAAGTTCCCATACAGCAATTAAAGCAACAGGAACTTGACTGAAGACATATTTGTATTTTGTCCCATGAAGATTACATTCCATATTAGCCACTCCAAAACCTTGAGAAAAAAATAGGAAACTATGCAAACATGTGCAGAGAGAAAGGGGGCAAAAGTAACATATATTACATACCCTCCAGCATTTCACAAATGAAAACTTTGATATTTGTAGCCAGGCAACATCAGAATATGGTCAAAAGGTTTTGATGGGAAAGATCACACAAGCTAGGAGAGCCTACAGCAGTTTGCCTTGGCCTGCCTGTGCTGGGAAGGGCTAGAATCCAACTCTCCCCCAGTCCCTTCCTGAGGAATTGCAATAACTGAGGATAAGGAGGTAAACGGGAGGAGGAAAGGGAAACTCAGATATTTTAAAGCAGCTAAGAGATAAAGTGAAAGAGGATTGGAAATGTATCTACCAAATCAGGAGGTTGTGATATTATGTAGTAAACCAAGAACCTGAGAAAGATCATAAGCAAAGGGCATTCCACAAATAAAAGGTGAAACTTCAAATATATGCAAAGTTCTCATGGCATAGAAAAGTAGTACTTACACCATATCAACCAGCTAGCATTTCTTTGAGTTTGGAAAACTGATGAGTGCTCCTTTTCCATCCTACTTATTTTTATCTATCTTTTCTTCACTCATTGTCATTTGTAAGCAAAGAACAGGCAAGATCTACTAATATTTAGTGAAATGTAAGTGTAAATGTAAGACTGTCCAGGGAAGTTGTGAAGAAAGTCAGCCTATGTTTTGGGGAGTGATTCCCAAACTTTAGAACTCCAGAAGTTTTGAATTTAAATTCCTAGAAGCCTCAGCTACCATAGAATCATAGAGTAGGAAGAGACCTCGTGGGCCATCCAGTCCAACCCCTGCCAAGAAGCAAGAAAATTGCATTCAAAGCACTTTAGCCAATGATCAGGGATTCTGGGAGTTCAGGCCCAAAACACCTGGAAACACTGGTAACTGCTCACAAGGTCCTCCAAATGTTGCTGGACGGTAACTCTCAGTAGCCACAACCTTCATAGCCAATGGTGAGGAGTGCTGAGAGTTGCAATCCAGCTGCAAGGTTACGTGATTCCCATCCAGGTTTATGATACACAGGCATAATACCTACTATAGCATCATTTAAGGAGAATGTTGTAATGATTAGGAGTATACATCAGGTTTGTGCCCAAGCAGACAAAAACTCAGGGTGCTTGGCATGTTATATTGTGTTTAATGTCGTTCTTTCCCCCAAATTTTCAGGATTGATGGAAAGCCAGCTGGGATTTCAGAGCTGGAGGAAGATGAGGGCTTTAGTGACTGGTCCCTGAAACTTGAGCAACGCAAACAGAGATGGGCAGAGATGGGAGAAGCAGCACCAAATGGATATCGCACATGCTATAGTGAATGTAGAGAAGCTGAGCAGGTGGCTCCTACAACATGGGAAGGAAGGTAAATAAACCTTTAGATTACTTTAAGGTGGGTGGCAACCTGTTAAGCACAAGCATTGACGTGGAAAGGAGAGCAGCACCATTTTGAACCTGTGAACCTTGAATTGATTCATCCAAAGGATTCAATGAGACATTCAAAGTAAGTGTAATTAGCCTGACTATTCTCAGAACTAAAGCATATATTATATTTCATTATAAGGTGGCTTATTTTTTCATTATCTTTTCCAGCCTGGATTTATTTTCATTCAACATTCATGTGTTGCTAACATTGCTTTTGTTTTGTGTCTTGAATACTTGCCTGAATGGAGAATATGTGTGTACTTGTTAAGCTCAGGATGTTACTGTTGCTATCTCTTTCTTTACAGAAGTGTTGCCCTTTTAACAGAAGCTTCACAGTAACAAGTAGCATAGTTATTTGTAGCAAGTTCCCCTTCTTCTGGTAAAGAGGGCAGAATAAGGTTTCTCTGCAAAAGTTGAGGGCAACGTTCTTTCTTTTTAGTTCTTTTGATGCAAACAGTTACATTTTATAGGTAATTTTGAAGGTTACTTTTAAATGCTACTTTCAAACATTTTAGGGAAACTTTTGATAGGACCTGTTCAAGATTTATGCCATTCTCTCATTTCCCCTCTAATAAGTAATGAAAAAATTGTAAAAGCAGCCAGCAACACAATTAGTAATAAAATAAATTACTTTTCTACCACTATAGTGAATAAGACTTTTTCTACACTATAATACGAATTGATTATTTTCAAAGTAAACTTTCCAAGCGTTTCCACTATCTTCTGAATGTCAGGCAGAAATTTAGCTGCTACCATGTATCTCAGCATTGAGATAAAATGCTGGAGAAAATCCAACTCTCCTGATTGTTGTTTTTAAAGTTGGGAAAGGTTTTGAACATCTGTCTGGAAAAACAGCTGTCAACGCAAGATGTGGGACACTCAAATAAGGAGCAGATATAGTTTTGCTACAGGCTAATCTTGAACCAGTTTGAATAGCTGTACAGTATGACTCCCACATCAGCAGAACGGATATTCACAGTTTCACTTACTTTTGTCTGACAAATTATGTCTTCCCTATTTATTTTCTAGGGCCTCCAGGTTATTTTATGGTATGCATTACAGAAGCTGATTATAGTGTTGCACTAGAAGACCTAATGATACCTAAAGAGGTTTCCTCTCTAGGGATATTCTAGGTTCCCCAGCATAAATGTATGATATGCTTTCACCAGACATTGTTTCTTCAGTCAGGTTTACTATTAGATGTGTATCCACTGGAACATATGCCCCTACAGGGTCGTATTTTATTTGTAAAGTGATTCTTATATAAGGTGATGGGGCAAAACCAGAATATTGTGATGTTCTCTAAATACCATAACATTTATTTCAATATAGCTGGATGTAGCCTTGTGGATAGCTATTGTCCTGGCTAACTTTGATTTGTATATGGCACTCCCTGGAGGGCCAGATGTTATAAGAGCAGAGCTTTTGCATCTTTAATATTAGTGCAAAACAGAGGATTTCAACAATTCTTCCTCTGTACATGAGGCAGGGCATAGTGGACAAGCACACAGATGCAGAGTTGTATGTTCTGCTCCACATTCACACAAGGTGTGGGTTTCTTTTAGGAATTTTGCCAGGCTGTCTTTTGATCTGCCCACTCCACTTCTGAGTCTATTCAAGGACTTCCAAGTTGTCCATTCTTGGTCTGTTCCTGGAGGAAGACCCTCGTGGGGGCCCCATCTAGTTGGGATTTCCTGGTTTAGCTGCCCATAGGAATACCATTGCTGTTGTTGGGGGGGATGGTGCTGCTGCTGCTGTTCATTTATATCTCATCTTCCCTCCCAAATAATGGGACTAAAAGCTGCTTACAAATTACTTGAACACATAAAGAGCAAAAACCATGTGTACAGATTTTTAAAAGAAATACACAGAATGATCAGAACAGCAAAATAAAACAGATCCCTTCCTGTTCCTCAAATTTATTTATTTATTCGTATTTGTTCGCCACCCCTCCCAATGGCTCAGGGCGGCTCACAGCATATCCATAAAAACACAGCAAAAAACACAGCATATCCATAAAACCACAGCAAAAAAAAACAGCTAAAAAGTTAAAACCACAATTAAAACAGCAGATAAAAATCACAATAGGCCGCATATTAAAACAATTGTGGCGGCAACACATAATACAAGATGGTGATACATAAAGAAAGACTGCAATTCATTCAACTCCGAAAGCCTGCTGAAATAACAGAGTCTTGCAGGCTTTCCTGAATGGGACAAGGCTCTGGATCACGCGAACGTCGGCGGGCAATGCGTTCCAAAGTATTGGAGCCATGATCGAGAAAGCCCATCGACGAGTTGCAGTTAGACGATAAGTCTTAGCGCTAGGAACAACCAGGAGGTTTTGCTCTTCAGAGCGCAGAGATCTAGTGGGATAATATGGGATGGCTAACGCAGGCATGTATGGGCTAGTTGACTTGATTTGAGAATACAGTAACAAGACTGATACATTAACCTCTATAAATTAAGATCTGGACCTGAACTTTGTCAATATGCCTTACCAAAATATGTCCATTGAATCAGTTGCTGAAGGGTTAATCATCCCTTCAATCTAATGAGGCCCTAGACTCCTATACTAAAACTACAATTGTAGTGGGCAGCCATCTGCATATGTCTGTGTTTGAACTGGCTGAGCTAAAATAGGCTTCTCCAGCTGGGAGAGAATAAATGCGGACACCTGTAGCTAGTCAAGGCAAAGAAGGGGGAGAGCATTTTCGCAGCACTTTCACACATTTAGGTCTGGTAGCTTTGCAATTCTTTCTGCCTTCCTGGATCTTGAAGGGGGATCCATTGCTGAAGTGTGAGTCAGTGGATCTTTAAAATGCTGTACTGGTCTTTTTGTGTGTGTATAATATGTGTTTTCAAGTTGCTTAAGGATGTACAACAATCCCATGAATTTCATAGTGCAGTGTTAAGCAAGGAAGACGTTTTGCTAGTTCTTTCCATTTCACTGGATTCTAAAAGTTATAGAGTAAAATCTTGCCTTTAGTGATTTCACCCTTCATAATCTTAATCTTTGGAAGCTTTGTGATTGTTTCAAAAGATTGTCTCATGGATCATAATGAAGCCCTTCAATATCCACCAGATACAAGGGACTAGCAGAAGCTTTTTCTGTTTCAAAGGTGTGGAAACTTACAACTCATCTTCTTTGCATTAGCTGGATTTTCTTTTTCACTTACCTGGATAGAATATTCTGGAGTATTTGGTTGTGAATTTCATGTGTGCAGTGTGTTTGTGGTAAGGGTGTCTTAAGAATGCAAGGCACCTGAGAATCCTACTTATGAGTTGTCATCATCATCATCTCATTCATGCATTCATGACCTTTTCCCCACCTTTTTAGCAGTGTTTAGATTCAGGTTGTGGTGAGGTTTCATGTTACTTTAAAAATACAGCTAGTAGCTGTGGGTGGGTTAAAGTAAAATCAAAAGTAAAAATACCCAGAACTCTGCCATCTTCATCTCTAGTTCCATAATAAATGTTCTAATTATTTTTAGAAATGTAGATCAATTTTAAGAGAAATACTTTTCAGATCCTCAAAGCACCACAGTTAATGTAGTTGTATTTTAATGTATTTTAATGTATTTTAATTATTGAAGGGTTTGGGGGTTTTATATTGTTATTATGTGGGCATCGAATTGTGCCGTACTGTAAGCCGCTCTGAGTCCCCCCTTGGGAATTGAGAAGAGCAGGGTAAAATCCCGAAATAAATAAATAAATAAATAAAATAATCCACTGATTCTCAATTCTTCAGCTGGTTTTAAAATATTAAGGTCCCCCCCCCTTCCTCCTCTCACATTCCTCTTTTGCCCTCATATTCTTTCAGTTGCAGATAAATTAGTTCAAAGTATGTAAGTAGTTTATACTCAGCTGGAAAGTGAGAAGGATCTGGCCTTATACTTCCTAGTAGGCTCATTAAGGTTCTCCTACCCCCCATGATTTCCTCAATTTAGTACAAACATCCCAATGTTTCACTACTTAAAATATGCTTTGTGTGTTCTTCCCTATCAATGTCATTTTTTTCTCTTGTTGCCACACCCTTTTGAACTCTCTCTAAACCAGTGATTCCCAACCTGTGGGTCCCCAGATGTCTTGGCCTTCAACTCCCAGGAATCCTAATAGCTGGTAAACTGGCTGGGATTTCTGGGAGTTGTAGGCCAAAACACTTGAGGACCTACAGGTTGAGATCCACTCCTCTGAACACACATGCATACACACCCCACTGGTACCAAAAGCATCCAGAGACAACCAACCAAACTAGCCACTTTAGATGTCAACAGAAAAGGATCTGTGAGGATGGGCAAAAGTGGATAAAAGCTGATGTTGATAAGATGAGAGAGGAGGGCAAAATCATTAGTGATAGGGAAAATGGGGAGGGAATGAGCCCTGTCCACCAGTCTGCCTTATTCACTGTGCAAACCAACTGTTGTAAGATGCATGCTGAAAAAGGCAGTACTATTGTATTGCAGTTCTACTTGTAGCAGAAGAAGCATATGTGCCAACTATCATTATTGGGCAAGGAAAGTACCGCTTTTTCATCTGCTTATAAAATGTTCCAGTTTTTCTCTTCCCTTCATGTTTTCCCTTGTTGTCCTCAGCTTACTCAAACTCCAAGTGTGAAAATCATTTGTACTCCATTACCTTAGTAGGGGGAAAAGGAAAATAATGGACAAAATATTGCCCTTACCCTCTTTGAGGTATGGTCAGGCAAAAGCAAGCTGCTGGAGCCTGTCTTAACTATTGTGTTCTTCCTCATTAACAACTTTCACCATCTTTACCATGCTCTATGGCCACATATGTCTCAGTTTTTGTTTGTGAAATATTGGAGGGTATGAGCAAGGCATGGGTAACACCAGTTGCCAATTGTGAGGCTGCAATCTGACTTGAGAGACACTTTAAGAGTAATCACTTCCCAATGATACACAATGTAAGAACATAGGCTACTGGCCTTGGATACATTTTGGGAGCTAAGCAGGATATAAAGTCACTAAAAGGCAGGATATATATTACATGACTAAATAAGCAAGTTTGGAAAAAACTTTCCTGCTCACAGGGACAACTATGTATGAAAAAGGAAAGTTATTGTATGTAATGGCACAGAGTCCCATTTTGAAAAGCATACTTTAATAATAATTACCCTCAAGAGTAGGATTTTTCAGACTGATTAGACAGGAGTAACAAGTTGCCTCATCTCCAGTGTGGGATATGGAGGGAGGGAGGGAGGGAGGGAGGAGTCTAAGTCAATCAGGGGCGGTCTAAGGTAATTTTAAATGGTAAGCGAACATTATTTTTGTGCTCCCCCTCAAAACATTATTTTGGCGCTCCCCCCCCCCTCCGTGCATGCCCAGAAGCTCTCTTGACAGGGGGTGCCAAAAGGTTGCAAGTTCGAATCCAGGGAGTGAGGTGAGCTCTCGGTGTCAGCTCCAGCTCCTGCCAACCTAGCAGTTTGAAAACATGCAAATGTGAGTAGATCAATAGATACCGCTCTGGTGGGAAGGGAAAAGGAAAGGGCCCGAGGCTGTTAGGAATGGTGGGAGTTGGAGTCCAAAACACCAGCAGGGCCCAAGCTGGCCCATAACAGTTTGACACCACTTCAGCTGCTCTGCTTTCAATGCTGGGAGTTGCAGTCGGCTGAGGAGCAACCTGGGCCTCATGCTCCCCTCGGGGGCCCTCCTTCCTTCCTTGTGCTGGGCTTCTGGCTGTGCCTGCGCAGAGAGGCACGATTGTGGCGTCTGCGTGGGAGTTTCCTCCTCGCTCCCCCACCCAGGGTGCACCACCCAGGGTGCACCTCCTCCAGATGCACACATTGCAAACATCAGACTCAGGCCTCAGTGGCACAGAGCAATGGGAGTTGTAGTTTTACATGGCCTCATGTCTGCCTTCTCCCCCAAAGAGTGCTAGGGCCTCACCAAAGTGCAACTCCCATGTGTCTGGCAGGCGGGGGAATGCACCCTTTACCCAGATATGCGCCCCACACAGCGGCATCCTTTGCCTACTGGTAGGACCACCCCTGAGGTCAATATAACAGTCTCCCCGTTGCTTAATTCAGGTACAAACATACAAGATGGAGATTTTTATTGTTAACTCCCATCAGGTTGAGTTCGACCTATGGTGACCTTATAACTGAGAGACTTCCATGTTTTTCCCGCTTGGCTATGAAAATCCTCTGGATGACTTTAAGCAAGTCCCACAATCTCAGCCTCAGGGGAAATAAACCATGATAGGTTCGCCTTAGAGGTTCCCTAAGTCAGAAGTGATTTGAAAGTGCCCAACAGCAAGTATTTTGGGAAAGGGTTTGCCTTTTAGTAAGTCTAGGAAAGAAATACAGATGCAATTTGGAGACAACTATGTAACTCAATAGATATTAATACAAGGAAGTAATTTATAGCTGATGTCAAGCTAGTGGCCCTTAATATGATGATGGATTCCCAGTCCCCATCATCCCATACTATTCTAGCTAATGAGTAAATTATAGTTCATTAACTTTTGTAGGGCAACAGACTATACATACATGGCGTCCTGGTATTAGTGACTAAAATGTGGGTTAGTAATACTGAACTCTTGTGTGTATTTATATGTTTCAGATAGAATTAAGGAAAGAGAGAAGGCATATCATCTTGCCTAGCAGACTGCTAGCTTTTATTAGGTTAATTTTGAAAGTGTATCTCCATCATGCATATTTGTACCTTGTTCTGCTGTGGTAGTAACATCTGCTCCTCTTCTCAGCGGTGCAAAGGAATTGTATAAACACAACTTCTTGTGGTGCATTCGCACATTCACAGATGTTTTTGGTATGAACATCATGGGTCAACCACAGGTTAAATCAATTTCAGCTTGGCACTGAGGTACTAAAGTCATAATACAGACAAGCTGTGTGACCAAGGGACAAACTATGGATTATTTTCTTTTGAGAAGGTTTGATTGGAATAATATTCACTAACTTATATTAATTCAAGATATAAGTGTGTCTTTAAATCTGTTCCATACCACCTGAAGCAACAAAAAAAATATTAAATTGAATACCATCTTTGATTTAGCCTCTTTAATAGTAATCCTATGGCTATTCTCTGCTATAGTAAAATGTAGAATCTCTCCCATTCAATATAATCTCGCTATGGTACACAAACTTTTTCAAGGGAAAGCTTTGGTTTTGTGCAATAGCACAGAGATATGAATATGATCTGCAGCCTTGGCCAATGAACAGCCATGATCCAAAAGCTACTGTCTCCAATCTGAATGACTTGAGAAGGCTTTAAGTTAATCTTCAGAAATGTAGGAATGAGTGTAACTGGAGATGTATTGGAAACCAAATATTTCCTACTGTGTAATTTGCAGCACTGAATTTCATACCCTTCTCTATGCTCAGGTTTTTAGCCTCAGATCATCTAACTTTTGGTTCTAGTGGGAGAATCTCTCTTGCTTCTCTGGTATCTGTAATGGTAAATTAGAACTTGGTAAAATCAGCTCCACCATGAGGCAGAAGGAGGCAATTGCATCAAGCAAGAAATAGTTGAATATCTTGGATGTAATAACTGGGTTGTTTTTGCACATTTTAGTGATGAGAACAAATGGCTGTTTGTTTTGCTTTGATTATTAAGATGGCTGGAATCTAAATGTCATTGTTCCTATGGGAACATGTGTTCCATATGAATGTGATACTGAGTAGTCCCTAAAGTTCTATCCAGTACACTTTTAATCTTCTGAAGAGTTCTAAGGAATATAAAAATGTGATTTGGCATTTGATGGCTTTTGTATGGATACTGATAAATATATTGACAGAAATTAAATTCAATTAGGCATTATTTTAAAGTTAGAAGGCAATTTAATGTTTACAATTAGCAGATTTGTATTCTCTTCTGAATCAGTATTAAAAGTCTCTCATCTCAAAGATAGCAAAAGTTTGTATTTTTCTTAAAGCATAATGTTACCAGATGATCTTTGTTCTTTTTTTCATTTTGTACTTCCTTTGCCAATTCTGAATCCTAGGTCACCAAAGCATTCCTGTGAAGAAGATGGCAATCTGATGGAAGCAGAAGCCAAACTAGAGCAGGTGCAGCTCGGTCAGGACTCCCCCACCTTCATCCGGTTTACACCTGGACCTTCCAGCTTCCTCAAGTTTGTTTCAACTTCAGTGTCCCAAGAACAGCCTGAAGCAGAGCTGGAGGGGCAGCAGAAGCTTATTGAAACAGCCTGTGTTGGAGAGGAGAACCAAGACATTGCAGAAGTCTTCCCAGATTCCCAAGAAGAAATTAAACATGAGGAAGAGCAAGAGAAGCAGGAGGTCAGAATGAAAGTGCAGTGTTTATTTCTCCCCACCATACCTTATGTTTGTCCTTCACAAAATGGAAACTGCAAAAGGAAAATGTCCAGATATTTCTAGCAACTTTTCCTAGCATAAGTTTCTCAGACATCCAAGATGAACAAAGAGATACAAGTAAATTTGTGAAGTTCAACTGATCATGCATTTCCTTGTATTACATCCAAGAACTAACAGACTAAATCAAAAAGGAGGCAACAGGACCACATGGGAAATGGAAAAAAATCATACGAGGGGGGAAAACAGCTGTTGAAATGTTGGTAGATACATATAGTACTGGTGTTGACTGCATTCCCATCTAAATATTTTCTTTAAATGTGCAGAATTCACTGGGAGCTATATGGGAGTAAGTGTGTAGACAGTCATGGTATTTACTGGATTCATAAACCATTTTAGAGGTAACCCCTCCCCACTCAGCAAAAAGTCTGAGACAACAGAAGTATTGTTAGGATATTTTTAAACCTCCCCAAGAATATCCATCAACAAACATGGCAGACTCTCACAGACTCGCCTGGTGGGCACAAGGGAAAGGGCCTTCTCCTCTGTGCCCCCCCCCCCCCCCGATCCTGGAATGCCTTGCCTGGAGAGATTAGGAGATCTTTAAAAAAACACCTGAAAACCTGGCTTTTCCACTGTGCCTTTGGAGAGTAGTTATTTAATTTCTTCCATTGCTTTCCTCAATGCCCTCGGTTCTGGTCCACCCCACCCCCCGAAAAGGATGCTACTCCGCTTACCTCACTTTGAGTTTTTAACATTTTCTTTGTGTACCTGCAACCCGCCCTGTCTTTGTGATTTTAGATATTCAGCTGTATATTTATTTATTTATTTATTTATTTATATGTATGTATTTTTATTGCATTTACTGTTGATGTTTGATTTTTATTGTGATTTGTTGTTTGTTTGGACTTGGCCTCATGTGAGCCGCCCCGAGTCCCCATTGGGGAGAGGGAGCGGATTACAAATAAAGTTTATTATTATAACCTCCAACATATTTGCCTCGTGTGGGGGAGCCCTGATTCTGTCCTGGAGGCAGTTGGTCTTTCACTGCTATTTCTGATTTGGCTTACCTAGTTGGAAAGGGGCCTTTGCAGTAGAGATGAAGCTGTGCCTGTACTTTCTGCTGGTTCCATGTACAAAAACTTTGTTTAATGCACAACATTATTTAAATATTTTACATAAAGTTACCTTTAGGCTACATACATAAGGTGTATATGAAACAGAAATTAATTTCATGTTTAGATTAGTGTCCCATCTCCAAGATGTCTTATGTATATGTAAATATTCAAAAATCCCCACAAAAATCCAAAATATACTTCTGGTCCCAAGCATTTTGGATAAAATAAACTCAACTTGTACACACACACTAAATTTACACCTCCTGAGCCCTATTGTAGTACTATAACTATTAGCACAACTCAGCTTTCATTGCTGTGTTAACTGATAGCGATATTTTTTATGTCAGTAGCTACAGTCTTGATCTCTCTCAGTGAATTTGCATCAATTTCCTACTTCAGGAAAAGAAAAGAAGATGGAATGAAGAGGAAGAGGCATCAGAAAAGCGACAAAGAGCTCCAAGTACATCTAGCAATGAAGAAGAGGGCGAGCTCCCACTAAGTCCTACTTTGAAGGTATGCACTCTTCTGCATAAATGGATGTTGGGAAATTTGGTAAACAATGCATTTGTGAAAAATAAGTTATGTACCTTTAGGCCCAAGGGATGGATGACACAGAAGGATACAAGATTGTAGAGATGTGATGAAGAGTTCTCCTCTTCTCTCCCCTCCATAAATGTCATTACAACATACTCTTGTGCTGTTTAGACAATGAACAAACTGCTAAAAGCATTCTGTCTTTCCTTTAGATTACTGACAGAACTGAATGTCTGAACCGCTCCATACAGAAAAGGTAACTTCTGTTCAAGGGGTAGATGCTGCCTAATCTGTCAATGCTGGCTTTTTGTTAGTTAAGCTTTATTATTCTACTATGCTTAAGACATGTTCAACAAATAATATAAATAACACATGTCATCAAAGAGCTGTTTAATTTGTGCAGAGGAGTGGTTCTCAACCTGTGGGTCCCAAGTGTTTTGGCCTACAACTCCCAGAAATCCCAGCCAGTTTATCAGCTGTTAGGATTTCTGGAAATTGAAGGTCAAAACATATGGGGACTCACAAGTTGAGAACCACTGCTGTACATTTTTTCCAAAAAAAAAAACAACTTTGCAAGCCATGGGAGGAGACACTGATCTCATTGGTAAAGTGTTTAAACAATTGCAAAAATAGTAATGATGTGGTAGGCTTTGAAATTATCTAGGTGTTTATTAGACTCCCTTTCCATAAGTATCTTTTATACTTTCAGTAACAGCGTGAAGAAGACACAACCACCTCTCCCTGTTGCAAAAATTGATGACAAACTTGAACAGTACACACATGCCATTGAGGTGAGGAAAGTTCCTGAATTCTGTTTAAGATAGCTTTCTAAAATTATGCTTAAGATAAATTCCTTTATTCACTCCTTTTCTTGATTTCATATCTCCCATTCAGGAATTAAAGAATAAAAAGTGAGATAAGGACAAAGTAGCACTTTTGTTGTATTATATGTGGGAGCAATAGGAGCCTCAGAAGGGTCATGTACTTCCTCTTCCTCATATTGGGGTAGAATGGCATCCACCAAAATGCAGCTACAGAGTTACTGCAGAACTTTCTCCACCAGCATAAGGAGTAGTTGGGACTTATGTATGTTTCCACCACACTACCAATTTCAGCTTAGAAAACGTGGTAACTGCTAATCAAGCTAGGCTTCTCAACCATTGGACAAGCTTGATTAGCTTACCAGAATAAATGGTCCTTGTATTCTTGATTCTATGAGTATTACTTCTGTCCTAGATGAAGGATTCAGCCTATGCCATGGTCCAGAACTATGTTTTCTGCTGGGTATGGACCACTAGCTCATTGTAGGTTGTGAAGCAGATGATGCAACTGCCTCTCTGCCTGGCTTGTTGATCCATGCTCAGTATTCATACATCTAGGCAGAGGCACTTGGAACTGGCCAATATATACAGTTGCAACAATGGAATTATATTTTCTCTACCCTAATGTCATGAGACTTTTTCAGCTGTGTTGCTATTACTCTGTGTGTCTACTTTAAAACAAAGGTTGAGCCTGGAGTGCAGCATTCAGGAGCTGCCTTGCAATGCCACTTCCAGAGTATGCATTGGCAAAATGCATACCCTAGAGTTAAACTAGAGAAGGTGTATAAACACAATGTAAATATATCTGGAGATGGGGTCAGTTGGGTGGAGCCATTAAATCCATGAAAACAGAGACTTCATTTTAAAGGATGAGTTGATATGGCACAAGAAGCCTCTTCACTCTTCTAATTTTGCAGACTTCCAGCAAGACACCCAAACCAGTGCGCCAGCTTTCTATTGACCTTCCTGCCAACAGTGCTGCAGTGACCAGCACAAAAAGTCTCTGGGAAACTGGTGAAGTGGTTCAGTCCCCTGTGAAGACAACACCCTGTAAGGTAAGACACCTAGTGTGTTTTTGGTTGAAGAATGTGCCATATATCTTGAAAAAACATTATGTGCCCTTAGTGATGTGGGATCAGAATATGGGAAACTGGACTTGTCTTGGATTTGCTGGGTACAGTTTACTGTCTTTCAAGTACAGTGGGTTAAAAATCCAAGCACTGTGTCTGTGTTCTTCTTAGGACATTGTGGCTGGAGACATTGTGAATAAGAGAAGCATTTGGGAGCAGAAAGAAAGTCCAAATTCAGATGGAAATGAAAAGGTAAGAGTTGCTTGCTTTAGGGGAAACTCAGGTCAGAAATTGATTGAATAGAATTAGGGCTTGGACCATGTTGTTGGACTGCCTGATTATGCCTTGATTGAGGAACATGGCTTCACTTATTTACTTCCCTTAAAGCAGTGGTTTTCAACCTGTGGGTCCCCAGATGTTTTGGCTTTCAACTCGCAGAAATCCTAACAGCTGGTAAACTGGCTGGGAAGTTGTAGGCCAAAATACCTGGGGACCCACAGGTTGAGAAACACTGCTAAAGGAAGAGGATTGAAGCACATTGAGCTGGGACTTCAAAACTCAAGATTGATACCGAAGTTTTGGATGAGTACTCGTAGCTTTATTGCCCTCTCACTCACTCTCCACATGGAAAAGTAAAAGAAGTGAATTCAAATCCCTTGAACTTTCAGTAGCTGTCAAGACTCAGCTGGCTCTCAAAGCATGGGCTAAATGTGTTCAGCTTTGTTCCAAAGCAATACAACTGAGATGTAGTCATATGGTGACAGTTCAATGGCTTTCTCATTCACTCTTCCTTTGTAGTGGATACAGAAGGTTTTAGGGAAGGAGAGTAGCTTCACCCTGAGGTTGGATGGCCCAGATCTATTGCCAAAACTGTTTAGACAGCCAAAACAATGGAATCAAAAGAGGAAGCACTTCAAAACAGTGTGAATATACTATCTAATCTATCTATCATCTATTTGTTATACATTTAGAAATTTTAGTCAACATATCAACTTAAAACTTACGTTGATATCCATGGGTCAATGTAAACACTGGACCTTAATTCTTATAAAAAGGAACCATCCTCTTCTCTCAGTTGAATGGCAAAAGACAAGAGTTTAGTTCATCCTGGGAGAACCTAAAGGAAGCACTGACCATCTCTATGTCTTGTCACAGCACTCTTTTGAATGCCTGGGTGGGAAAACGGTTGTAGGACAGCTCTTGGGCACTTCCCACAAAAAAGCCTCAAAAGTTGAGAGGATGTTAATGCATCTTTAGGTGCCTCCGTACAAACTTCACTTTAACCTTTTGCCACTATTCAGAGGAGGGCATCCCCCCCCCCTCCAAATAGTACTATACTCTTAACTTTTTTTAATAAAAAAAGGAACCGTTTCCATCCATGAGTAGAGTGGTGAAAGGCCTTTTTGAATGTCTGGATGGGACAATGTCAGCAGTGGCAATCAGGGACAGCTGGCCACCTGAGACAGTGTTGGTGCTTTCCAGCCTCCTTATAAAAATCTGTAATTTTAGCCGCAAAACCTGCTCTTATGCACAAGCTTGACCTCTACATTTCTTACTGTAATAAGGATTCCACAATTTCTAGGGTTAAGGGTGCATGACGCCCATGGAAGTGGAAACACTGCAAATAAAAAAGCTTGCTATTTTTTTTATTATTCTCTCTAGGAACCCTTACAGCCTTCAGCACAACTCTGTGGTCAATTTCTATTGGAAGTGGGCCACAGAGTTTACTGGCAGACCTAGAGATTCCTAGAGAGATCATAATAATAAAATACTCAAATTTTAACCCCACAAATGTTGAGAACTGGCTGTACTTTAATCTCAGCCCTAAAAGTACTTACTTTTCTTGGCTCAACTTTAGGTGAAACTTCCTGGCAAGAAGTACAGGTATGTGGCAATTGGCCATGGCAAATACAAAAAAGTGTTGATTGAAGATGAGACATCTGCAGAAAAATAGCCTGCCTAGGTTGGAAACAAATAGGTAAGTATGATAAATAATTAAATGCATTAATTATTGAGTGGCCTTTCTAAATGCTCCAAATCCTATTCCTAGGAATTTTATATTTGCCCAGACTTGTACATTTGCTTATTATCTCCATATGTGTGAAGAGAATTTCAGCCATATGCTGTGTCTATGGGAAACCTGTTGAATTAATGCTTTATTAGGACATACAGTACGTCAAACACATCATGCTTCACTATTCTTAGAAATGAACTTGAGGTTTGGGCTTGCTGTTTGCATATCATTCCTAAGATCCCATTGTCTTCAGCAGCAAGAACATAAACTTTGCATTGTGTGAGGAAAAGGAATTGTTTACAACAACATAAAGCCTTACAGAGATTTGAGGCACCAGTCTCTCACATGCTGATTTATGAAAGAAAACATTCATTTTTTAAAATAGAAGTTTATTCAAACTGTATATATAATGTGAATTTTTAAAAGCCCTATTTCTGATTCAGACAGCCAGATTTCACAGAAACTGCAGCTTGGGTTCACAGGTTATGCATAGCTATGGAAGGAAATCTAGGTCAAGAGTTTACTATGAAATTCTAATGTCTGTTAACCATCAGCTCAAGAAGAACTTCACATGGGCACATCCTACAAAATCATATTTCCCTTTCTTACTACAACCTATCTCACCTCTTTCAGTTTCCAAACATGTCTGCTTCTTACTTAACATCCGTTCTCCTTGCAGTTCCATTTTCTTGCCTCAAAGTATTGTCTTTCTCTGCCAGACATCTGAAGTTTCAGTACAACTTGCATGATCTTCCTTAATTTAGAATTCCAACTCATTCAAACTATTGTTGGATAAAGAACATCTGTGAAGACAGACAGACTCAAAAGCTGAACCGTTACCTGTTCACCCACCTTCTAAAAAGAAAAAGAGCTGAGATGGTTCAGGCCACATTTACTGTTCTATATTTTTTTTAAGTCATGCTTACAGAAGATTCGCTTTCTTCCCAATTATTTAATGAAGCATGTGATGCTATTAAATCTGTATCATTATTCATTCATTTTTAGCTTTTGCCACTGTGAATTGGGAATGGTGCATACTGCAAGCAAGGCTCTCCCCATATGCTCTTGAGCTCCTTAGCCTTAAGATGTTGCTGAAAATGTGAAGAAGAGAGCACATATTTTCTGCAATTCTAAGACCAGAGTAGGTAGGGCTATATGTCTGATGTGTGTGGTCCATTTGGAGCATTTGTAGGCAGCTGGCTGCTGACAGGTCTGCTTTATGCATGAGCAGGGCACAAACCTAGGGGAGGCTGTTTTCTCTACGTGAAATTCTCAACTTCCTAAACCTGTTTCTATGTATTTTCCTTCCGTCTAAGCCATAACTGCACTTGAACTCTATTAAGCTTTGTTGCACTTTTCAAAGTACACTTTTAAGCGATCCAAATCATTAAGCATTTCACTTCATGAAGGTGAAAACAGCTATTGTATAATTCAAAGACATAGCTGAGATCATCTAGCACCTTTGAGATTGAGGGAAAGAAATTGCAGCATAAGCTTTCGTAGTCTTGGCCTACTTCATCAGATGCATGAGCTACTGGCAGAGGAAAATGTACAACTCCTTTACTTTCCGTTTACAACAAGGCAAAGCCAGAAACACAAAGAAGTTGGAAGCAAAGGAATTAAGCTATTAGCTGCTTCTAAGAAAGAACAACAAGAGCGTCCTGTTAATAAAGTGATATTATAAATTATCCCTTTTTTGCCTCAGAAGCAACCTTGCAAACAGTGCAAAAACATTAAAATCCTATTAGTAGAGTTGTTTCTCATAGGAATGGGCTAGTAAATCTTTTCCTGGAATTAGGAAGAGAACTGCAGCTTTTCAGAAGAACTGTCTTGGATTCCAGCCATCCACGGTACTTAGTCATGTGTAGTCTATATCCTGCAATCTTTTAAATATAAATTTCCTTCTTCCGTTTCCTGCTAAAAACTGTCTGTCCCCCTAGATAGTTTTTTATATCACATGGAAAAATATACAGGAGACTAGATCATTTCTGTTGCATCACCAAAATAGCACAAAAATATCATGAGAGCAACATTCACCCCGATGCTTTGCTTTTGACTGCAGTCCATGTTGGTATTTTGGAAATCAGTGGTTGGGAACAAGCCACACATGACTGAGGCATGGCCCTTATACAGTGTGACCAGAAAAGCAGGACATGAGGGGACAGCACCTAGCACTCCTGGGAGGCCTAAAGGAATAGCTTAAAGGAAGCTAAAATATATTAGAAATCACTACTCATTTTACACTTTTGAAAGTATCAGTGCAGGTACAGAATGGAACTCACACCTAACCATCTTTCAGGCAGTCATCTTGGTCTGTCTGAGCTTGGAGTGCCTGTGAAGACAACGGGAGTTCAGACTTCCTCTGGAACATGGGGAGAATTGATAGCAGCTCACTTGCAAGTTTTTGAGACTTGGATTACATCATAAGTACTTTCTTGACCACTGTAGAAGGAGGTATTCTGTATTTCCATGTGCAATGCTTTCATCCCAGCTAAACAACAGCAGCCAGTCGGGCATTATCCAGCTGCTATTGAGAAGCTGTGTGGAAAATAGTAATCTTTAATCTCTTGGGTCCCTACTATAATAGGGATAGCTTTTGCCCATAGAATTTTGGCCTTTACCTGTGATGCTTGAATGGCTGCACTCAAGCTTAGAAGAATGGTATTTTCAGAACTAATCTATCTTCTTGCATCAATCATGTTACTACTGTAGTAAGCTTGCAACCTACTGTAAGAATAATGTTTGTTTAACTGAGTACAACTATTACACAGTACAATTAGTTTTAAGAGATCTGTGAGCAGGCTTGTTTATGAGGCAAATGTACAGTACTTAGAGAGAAAACTCTGATGTGGCAAAGCAAAAGTTGGCACTAACAAACTGTTCCATGTATGATGCACTGTAACTCAAGTGTTTTAAAGCTGCTGGTGATCTCCAATCTACTACAAAAGCAGCTAAGATAAACATGAGACAACAGATTGAACAATGTAGGTAACTACATGGAAAACTTAATCCATGATTCAAAGAGCAACATTATCAATGTGCACTCTAGTGTGCCAAAATGTGTGCGCTCACTACTGCAGTGCTAGAGTTAAGCAAACCAAACTCAAACCAACAACCAATATATCTCATGCATATAACGAGCTTACTCTGCTCTCTGTGCAAGCAACTTCCAGCTATTATGAGTGGAAACATACTTATGTAGAGAAATGACCAGCAGAAATCTGGTGATATACAGGGGCAGCAGCCATGATTGCAGGTAACAGTGCTCTCTTAATGGTACAAATTAGCCCTCTTTGCATTAATATGTGGCTAAGGATAGTCTGACTCTGAAAGTGACCAAGCATTCACTTTCTGAGCCTTCCCTAGGTCTTTTGGAAGGCTGCTTGTCTGCTGAGTGTTGTTCCAGTCATTATTAATCCAGTCTTTTGCAATATTTACAATGGCTGCAAATGGCTGAAGGTCTTGCCTTTGTCAGAAAAGTTTTGTATCCACACTAGTCTTTTTTAAAAATCTTGGAGGTCTGTCTTTCCTCTCCCCAAAATGGAAATAAAACTACAAGACTCAAAGCAGTCCGGTAAGGTGTCAGTCATCTGGGAAGATCTGCCAGAGCAAGACAGACAATGCCACAGCCTTCCTGTGTGCTCCTTAATCAAGCCTGTTCCAGTTGGCCAGTAGAATTGTATTGCAAGTAAATTCGGGGATACTTGGAACCAAGACATTTTCCTATCATAACCATTTTCTATAGATCAGTGCTACTCAAAGTGATGGTCCACTAACTAGTGCTGTTGCCTGGCAAAGTGCAAGGAAAGAAACAAATAGTTGTTGCCAGTGGGCACAAATATTGTGCAGATGCCTGGAACACTTGACAGTCCCTTGCATCAGACAGCTTGAGGATACCAGGACATGTTCCTTTGCTGCCATTACAAACTCATTACTGCAGTGTGCTTTACATGCAACCACCCAGAACATGCAGCTTCTGGAAACTGTTACTACCAAGCTTCTTGCTGAGGTAGTTCTCAGGTAAGATTTGTGGGCATTTGTCTTAATTGAGCACAATTCAGGGTGCAAGGTCTACATGAGAACAAGTCCTAAATTGTCTGGCTACAGTGGCATCTGGTGTCTTCCATGTCTTTAGGGTGGCCAATATATCATGCCCTTGAGTCTTCAAGATGCTAAGATTATGTGGAAGATAGTTAACCATCTTGCATAGCTCCTTTAAAATTCAGATCAAAACCTGGAGTAGATTTAGTGCCCCACTGATATGAAACCCACTATTCACAGCCTGTTCATTAAGTTCTGAGAGTCTGCTCTAGTTTATACAGTATATATATTGCTAACTCTACAAATGGACCGAGCAGGGTTCTTTTGGTGGTCTAATTGCATGCAACATTCTCCAATTTTCTCAATTAGACCAGCAACCCACCTCACATTTGCAGTACCCCACCTCATTTTTGACTTGCTTCTTCTTGCTGCTATAGCTTTAAAGATGTGAGCTGTATGCCTTGTAAATTGCACACACACTCAGAGTAGGTGGCAGTCCTAAATACAGGATCTCTCAAAATTATGGTGCTTTCTTACCTTAGTTTCCTAATTTGCTAGCCTAGTTGAATTTCTTCAAGTATGCATTCTGTTTGAGACTGAATTTAGTATGAGTTGTTTTTCAAAAGCCTGTAGATTATTTTGAAAACCTGTCAGTGCCCATAATATCTATGCTCATTTTTTGTTGCCAACTGGTCAAGTATTGCAAGGCTTTGATCACAGACCATGGAAAGGTAAGAGAAAACTAAGCATGCGTACATCCATGAGCAATGTGTGACCCATCCCACATGTTGTTGGTCTGTACCTCCAAACAGTCATGGGAGTTGCAGTCCACCAAGTTCAGGAGGGCCACAATTTTCACCACTTTTGGTAGATTGTGACTTAACAAGTGATATCACCTATTCATATGGAAAATGAAGATCCACTCTACATGGAGGATATGGAGATAAAAGTCATAAATTTTACAGCAATCCTAGAATAAAAAGTATGCTCTGTTAATACAGACCTATAGTAGGATTTTGTGTGGTATCCCTTAGGAAATATGGTGTACACATTTGATTCAACTGCATAATACAACCTGTCGGAAAGGTTAAGCTATTGGCTTTCTCCAAACCACTTGGTCTTTCCTAAATAAATTTTCTTACAAAATAAGACAATAGTTTAATAGTTTTTCTTTCATGTCCTATCTTAAAGGTTACTACATGTAAGTGCATTTCTAGGTAGACAGACAGAAGCCTATAGAGGATTCTATTATTTTGCCATTCAAGTGATCTTTTTCAGTAAATGTTGCTTTTATTTCAAATCTTTCCAAGCTCAGTACACATCCACCTAAAGAAGATTTCATTCATTGCCTCCCTTCATCTAACACCCAGATGAAGCCCTATTAAAACTCATCTGGGTTTCCTCAGGTGGTTTTTGTTGAATTCGGCGTACTTCAAACAGAGTAGTGATTTTTGTCATGGGTTTGGAAGCCAGCTCCTTTAGCTTCCGGGCATCAAAGCGTGGTCGGTGGAGAAAAAGGGGTAAACGTCGCCGGAATGTAAACATTCCTTCTTTCCTCATTTCTTTTTCCTCTGCTTGCTCTTTTTTTGCCTTGCTGATTGTCATCTGGTACAAGATGGCATCCCACATCTTGACTGCTCTTGACTTGGTTATTCCCTTGTCTGGATCGCTGTCGGCTTGAGATTGTTCCAATTTTGTCTTTTCTCTTCCCTCCTGTTCAGACCTAGCTGTCTCGGACTCTGAAATAGGAAACTGAGGTTCTTCAGATTCCACGATCAAGTGCTTCTTGAGACGAGACCAGCCACCAAACTTGTTTCTGGGTGGCAGTGCTGGCTTTGGCTTAGGCTTTGGCAAGGTGTTTGTGGTACCTGGAGGAGCAGTAGGTGGTGGTACAGTCTGCTTATCAAGCTTTTCTTCTGGCAAAGGCATATGAGTGCTGAAAACTGGAGGGGGAGGTATAACTGCCTCTGTTGTGATGTGCTTCTGAGGAATAGTGGTACTTGGCCATCTCTGGGCTTCACTATATGGCTGATGGTTTCTGCTTTCTGGCGTCACAGGCCTGTTGTGATGAAGAACTGGAGATGTAACCCCTGTATGATGTCTGGGAACATGCAATATTTCCATTTTCACTGTCCTAACAGGAGGCTCAGGGGCCGAGATAACATCTAATTTAGGAGTAGCAGTCAGGCTTATGAAGTGTGTGACTTCCTTGTCTGGTGGCGAATGTGAGTTATTTACCTTCAAGTGAACTGATGTGGGCTTATCGTCACTATTAGGAATGTCCACTGGCTGATCTAACAGTGAGGTTTTATCTTTTGGTACTTGGAGGCTATGAATGTGGGCATAGGTTTCAGCAACATGTGCAACTGGCACTGGGGTCTCCACTACAGGTGAAGGGGAAACAGGATGTTCAGGGGGAAAAGGAACAGAGTGTGCAGTGGTCAAAGGGGACAGCTGAATGTGTGTGTCTGGTAGATGTCCTGTGGGCTGCCATGATGGCTCAGGAGTGCGTCGTCTCTGTAATGGTGAGACTGCAGGTGAGACTGTGAATTTGAGATGCTCGGAAAGGCTCCTCTGCTCTGTGATTGTGAACGTAAACGGCTTTGCCTTAGGAAAAGGAGACGGAACATGCTGGACAATAGGCTTGATGAAAAAGCGGGGTGGAAGATTGATAGTGAGGTGTGTATGAGCTTCAGTAGGCTTCAGTGGAGAAGAGCGTTCATTGTGTTCTAGGTCTGGGCTGGCTTCACTGACAGGGGACAAAGTCGACCGGAATGATGTGGCTTGTTGTGCTGATAATGCAGCTTTCTTCTTTGCTGCTTTTTTCAAGAGTCTCTGTAGTTTAAGATTGTCTATTCCAGGCTTTGGTAAAATAGGAGGGGGTGGAGCCTGGGAGTGGAGAGACCCTGGCTCGTGGGGTGGTGTTACAGTTATCAGCATTTTGTCCTCCTAAAACAAGGGGGAAAAAGAAATTTTATTTCTGTTTTTGTTGTAATAGCTTTGACAGTCATGACTTAGTCCCTCACAAATGTAGAATTGAACCCTGGGAGAACCAAAACTTATTACCTCTGAATGCATTTTTAAAAAGTCTTAAGGATTTAAACTTTTTAATATGTCATTGTTATTTAATTGTATTTTAATGTCTGCATATTTTTAGGTTTAAAATTGTATTCCATTGGTTTTATTGTAAGCCACTTTGCGTCTCTGCTGTAGAGAGAGAAAGCAGGGTATAAATAATAAATAGATAAATTATATATGATATAATTTGTTATATGCTGCCTTGAGTCCCCTTTGGTGTTGAGAAAGCAGAGTGGTATAAATAGGATAAATACATAAATATTTCAGGCTAAAACTGTTTTAAAATACCAAAGAAATTGGAAGAGCGTACAATAATTCAACACAAAGCCTGTGAAACATAATTATGTTTCTCTAGGCTATTTGGCTATTTCTGAAACATACTCTGGCCCATTTTTGAATTTACACCAGCTCTCTGGAGTAGTAATTCACCATTTAAATAACACATTCATTTCTCATTCACTGATAATGATTTTGTAAAAAACCCCCCCTTTTTTTCAAAAGTAGAAATAGGGAAATGTAAACCCCATATATAAATTGCTGAGTCCTACTACAAAGGGTTCAAACTCCCAAGGAAATCTGCACTCACTTCTCAAATCATTTTTCTCAGTCTATGGACATTTGGGTGGAAGGCGAGTCTTTCTAGGCTTTTTTCTGATAACAAAAATGGCTAGTCCTACCATTAGGCACAGCATGGCGCCAAAGGAATAGGGAGGTGAAGTGATGTGCTTGAGAAGATACGCAGTCTATTTTGTATCCCCTAGGCTGGCCTCCTATCTTCAGATAGCCTGCCAGTTGCATTGAAATGACATTATTTTGTATGCGAAATGCCCATCTGTGCATGTGCTTTTTTTTGCCCCAGGCAGCAAAATGCCACAGGCCAGCTTTGACTAGAAGTGAGGCTAACTGTCAAATCTATTTTGTGGAATGAAGGGGGAAAGGCTATGGGCAGAACTGGCTTTTACTCATGAAAGGGACAGACTTTAAAGATGCATATCTGTCATTCTCGGGTATAGTTTATGTCTTATTTTATATGTGAGTTGCATTTCAAGAATGAGCATAATTTTGCTTTGCATGCTGACTGCTCCAGCTCTGCTATATTATGAACCAAGAGTCAGCTAAAGGTGAGCTGTGCAACATGAGAGCCAAGAAGCTTGACGTCCAAATTGAATTTTAACTCCCAGCAAGGGATGGTGTTAGGTATCGCTTGTAAAAGTTCACTGGGGCTATTGGGCCTTCTATTGGGCCTTCTGTGCTTCTCCTTGGTGATTTGTGTGCTTATTTCAGCTGCTGGTCTGCAAGCCAAAACTCATAGCTCAGCGGATGGCAGGCCCTTTGGGGAGGAGGAAAGCAGACACAGAGCTGGAGAAGCCCAACTCCTTTCGTTCATATCCTCTGCCTTTGATATGGAGAACAGATGTTTCCACTTGAGTTCACACAAGTGGTTCATACAGTATTTTTGCCTAGGTTGCAATTTGTCTTTCAGCGCAAGCTAATTATTCCTCTGGAAAAAGGATTTTTTGGTCTTGGCGAAGAGGCTGAGATAGCATCTTCTTCAGAAATACGTTTTCTTTCTAAAGCTAATTTACACATCCAATCCAGTGGCTGAGATTTGCTTCAGAAAACAACACTGGGGTCTATTTGTGTGGTAAATTGCTTGCACAAAGCTGCACTGGATTTTTCCAGAAATCATGAGTGTGTGACTGCAAATGCCAGAAAGATTATGAAAACTACAAATATTGCTGGGCAAGCCAGTACATAATGGTGGTTTGCTGCACAGAGCAGCTGCCATTTGTAACCTGTTTGTTGTCATCCTTAAAACAATTTGGAATTGGAAAATTTTGTTGGACCACCGAAAACCTTTCAGCAATCCTCTAGGAGATCCCAGTTTTTCTTTTTGTCCATCCTTAAGCCTGGGAAAGTGCTATGATCAAAATAAATCATGTTAAAGGTGCAGACATTACCTCCTTGGAAAAAGGCTGGGTCTTGCTATGTGTGCAGTAATAGATATGTGTGCTAACTGTTGCCAGCAAAACTAAGTTTAAAAACATGCAGCACATTTTACTTCTCTTCTTATCCGTATGACTAGGTAGTGAAATAGACATATGGCTTTGGATTCTAAATTCTTGCTCAGCTTGCCCAGAAACAGGAAAACACCTCTACTGGGAAGTATGCAGCCCTCCAGATGATGCTGAACTGGCACTCCCAGCCTTCTTACCCATTGGCAGCACGATGTAAGACCACTACAGTCCCAAATATCTGGAAGGCTGCAGGATTTCCACCCCTAAAGAAGAGGCTGAATTACGTACTGTCTATTGAAAAAGCAATTAGAACGGATCTGGATGCCAACTAGGTAGCTTTCTTTTTCTGCAAGGCCACTAATGCATCATTTTGGGGGTCTTTTGTCACTTAAAAATGTTCTCCCATTTGGATATTTACACTTCCAGAAACTGCTAGAGACACATTTTTCCATCTGAAGCCTTTTTAACAGGCTTGTGGCCCTTCCAGGCCAAAAATAGCAATCTTCCAGGCTTCAAAATGAACCCCTTTTAAAGAAAATGACACAGGGAGCTGGAAAGTCAGTTTAATGTGGTCCTCAGACCTCCCATGGTGATGTAGTCTAGGAGTGGGTGATCTCTTTGGTTCTTCCCAATTCTATGACCCTTCAGTACTGAACAGTGTTTGGGTATCTCTAGAGATGTGCTCCCTGGAAGGCACTAGTATTTTAAACCTTGATTATCCTCTCATGAGCGTGATGCTTTATTTGTATGTAGGCAGCCTTCAATCTATAAAATTTCTACTGTGGCTATTCTGAGAAGTTGTTTACATTTTCCACTCCCAGCATTACCAAACAGTAAACCTGTGACTTTTAAATGTTTGCATTTTAGCTTCAGATTCTTGTTTAATATCATTTTTCATGTTCTGAGCCAAGGTTAGTAGAAGGAGCTTTCACATTCACTGTATCCCCCTCCCCACAAATCTGTGACAGGATTAGAAAATCTATGTCTCCTACACTCCAACCTGTTGCACCAAATTGTACTCTGAATTCTTCACACATGCCTGAACATTGGTATTTTGTGTGGCCTTATTAAGTACAATCATTAAATAATAAGTGATCATGGCTCTGCAGCTGAGTAGCTTTTCAAACACCTCAGATAGCTTGGACTCATGCAAGCTGAAATTTAAATGAAAGAAAGGGTAGTGTGAAAAAGCCAGGGATTAACAAGTGTGTCTTTTAAACTGATGCCAAGTCGCTTTTGCATCTTGGGAAGCATTACTGTTCTACTGTGTGTCAGTTTACATTTTTAAGCCTTCAATCAGCTGTATACCACCAGCTCCAGAGAGTGGAATGCCAGCGTTGTAGAAGGAATAGCTTTCTGAGAGATGGAAAAGTATTTTGTAGTCCTTAAGTCAACTACAGAACCAGCTGTTCTGCTTGGAGAGAAGAGTGTGATGTGCGGAAACTTGATAGCTGTGTCCCTGCAACTGAATGGCTAAGGCAAAACTGTAGTCCTGCTCTGTCTGCAGGGGCTTGCCCAAGTCTATCCATCCCCCTTCAAAGGAGGAAAAGAGGCTGAAACATGGACATCAGTTGTTACCAAAGCAACTACTGTACAGTGTATATATACCCTCTGTGCTATCTTGCTTATGACTCTGGTAACAAAGAAGTGGCTCTAGGCAAATATTGAAAATTTAACTTTTTGAGCTCAAGATGTAGTTCCAACCTCTCCCAGTAGCAAACATTTGCTGTCATTACATTTAATTTCTTTTGTTTGCTTTTAAACTCCATTTCTGAAAACCAACTAAAACAGAATATCCTACAACTGTCCCAATTTATCGGAATCCTCTGCCCTTTTTTTAGCTGTTGTAAAAATGTGAAATGTGAAGGGTATGAAATAGATCCAAACCTTATGTGTGTGGAGTTCAACATGTGAATGCCAGAAACCACTGACCTATAGTACAAAACACACTCCTCCTATCTACCATATTGTTCACTCAACACCCTCTTATTATGTAAGACCCACAGTCCAGTATCCGTAAAATACTTTAGAATACACTTCAGAAGCATCAAGTTATTGGCTGTTGTTGCTATTTAATGTTTCATCTTTCTCTTGGTGTGGTACCTGATTTTTGTCATGCATTAGTCATGAGGGAACCACTAATTAGAAGTAGTTCACATGTAATTAATTCTAAGCTCTCAAAATGTAGGTGTCTAGGTAACTGTTAAGGCACTTAGGAAAGAAGTGGAAAATCTATGTTGACTTTAATTCTTATCCCTCACAGTGGAATAAATGTGAAGACTTAAGATAGCAAATTGGAAATTTAGTGTGAACAGGTTTCTTTTGAATACATATTTATTTATCTGGAATGCTGGCAGATAGACATTTCCTTTTTGGGCAACAGATTGAAGGTTTAAACTGGCATCTAAAGGCAACAACTCTTCTTGATGCTCAGGAGGACTCTACCATTTTATTGTGGAAAATCAATCCAGCATACACTGTTTAGGCAATGGAGAAATTTAAAAAGAGGAGACCATAAAACTACAGAAACTAGTTATGAGACTGGGCTCCGATCATGAGTTTGGGACTCCAACAGAGAGCCCTTTGCTGCAGGCAAAGATTGGATACTGGTGACAGCTGTCTGGACAGAAAACAGCTATTCTGAGCTTCCACCTGTGTGCTGCTTATTTAGCAGCAAGAAGCAAGAATAGAAATGGGTAGCAAAGAGCAGAGGCACTCCCCACAGGGATTCTCAGACTTGGCTGCACGTTGTATACTGCAAGTAAACTGCTTTCTCAAGCCGGAAAACCAGAGCTAAGAAGGTATTAAGGATGTAGGTGTCACCTGAGACATTTCTGGATTCCTTTCTTCTTGCAAGGACATTCTGGTGTCCAGGTATATGTGTGATATTATATAATACTAGCTGTACCCGGCACGCGTTGCTGTGCCCTTTTTAGGAGATGCGAGAAAGTCCAATCATCCACGGTGTGCCCTCCTCTAAACTGCAGTTGGATGGAGTGTGGGTCATGGGGGGCATGGTGTGCCAAGTTGGGTCTTTATTGGTCTTGGTTCTGGGCCACAGTGGTCTGTGGGGAATGATGGGTTTTGAAGTACTACAAATCCCATTTTCCATGGTGGTACTTCAAGTCCCATCATGCATGGTCGGGGCTCTGTGTGCCAAGGTAGGTTACTGTAAATTCAGGCCATACACAATGTCCCATGAGCTGAGGCCTAGTTAGGAACAGCAAGTTAATGAAGCCTTAGTGTCAATTCAGGCCATAGACAATGTCCAATGAGCTGAGGCCTAGTCGGGAGAATCAAGTTAATGAAGCCTTACTGTCAATTCAGAGCGTAAACAGCTTCCCAGTAAGTGAGGGCTAGTTAGGGAAATCAAGTTAATGAAGCCTTACTGTCAATTTTGGGCATGGTCTGTGATTTTTTCGGTTGAAAGTGATTTGGGTGTTTGTGTTGGGGACTGGCAGTTTATTATGGATCGGAATTTTCATGTTGGCTGGCCAGTGCAGCAGCTATGCAAATCCGCCCTTATTGGCAGCCAATCATGTTGTTCAGAATGTAGAGGCTGGGTGAGTCTTTGGCTGCCCTGGAGGATGCTGGTAAATGTAGTTTTATTTTTACTCGTTGTTTTGGGGGCCTTTTAGGTTTTGGGGGGGAAGTTTCTTTGCTACAAACGTACCTTGCTTGAGGCCTATTTCTGTTGGCAAGTATTGTGTTTCTGCGTTGTATGGTTTCTTTGTTTGAGGTATACATCACATGACCTGAGCCCATTTATATAATAGATTTATAAGCTTGTGTGTATGTATGAGCCTTCAAGTCACCTGTTAACTTAGAGAAACCTTATTAATTTCATTGGGGTCCTTAGTTTAGCTAAACAGTCTAGCTCCTGTTGGTGTCAGGCATGTAGCCGGGGCTAAGGGGGCTTCAGCCCCCCCCCGAAATTTTCAGGGTGGTCCGCGAAAAGGCCTTACTGGTACATTATTTAAACTGTTATGTTTATTCATATCATGATCCGATCACCATGCTCATTATATCCCACATTAATGGGGTTATTGGGATAACAATACAAAAGGTTTGCTAGGGTAGACCCTCTTCCACCCAGTCTCAGCCCCCCCTCCCGAATCAAAATCCTGGCTATGGTCCTGGTTGGTGTTGTCTAAAAGTTAAGGGTCAATGAGCTCAACTGCTGTCCTATGTTTGCTGTTCCCCTTTCTCTCAAGTCAAGGCCACACTCCACATACAAACATCCAAGAATCAGCAACTCCTGACTTTAGGGGATGGAAGATAGAAAGTCATATATAGGGCAACTTCAAAAAAATTAGATAATTTTAAAAAATGACCTTGAGATGTTTTTAGAATAACATTACATAATTTTTGTTGCCATGTTCTTACATCGAGTGCTGTGTTTAGCAGCCCTGTTTTCTTCGATGAAGGCACAATCTGTAAAACAGTGATTGACAAAATCCAGTTCTCTAAATATTGGACTGCAACTACTGCCAGCCTAGCCAGCATAGTTAATGGTGAGGAATGTTATGATTTGCAGTCCAACTGCATCAATAGGGCTGTACTTTGTGAATCCTTGCTGTAAAAAATTTCTTGGAACAACACATTTATATACAGTCTGCCCTCCATATAATAATAATACCACCACCTTTATCTCCCCAAAGGGGACTCAAAGCAAAAGGATTAGCATACAATTTAAAATATACAAATATTAATACATATCCACTGATTCAGCCAGTGACGGCTTTAAAATACCCCTTCCCTTCAATATAAATCTTGATTTTTTTTCCTTTTTACATAAGGGACACAATTTTACTACACTATTGTACATAATTCATGGATTTTTTTTTAATTTGCTGGGTCCCAGGAAAATCCCAGTAGATATCAAGGGCCCACCGTAGGCCCACCTGCAGAAATATCAAGGTATGTTGGTTATTACAAATCTCAGTATCACTAAGTTACATGGCCAGTGTTTAGGCTACGTGAGGATTTTGGCAGATCCAAAAAAACCCATTACTATTTTCTCAGCATGGAAGGATATGTGTATTTGCACTAATGTTTATATGAAGCAAATACTTCCTGCACACATGCATTAAGACATTGGACTTCCCCTCTGGAAATGCTCTTTACCTATGGCTATACTGATATTTTCTTTGTATGTGTTTTTTTTTACAGTTTGGCTTGGTCCTTGCTTGAATGCTGGAGGCAATACTTCTGTGCAACGCTGATGTTTCCTCTGCTAAAAGAGAAGCTCATTCCCTTCCTACTCAACCTGCCCTAAACCCTGCTACTGATTGTTTTTCACAGATGGACACATCTCTCCAAGTCAATTTAATTTGGACTTGGTTATAACATTGACTCTATTGGCAATAACAATATTAGATTGTGTTTTCTTTCCACTGAGGAATTAGCTTGTGTAATATTCTGAGTCATTCAAATTTTCTGAACTTAGCATCTAGGTTTGCCTAGGAGAATTAGGCAAACCATTCTCTTTACTGTCTCAATAACCATGGAAGAACCTTCATTATTGGTTTGTTTTTTGTGTTGAAATTCATACAAATGTGAAAATGTGAAAATAAACATTAAGTCAAGAGGTGTAGAAAGAACAAAAATTAGTAGTCTGTATAGCTCAGGGATGGAAATCTTTGACCTTCCAGATGATTTGGATATCATTTCCCAGATGCCTAGGCCAGCATGGCTAGTGGTCAAGGTTAATGAGAGTTGTGGTCTAAAACATCTGGAGAATCAAATGTCCCCTGACCTTGCTTTAGCTAATTCTAGGTACTCATATACTGTTTTAAGCTGTGATCACACAAGTCTTCA
This sequence comes from Anolis apletophallus, assembly GCA_030556195.1. Taxonomy (NCBI): domain Eukaryota; kingdom Metazoa; phylum Chordata; class Lepidosauria; order Squamata; family Anolidae; genus Anolis; species Anolis apletophallus. Next base: position 94,580,025 of record JARBWK010000002.1, on the reverse strand, counting down.
AAATTGCAATGCATTCTGTAGCTCCTGACTATAATTTGGTGTTTTGACGGGACAACACATCTGAAGTTCTCAATATGAAATAAAGGGGGTGGTGAGAGAGAAACAACTAAGTCTCAAGAGGTTCTCTTCTCACTTCAGTGTTTTCCACTTAAAAGCTTCCCCTATTTTTCCTCAGTCATCCAGAAAGGCTAGGTAATGTCTCTACCTTGTGGTTAACAAGAGGTACTTTAATCATACATTATGTGATGAGTTATATCCTACTATTTCAGGCTAATCATCACAAGGTATTCCAGGAAATCATTTTCTCCAAAAGTGCATATCTGACCTAAAATACTAATTTTGTCTGTTCCTCTTACTATAGCTGAGTCATGTGAAAATAATTAAAAATTTCTACATTTATGTTCAGTCACATATTTTCCTTTCCTTGGCCATCAGGTTTTCAACTGGGTTCCATTGGAACCCAGAGCCATTTTCATGGGAAATATGTTCTCAAATAAAGTTTTGATACAAAAGGTAGGTCTTGAGCATTAGTTGAGGCCTAAAGCAACTGAGAAACCAGTAAAGTACTGTCCCTCAGCACTTAAAATACTTCTGCCTTGAAGGGGGACAGGGATACTGCTTTTGGCAAAGTTACCACTGGAAAAACTGGGTTTTGAAAAGAATCTTTCACACATGGCTGCTAATATTTGGGTGGAATACTTCAACCTATACAAAGGGCTCCTACTCCATTGGGATTTGAATGCCTTTCTTAGTCTGCCAACATCAAATATTTTCCTTCTTTCTAGAAATGAAAATTGGTCACGATATATTGCCTCTGTTCTCCTAAAACTGGAATCTTGCGTCTCAAGAGTTAAGGTTATTTTCTATATTTTTCCTTTCTCTGTTAGCTTTAAGTGTGACCTGAAATTGTTTTATAAGCATTTAATAAAATTTCTTTAAAAAGGGACTTGGCTTATGTGGTATTATTTGGTTCTGAAGTCTTTGATAATGCTATTCGATTCCCTACTTTTCATAAATTGAGAGTAGGAGCAAAACACTGCCTGGGACCCTGTATATGAATTGGGTTATATTAATTGATGTTATGTTGTCACAATTCACTTTTTTTGGTCATTGTTCTGCCCCACGTTATTTTAACTACTTGGAAGGTGAACTGGATGTGAAGGGAACAGATCAGAGACTATATAGTTGAATCAAAACTAGAATTTAGCAAATAAGAATTTTAGACTTTACCTCTCCTAATAAAGGCTTTGTAGTGAGACTCAGTTTGGCAGTAGACCAAACTGAGTTTCACTACAAAGCCTTTAATAGGAGAGGTAAAGTCTTTGAGAGATAAATAAAGTTCTCGCTGAATGGAGGCTCTTGAATCTTCATTTCTTCTTACTGTCTCTTTCTTGTATGGTGTTCAACTGTCTCTAAGATGCTCTCAATATTTAATTCTGACTGGACTTGAATACAGCTCATACATCATCATTATCAATTTCTCACTTATTAATCGCCCTCCATTTAAAATGCTCCAGGCGATTTACATAAAACAGATTGGATAAAAACATTACAACAATACCATATAGACTGCATTAAACATTAAAAGCTCTACTAAAAAGCCAGGTCTTGAATGCCTAAGCAAAGGGCCGCAAGTTACACATGGCCCTCATGTTCCCCACAAAGAGTTCCACAAGACGGGCAGAGATGGAGAAGGCCCTACATCTCGTGGTCTCGAGGCATGCTTCCCTGGGGCCTGGAACATACAGCTCCGATTGGACTTGAATACAACTCATACAGTACTGAGTGGACATGCTATTTTGTAGACCCATTGGCCTTCCTCTCTCTTCACTTTCCAGTCAGGAAAAGGCTGACTCTTCCAGGAATCAGAAGTGCCTTGCCTGAGGCTCTATCCTTGAGGGCATTCTTAAAGCGGCAGGGTGATGGAGGCTTCAAATGCAGAGACCATCTAGACCAGACCTGGGCAATTGCTGGCCCTCCAGGCATTTTGGACTTCAACTCCCAGAAATCCTAGCCAGTTTACCAGCTGTTAGGATTTCTGGGATTTGAAGTCCAAAACACCTGGAGGGCCGGCAATTGCCCTGGTCTGATCTAGACTGACCCCTCAGAAACCGTACACAAAATACTGTACCAGTTTCAGTTCCTTCCTCTGAAACATAGCCTGCAGTACCAAGTATTTTTGATGGTTTCCCATCCAAGTACAAACCAGGAGTGATCCTATTTAGCTGATAAAAATCAGATGGGATCTAGAGCCTTTAGCACATTTAAGCAAATCACTGTGAATACAGATCCAGTTTTAATTGGAATGACACAACATCACAACATTTTTGGAACTACTCAAAAGTGTTGGGATATTACCAGAAACACATGGTTTAATATATATTTGTTTGAATCAAGGATGGAGAACACAGTATATTTTCCCATTGTTTTTAAACCTTAAGCTTGCCTGCCTGCCTGGGGACTTCTGGATGGACAAGCACAATTTTAGTCTCTGAATACTCTTAAATAGACACTTCACATCCCCACATGCTTGGAATGTGCTTGACATTTTAGATACAAAACCAGAGGGGAAAAACACCAGTACTATTTTTTTTGTCTTTGTTGTTGATTTGGAGATACTTCTGGAACTTTCACCTAAATTATTTTTTTTATTTATTTTTAAAGTCTTTTTTTTTTTTTGCTGAAACCAATTAAGAAAATCTACTAGGATAATAGAATGTGTTGTTGTTTCAGCAAATAATTCAAAATGCTTCTGTTTTTAAGGGAAGTCAATATAATATAATGGTTTGAGTGTTGAATTAGAACACTGGGAGACCAGGGTTCAAATCTCTGCTCAGCTCTGGAAATCATCCGAGTGACCTTGGGAAAATCACACTGCTTCAGCCTCAGAGCAGAGCACAAGCAAAGCTGCACTGAACAAATTCTGTCAAGACGACCCTGTGTTAGGTTTGTCCTTTGATTGCCATAAGTCGGAAGTGACTTGAAAGCACACAGCAACAACTACAAATGTTTACCACGGGCAGTAGATCAAACTGGGTCTAATAATTTTTCTATCCACTTTTTCTGCTATTATGTCTTTATTATTTACCATGGTTAGCTTTGCTATTTCATTTATTATTCCACTGATGAACTGTATGCTTTGAAATGTTAAAAGTGCCTTCAGTTCTTGTGATTTATATCATATCCACCAACATTTCACAGTAAAACCAGGACACATATGACAGAGCAATGTTAGAATATGAGTAAGATCACAAAACCTATTAATGAAGAAGAACACAGAAGGTACGAGAGGTTGCAGCAGTTTGTTATTCCCTGAGTCCACAACCTTTCCCTAACATTTCTTTCAGTAACTGTTTGATATTCTTATGAAATAAAAATGGGGATGCTACAACCCGAACCACCTGTGCTGTATTTTCAGTACCCCAGAGGAAGCAGGAGCTATTGCTATCAAACAGATCCCAGGATGTGTTAGCTTTAACACCCCTTCAACTAGGATTAACGGTTACATTGAGCAGGATCCAGGTAACTGGATTTAAGCTTCCAGTCCTTCCTTTTCAGCTTCCAGTCCACACACAGAACTAGATACACAACTACATATAGCTTGGTACTGTGAATTCAGCTCAATACCAAGTTACATCTGTTGAGACAATTGGTGATTGCTTGCTATTTACAGCAGGGAAAAGGTCCAGACAGTTGTCACTTTTATGAAAACCCGTCCTCATGAACATGTGGCAAGTTCCAGAACCTAAGAATAGCACGGAGATGCATACTGTTTGGAAAATCAATCATGTCCCCAACTTTATCTTCGGAAGAAAGGATTTTTTTCATGATAAGGGTTTTGCCAGGAGCATTGCTTTTCTGAAACCAGCTGGAACAGGAATAATAATTGTAATGGTGGTCCCAGAGCACTTAATACCATATTTATTCAAATCTAGTGCACCATCGAATCTAATGCACACCTCAATTTTCAAAACCCTGACACAAAAAAAGTATTTGTTGATGGAAAAAAGGAGAAGGAGAAGGAGGAAAGGAGAAGATGGATGGAGGCTAGAAAGAAGGTAAGAAAGGAGGAAGGGAATGAGGGAGGGGGCGGGAGAAGAAAGGAAGGAAAATAAGAAAGGAAGAAAACAATGACAGAAGAGAAGAAAAAAGGATGAGTAGGAAAGAAGGCAAGGGAATAAAAGCAAGAGAGAAGGAAGGATGGAAAGGATAGCTATGTGTGTACGTATGGTCAAGACACTTGGCAACTTATACCAACTTCATGAACTTTTCACAGGGTTTTCCTGGGCAAAGAATAGTGGTGATTTGCTAGTTCTTTCTTTTCTGAAATATTGCCTGCAGCATGTGGTATTCATTATGCATCTCATCCAATGCAATATTAATCTGGGCTGGCCCTGACTATCTTCCAAGATTTGATAGAAGCTGGTGGCTTTAGGATATTTAATCTCACAGCCTTTAATAGGAGTGCTATGTTATTTGTTACTGCCCATTCCTCTAGAAGTGGCACCATTGCAATAACTCCCCAAAACCTATCATAGAGGCCAGGCAACCTCAAAACATAGATTTCCAAGGCATTGGGAGAAGACCTAAATGCCACCCTGCATCTGAAGGATCAGTAGCTTGCTCCTAGTTCCACCCATTTTCCTAATTCCTGAGCCTGGTGAAGAAGGGTTAAGTGGGACAGAAAAGCTGCCTTCTCTACAACATTGCATTCTTTCCTCAATCCTATTTGCATATATTATTTTCCTCCTTCCTTTACATAAATACAAAAGAGCTTATGGTACAGAATAGTTTTGTAATGGAAGTAACAACATGGAAAATTACTTTTTGAAATCGAGTATATTTTGTTTATTGTATCCCTAACGCATTTCATCACACATTCTGAATCCAACAGCACTCTTTTTAAAAAAGTGTCTCTGGTTATTTAGAGTTTACCTAGCTTTGCTTGTTAGGTTACAGTGAGAAGGAAATGTGAGAAGGGGGGTTCCCAGTCCCACTGCACTACCTGCTCCATGGTCCACTGGCAGGGAGAATAAGGGGGCTGATTCTCTGATTCACTGCACAACTGCTATTTGATTTTTAAAAATTGCAAGAAATTTTCTACAAGGATTCCCAAATCCAGTTCTTTGTTTTCTTTAATCTATTAGGCTGGTAACATTTGTTGTGCATTGGGGAAGAGGACAAAAAGGAAACTGCAGCATATCAAAACAAATACAAATAAGTGAATTGACACTTTGTTTCCTATATGCTTACATATGTGGCAACTAAGCTTCAGTTCTTGGCCAGATTCCCTATTTGCAATTTTGGCTCCATATTCATTACAACAAAAGCACATTGCCCAAAAGCCATTTTGATAAGTTTATCCATGTTTGTTAGTAACAGCACGGAGAAATCTCCAACACGTGCCAGAAAGGATGCTTGGAGTTTCACATGCTGAGAAGTTTTGGCCTCTTCTGACCTACTCTCCATTTCATGAAAGTCTGTATCTTATTACCAGTCCCTTAGCTGTGCTGTCTGCTTCGTTATACTAGGGCAGGTGAACATGGATCTAAAAATAATATACAGTTAAGGAACATCAGTACCTGCTATCAGATCTTCAGATAAAGCAGAATCTTGTGGCTCCATTAATTTTATGGAAAATTGTTGCTCCTGCAGCCGCTTCACCATCAGTATCCCTAAAACAGAATGGTCTATTCTGGATGGAAGAAACTCCTCGAAGTCTCAGGAAAAAAATGACTCCTATTAAAATCTTTTCCCACAATCATGTGAATGCTAACTCTTCAAGAGGAAAGGTAGGATAGATACCTTTCATGCAGAAGGTCCCACCTGCTACCTGATCTGGGAATGACTCTACAAGCAATTACAACTCCTATAATCTTTTTTTTTGGTCAGACTGGCTAAGGCTGGAATCCTGTTGGGAAAATATCCTGGCACAACTAGTGGTTAAGCCATAATGTATACTTTTGGGTACATTCCAGAAGGAGGGATTCAATGTATTTTTGAACACTCACTGCCCAGCACTCTTGTGATTTGTTGGAGCACACTTACATGGCTATTAAGTGGCTGGAGGTGGGCAGGGATGCATGGGTAGCATCGCACTGCAGTTATATTGCTAGGACAATGTGACAACTATAATCTTCTTTGATCTCAACAAAACTTTCAAAGATAAATATGGAATCAATCTTTCATAATTCTAACATTCCTGATATCATATCAATGTCAAGTTACTCTCTACTAACATTTTCTCCCACTCCACATCCTGAATATAATATCAATATATTTTCTGCTCGAAGTAGAGTACAGAGAAAATGTTATTTTGGCTTATCCCTCTCACTTCATCTCCTCCTGTTTTCTCTTGCAATCTTTGAACAAGCAGATACTTGCATACATGCACTGAACCCAGGGGCGGTCTAAGGTAATTTTAAATGGTAGGCGAACATTATTTTGGTGCCCCCCCAAAAACACATTATTTTGCCGCCCCCATGTAAAACAAATATAAAATTATAATATCACAATACCATTAGTAGTATTATATTGTATCAATGTATACACAATATATTATACCATACTCATACTATATTATATCATAATTATATCATACTACATTACAATATAATTATATTATAATATATTGACATAATATAATGTAACATTCTATTATATTATTATTATAAAATAATAAAATTATTTATTTAAATAAAATTATCCTCTACTAAATATTTTTATTACTCCTATAAAACTCAAATAACCCAAAATAAAGTAAAATAAAATATTATATATTACTATTTTGTACAATACCACTATACTGCAACATTGTTTGCAATATTACATGTAATATACAATATATCATCATTCTATTGTTATATTGTATTTGTATTATATTGTATGACAATATTAAGCAGAACTGTATAATAATCAACAAGAAATGCAATGTAAATGCATCAAAATCAGAATATATTACCTATCACCCGACTCATAATTCATAGGAGTCTCCCATAAGTCCAAAATTAGGATCCCAATGTAAATGTAAATAGAAAAACAGCCAAAATGTTCAAATGAGGTCGAATACAGGCAGCGCGGCCTGGGCAAACTTCAGCCCTCCCTCCTTCTAAGTGTTTTTGCCTCCAACTCCCACAACTCCTCATAGCCTCAGGCCCCTCAGGTCTAGACAGAAATAGAGCCGAAGAAAGGAAGGAGGGAGAGAAGAGGTCACAGAGGAGGATGAGGAGGAAAGCCCTTCATTCATTCCTTCACTTACACTTCCTTCACTGATTCTTTTCTCCTTCCCCGCAAACAGCGTCTTGCGCGGCCGAGACAAAGGGAGAGGGGAAGCACTCCCTGCCTGCCCGATAGGGAGTGCTTTGCTTACAGGCTTCTGCGCAAGGGAGCTACTGGGCATGCGCAGAGGTTTTCGCGCATGTGCAGTTGCTCCTGCGCTCAACTTCAGCTCCAGAGCAACTGCACCTGCGTGAAAACCTCCGCGCGTGCCCAGAAGCGGCGTCGGAGCGCACAAGGCCAGGGTCAAAAAGCAGGCAGCTGCAGCACTGTCTGAGGAACATCGGCAGAGCCAGGATGGCGCCCCATGTGGCCAGGATGGCGCCCCCTTCCCAGATGGCGCCCTAGGCGGCCGCCTACTTCGCCTATCTTGTAGGACCGCCCCTGACTGAACCTTTAAAAATGGTGACACTTCATTTGCTGGAAGTCGATGCCTAGATAAACACTCACCAACTTGTTCCACCCTCCAACTATTTCACCCCTGATCCCACCCAATTCTGACTCTGCTGCTTCTATTTAAATTATTCATTCTGCTGTTGCTATACCATAGGAACGAGGAGCCTAAGAAAGGAAACCATCACTTTCTGATTCAGTAGTACATTTTCTGTGACCACAAGCATGGTTTGGGACCTTGTCTAAAGGCACACAAAAAGTTGGAATGCTGAGGAAAAGCCATTTTGGGGACTTGGATCTACTTAAATTGTAGATGTTCAGGGCTGGTAATGGCTGAAAGGTTGAAGGAAATCTCAAAATAAGCATGTCATTTTTTCATAATTTAAAGTGAAATCATACCATTATAATTATGGAGCTTGTTTCCAAAAGATACCAAATCAATTTGAACAAATTTTTACAGAAACTGGGGAAAAAAGCGCTGAGGATATGCATTCCTTTCATGTACAATACCATTTTCCAAGCTCTGACCCAAAGTGATTTGATATATTTTGATAGTTTTGTTCTGTGCATAATATTTTATGTCTAAACAACATGTTTACAACTATAATTCATTTTTCATTTTCATTTTTTTGTTTTTGATTTTTGATTTGGCTGTGAGGCTAGGAAACAAATTCCACAATTATGCAGTGCAGAAAGGGCAGCATGCATTTATGACGCAATACATACTTTCATCTTTGTGATTTGTTGTAGTTTACTTAATTTGCAAAAGGGAAGGGTGGGGGAGAGGCACAGCTCTCAATCTCTTTCTAGAGACCAGGAAAAGAACTGAGGTCACAAAAATTGTTTTGAGTGGGGCAGCACAGGGAAAAGTGTATATTAGATTAGATTAGAGTATGACCCCCCCCCCCTTTCCTCAGATTTATTATCCATGGTTTCACTTATCCACATTCCAATATCTATTCCCTCCTAAGAGCCTTTATGGGCCTCTCTGTGTAGTTTTATGGTATGCTTGTGCCCCAGATACATTCAAAATATAAGAGTTGCTATGCTCCCTGGTTTCCAGTATCCATGGGAGGGTCTTTGAAATATCTTCTGTGGATATGGAGGTGTACTCTACCATTTGATCAGATTTGAGACCGTTAGATAGGTTCCAACAAAAAGAAAAAAGACGAGTTTGTAATACAGGTCTACCTATGAGTAATGAAAGATGCTGAATGTGGTATGTGCATAAAGAAAAAGCAATGGTGACAGATCAAAGAAAAGGGAAGAATGTGTTCTGACTCAGGACACCTTGACTGTGAGGCTATCCTTGAGTTGTTTTTCAGAAACTCACGTGGACCGTAATAACTGCCACTGTAGCACACCTAAGCACAATGGTAAATCTGGCCATGCTTAGGGAACTGAAGCATGGATGGCATACCATTTCATATAAATAAGAATCATATATGAAATTCTTATGATAGCTGAAAATGATCCCAAGGTTACAAAGGTAACAGGAAAGCTAAAAGGCATAATGCAGGGAAATACCTACTGGTGAAGCAAAAGGCTGGTGCACACACTTAACAATCTGTTTGTCCTTCAGAATGATCGTATTGAAAGACTTCTGAAAGAGAAAGGCAGCTGCCTTCTTTGTGATGCATGTCACTGAAGATACACTCAGCAGCACTAAATGATCTCTTAGGAAACAAGACAGTGATAAACAGGACAGGCAATCTGTCTGATGCGTGAATCATGTATAAAAGCCTGACTGAAGCTGTGGATTCTGTTGATGATGCAGACAAAAGCAAATAAATACATAAAATCCTAATCTTTATAGCCACCATCACTGGTTTATCACATTTAAATGGTGCATAAGTGCATTCATGGAAGATGCATCTGCAGTGTAGAATTAATGGATTTTGACAACATTGTAACTGCCATGGCTCAATGCTATGGAATCCTGGGATTTGTAGTTTGGTGAAGCATCAGCACTCTTTGGCAGGGAAGTCTAAACGATTGTAAAACCACCATGCCCAGGATTCCATAGCACTGAGCCATGGTGTTTAAGGGAGCGCAAAACTGTATTAATTCTACAGTGGATTGAGCCTAGTGCTGTTAAATTCAGAGCTATCCAATATTGTGATCTCTGGACCAGTGCTAGCGCATAAGCTACTAGTTTCCAGCAAGTTTCCAGGAAACAATGAAACCGTGGCCATCAATGGGCACAAATATAATTCAAGACCTTGGCACAATAGAGGAAAAAATGCCAGTCCCCCACATCAGATAGGCTGAGAAGGATTAATCTGTTCCAACCAACACAAGCTTTGCAGAAACAGGGTCTTCCTAGCCCTGATACCTGAGCCCTACTATTCTGCTCCTGAGCTACGGGATCTCTTTATCCCATTATATGCCCATTAAAGAAACCCTGCTATAATTTGATGGTAAGGAATGGATGTAAAGAATTGCACAAATCTTCTAATCATTGGCTAGAAAGGAAACTTGACACATAAAAGGTATCCTGCTGAGAACATGGACAACCATTGCTAGATTTAAAATATATATATAATTTGAGACTTTAAAAAATACACAAAATGCAGTGAGGAATGTTGCAAAAAAAACCCCACCAAATGAATTTTATTTTTCAATAAAAGTTAAAGGTTTTCCCTGACATTAAGTCTAGTCGAGTCTGACTCTGGGGGGTGGCGGGGGTGGCGGTGATGCTCATCTCCATTTCTAAGCTGAAGAGCCAGCATTGTCCTTAGACACTTCCATGTGGCCACCATGACTGCATGGAGTGCTATTACCTTCCTGCCAAAAACTTATATAATTTTACTCAACAGGGAGAAAACTTTTTAAATTACTCATTTTCACAGGCATGAATGAGAGAAGCAAAAATTGGCACCCCCCCCCCCTTTGGGGAGGGGGTCACCCCTTAGTATTGCTTGCCATCTGAGGTATATCAATGGGAGCAAGGGCAGGGAGGTATCTTAGCTGAGATGTACAAATGGTGGAATCTTGAACTACTTAAAAAGAAAGAAAAGAAACTTACTTCTAAATGGGCAATGGATCAGACTATGATGTTAACCACATTATTCTCCTGAGCACAAAAGATTCAGTGAAAAATGAAGGTAACATTTACACCAGGACACTTTTCTTAATAATTTGACCTCTATAATATGTTTTGAACTGTTTCTTTTTATAGCTTTCTCGGTCTTACGGGTTTTATTTATGATTTTATATTGCAACTTTAGAATTTATGATGAGTTGCCATGAGCATAAGAAAGATGCATTTGAAATTGAAATGAATAAATCATTGTTGCCACACACAAATAAATGTATGGTACTACCGACATAGGGTGATATGTTCCAAGACCCTTCGTGGATACTTGAAACCAGGGATCATAGTGAACTTTAAATTTTGTCTAGACTTGGGTCAGAAGCATACCACAGAAATGCACTGGAGGACCTAGAATGTTCCACAAAAACATCTGGGAGGAATATTTTCTGGTGTGTTGGTAAGTGAAGCCATGGATATTGAATCTGCATTGGGGGCTATCTAAAACATGGTCTAAGTGCTTGGTAATCACAAGGGCAGATATTTATTTACATTAGATAACATTTTCCACTGGCCTTTCCAAAAGTCCAAGAAGCACCTAGTGGTGCCAGTTTGGCAAGCCTTTGGGGCAGGTATGCAGGCCCTATTAAACAGAGTGAGTAAAGACTTTTGCAAATGCAGCACGCCTGGAATACCACACTTTAAATTGAACTAATAACCTTGATCATTAGGAGCCCCCAGTGGCACAATGGGTTAAAACACTTGTGCAGGCAGAACTGCTGACTGAAAGGTGCGTGGTTTGAATCCAGGGAACAGGGTGAGCTCCCATCTGTCAGCTCTAGCTTCTCATGTGGGGACATGAGAGAAGCCTCCCACAGGATGGTAAAACATCAGGGCATCCCCTGGGAAATGTCGTTGGAGGCAGCCAATTCTCTCACACCAGAAGCAATTGGCAGTTTCTCAAGTCGCTCCTGCCCTTGTAAAACTATGAAGTCTCGAGACTAGAGACATTTAATTGTCTCAATGAGTAAATTGCCTCTAGAGGTAGGGTTGCCACATTTTGATATAAGAATAAGGGACAGGTACCTAAAAACAGGGAATTTTTCACAAAAAATAATGGACACTTCATAAAGACTTGAAAATTAATTGATAATTTTCAAGTTTTTATGAAGTGTCCCTTATTTTTGTGAAAAATTCCCTGTCCCTTATTCATGTGGCAACCCTACCTAGAGGTGAAAAGATCCCCCCCCTTCTTACTACACAAGTGCATAGGGTAGAGGCTAATCAATATTTGGGATTTATTAACACTAGGTAGGGCTACTGATCTCTTATATGTTAAAAATGATTAAAAGCTTTGAAAACACACAGGACTTGGAGAAGTTCCTAGCTGATGCTCTCCATCCTTGAGGATCTGCCACCCGAGAATCCTTTATCCCTAATTCCAAGGTATGCCCAAACCCAAAATTGTCCACATGGGTAGCTGAAATAATGACATATTTGCTTTCTGGTGGTAAAAAGCACAGACAATTCATTTCATGCACACAATTATTTAAAATACTGTGCATGAAATTACATGAAGCATAAATGAATCTCATGTTTACACTTGGGTCTCATCTGCAAGAAATCTCATTGTGTACATATACGCTAATACAGGTATTCCAAAAATCTGGAAAAAAATCCCAAGCATTTCTAGTCCCAAGCATTTCAGGTAAGAGATACTCAACCTGCGTAATGAAGAGTATTTATAAAGGGCCATTTGACACCATTGTAGTGCTATGATTCCATTTGAACTGCTATGGTTGCATCTTATGAAATCCCAGTTTCTATCATTTGAGGAGACAGATACTAGAGGAGCTTTCTTAGAATCTGTACAGTCCCTTTCTAAACTGCCAATCCCACGGGATGTTGCCATGGCAGTAAAAGTGGAATCGGTCTGCTATCATTATGCAATGTGAAAGGGCCCTAAGAGAAAGACAAACCACTAATGTGGTACAGCATACACTGATTATTATTTATTTTATTATTTTTATTTATTTACTGTATATACTCGAGTATAAGCCTAGTTTTTCAGCCCTGTTTTTAGGCTGAAAAAGTCTCCCTCGGCTTGAATACTCGAGTCAAGGTTATTTATTATTTTACTCTGTTGTCATTGTTATTATTATTATTATTACATTTATCATTGTACTCTTTTATTATTATTATCACATTGATTTTTTGCTTTATTACATTTATTATTTTACTCTATTATGACTATTATTATTACATTTCCATTCTTTTACTCTATTATTATTGGAAGGTAATAAGCACATTTACATTGAAGAAGGTTAGAATAATGGTTTAATCAGAGTTGGGCAGTCTTATCTTAAATTACAGTTTTAAGCAAATTCAAAAACATTTAACTAATGGATGCCTCAATTAATGTAATTTTATGGGTATTTATTTTTATTTTGAATTTTACCAGTAGCTGCTGCATTTCCCACCCTCGGCTTATACTCGAGTCAATATGTTTTCCCAGTTTTTTGTGGTAAAATTAGGTGCCTTGGCTTATATTCGGGTCGGCTTATACTCGAGTATATACAATTTTTCTCCCACTTTCTCCCATAGGTGAGACACTTCTGATATAATAAACATATTCATCATTACAGTTTGTTGCAGTAGTTTTGGCAGGTGCAACTAAGGACGCTACTTTTGAGCTCAGTGCTCTTTCTCCAAGCCAAACGGGTACAGCGTGCTCTCCGTATCTGCTGGGGTTGAATTCCAGGATTCCTATGGATACCAAAATTTGTGGATACGCAAGTCCCATTATAGATAATGGTGTTATCAAATGATGCCCCTTATATAAAATGGCAAAATCAAGTTTTACTTTCCAGAATTTTGTTTTGAAACTTTCAAGCTGTGGAAAGTCAACTTCCTGAATGCAGAATCCATGGATATGGAGAGCTGACCGCATTATTGGCCTTACCACACTAGAGAATGAATCCACTCCAAATCTGGTTTCTGCCTCCTGCAGAATTCTGGGGTTTGTAGTTTAGTGAAGTTGTTCAAGGCTCCTCCCTAAACTACAAACCCTGTAATTTTGAAGGATGCAGAAACCGGATTTTAAGAGGATTAATTCTCTAGTGGGATGAGGCAGTTGTTCACAGAGAAACACAGCTCTCTGGGGAGAATCTCAAATGGATGAAGACCCAACAGGGGTTTCCAGCAGGAGCACCCAGCACCTAAAATGCAGGCTGTCTACCCTGAGATCCTGGTCTTCTGGGAGGTAAATTGCTGTGACATGCGTCTAAATTCAAGTCACATCCAAGTACTGTACATAAGGTACAAAGTAGGTATGATACAATTCCAACCACATTTCCCCCTTTCCCGCATCTCCTAAAGCAGTCCTGGGAAACCCTGGACCTTCAAGTGTTTTGGACTTCAACTCCAACCATTCCTAACAGCCTTAGGCCCCTTCCTCTCCTTTTCTGCTTAGCGGCTGAGGGGGAAAGGAAAGGGCCTAGGCAGGCCTGTAGCCAGGATTGGGGGGGCTGAGTCTGAGTGAGAGAGGATCTACCCTAGCAAACCATTTGTATTGTTATCCTAATACCCCCATGCATATGGGATATACTGAGCATGGTGATCAGATCAAGATATGAATAAATATAACAGTTTAAATAATAAATGTTAGGCCTTCTCGCGGATGACCCTGAGAATTTGGGGGGGGGGCTTGAGGGGCTACATGCCTGGGCCTAGGGCTGTTATGAATGGTGGGAGTTGAAGTTCAAAACACTTGGAAGGCCCACGTTTGCCCAGGCCTTTCCTAAAGTTTGGCAGCAAAGGGACCCCTGAAGCTACCAGCTGATCCCAGACAGCTGAATAGACATCGCAACCTCTGAGGATGCCTGTCATAGATGCAGGCGAAACGTCAGGAGAGAATGCTTCTAGAATATGGCCATACAACCTAAAACACTACTACAACCCAGTGAATAGACCTTTCTTCTGCATGGTCACCATTTCATCACAAAAGTTACTTACTCAGTGGCTGCAAATCAAGCTTTTTCAAAGTTTGCAGCCCCTCTGGATTTCTGTCACTGCCTCCTAAAAGCAACGTTTTCAACAAAAGGGGGCTGGGTTTGGGGGGTGTCCTGGCAAATGCTTTCCACACATGCAAAGTTGCATCCGTCATAGATATAGGGCGCGAGAATTACAGAGGCGAAACCACCTCCCTCCATGAACAGACCCCACAACCTCTGAGGATGCCTGCCATAGATGCAGGCGACACGTCAGGAGAGAATGCTTCTGGAAAACTCACAACAACCCAAACCAATCTGTCCTTGAACGCCTTTGCTCCCCTCTGCAACTTGACAAGCTAATTTTCTAAGGGTTGTGGCAGGTTTTCCGGGCTGAATGGCCAAGTTCCAGAAGCATCCTCTCCTGACGTTTCTCCTGCATCTATAGCAGCAGAGCTTCGAAGCCCGAATGCTTCCTGGAGATGCTCATCCTTAAGGTGCAGCAGCTACACTGTAGGATGAACTGGAAACTGCCAGGGCCCGATGCTATGGGATGGCAGGGGCTTGTCGCGGCTTCAAGGCGAAAGATCTGCCAAGCTACGGGTTCCAGGCGGAGCGGCGTGACACCGCGTTAGTTCTGCAGTGGGGACGCCTCCTTAGGGTGGCTCGGGTGCTGCTCACCCCTGGCAAGGGGTTAGGAAGGGGAAGAGGGAAAGGGGGAAAGGGGCGGCGGCTCGGGTCTCGTTACCTGGGGAGTGCCGCCGAGTGAGTGGCTACAGCCTGCCGCTCGCTGCTCTCAGCTCCGCGGGTTGAAAGCCCTGCCGGCGCATCCTTGGCCCGGGAGGACTCTTCCCTTTCCCAGGGAGGGAGGGAGGGAGGGGGGAGGGAGAGGGGGAGAGGCTGGGATCCCGGCCCAAAATAAAACATGCCCCGCACCTGCTCGCTCCCTGCAGCAGCGCCCGGGCGAAAGGCGCCTCTGTCCTCGCACGCAGCCGGAGGCCACCTGCGAGGGGCGAAGAACTAGCCCCGAAGGCGCACCTTCTCGGCGCCCTGGTTCTTGGTGCCGCAGAGCCCTCTACTGGCCGAGTGCCGCCACTGCACCCTTGCCTCTTCACTGACGACTAACTTCGTGTGGATTGAAGAACTACACCAGCCTCAATGTCCGCTTGCCAGAAGTGAAGTGACAACAGAAGATGGGCTTCTCCCCATGCTGCCTGATTTGCTATCACTGTTCTGATCTACTTACCTAATTTCAGGCCACCGTTTCCTCTTGAGTGTTGGACTAGGACTGCAGTGACCAAAGTTTGAATGCCCATTCAGCCAGGAAAAAACACTAGGTAGTGGTTCTCAGCCTAGGGTCCCCAGATGTTCTTGGTCTTCAACTCCCAGAAATTCTAACATCTGGTAAACTAGCTGGGATTTCTGGGAGTTGTAGGCCAAAAACAGCTGGCCAGTCATTCAACCGATAGTGAACTGTGACACTTGTTCTTATTAATCATAACCCAAATGCGATGTTATTAATTTCTTAAATGTTGTATTCTATTGTTCTACTTTCACCTGACTTAGCCGATGGTTTGTTGACCGAAATAAAGGCTACTGACTGACTGACTGAAAAACACCTGGGAACCCCAGGTTGAGAACTACAGCGCTAGGTGATCTTGAACAAGTCACATTCTCTCAGGATCTCATCACGTTAGGAAATAATCTGACTCAGAGACTGTGAATGTGATGAGGTCTTCAAGCTT
Source organism: Anolis apletophallus (assembly GCA_030556195.1). Lineage (NCBI taxonomy): Eukaryota > Metazoa > Chordata > Lepidosauria > Squamata > Anolidae > Anolis > Anolis apletophallus. The sequence goes on along the minus strand of JARBWK010000002.1, from coordinate 94,563,589 downwards.
GGAGGAAGAGAATAGCAAACTTCCCCAGAATGCATCTTGCCAAGAAAACAATAGCAAGAACATTTCCTCCTCGTTGCTTCATACCTACAATACAAAGGGAACCGACCTGCTTAAGCCAGCTATGCTTTGGGTTGTTGTAGGTTTTTCGGACGATATGGTGGGCATATAGCCCAGAAAACCTACAACAACCCAGTGATTCTGGCCATGAAAGCCTTCGACAAGCCACCTATGCTTTCTCTCCAATTTACTTCTTGTGGACACAGAAAAAACTGCCCAAAAGATACATAATTTTAATGTCTGGATAGAATAAGTGTAAACGAGAGTGAAAACACCTTATGTTCACTTGCTTCTTAAAAACAAATGTCAAATTGCTATATCAGTTTGTTATCTTATAAAGTTGTTTTAAGCTGATCTCTTCAATATTTTCAAAGCATCTTCCAGCCCTGGGTCATCTAGCAATGGAAAGTACACTTGAAATGCACTCCAAAAATAGTTGGGAAATATTTTCCTTGAGTTCTGAGGGAACATTAAGAGAAGATACCTGGAGTGATTATAACTGTCACAGATCAGGATCTATGCTATGCAGGAAATAGTATTTCTATACGGTAAACAGCAGGAAATAGTGTTTTCTATGCAGATAAACTATTTCTTGTAGAGAATGTCCTATATTTGTTGAATTGCAACATTCGGTCATGTGAGATTTGCATAGAAAACAGCATTTTTTGCATGAGAAAATGCTGTTTCCTGTGCATAGCATTCTGGTTTCTTGTAAATCAACAATATAACAATTTTGCACAAAATATTTGTCCTGAATTTTAAATTGGCTTTAAAAACTGCAGTACATGAAGATTTTCTTGAAGGCAGAAGAAAAATACTAAAATAACACATTGCTTCCTTTGAGATGAAAATAAGTGAATAATGACATTGGTAATCTAATTTGAGTTTTGGTTGCTTATGGGATCATCCCATAGACCAGTGGTTCTTAACCTGTGAGTCCCCAGATGTTTTGGCCATCAACTCCCAGAACTCCTAACAGCTGGTAAACTGGCTGGAATTCTGGGAGTTGTAGACAAAACAACTGGGGACCCATAGTTTGAGAACCACTGGTTTAGATGGATATATGGATACACATATGCCAGGAAGGGGGGAAAAACCTGTGGTCATCTGACCTAACTATTCCAATATAGTGAACGTGTAACCATTAGTTCAATGCCAGATTCAGACAATAACAATAACAGCAAAACACAATATTACAAAACTGTAAAAAATATATACATATCAATTATAAATAATCTTTCAAATGATTAAAATGTATCACAGGTCTAGCACCAACTTTATAGACATTAAACCAATTGCTTCCGCCATTCTTATGCAAGTCATATTAATTCCCAAAGGCTTGCTTAAATAGCCAACTCTTAAGATTTTTCCTGAAGCTTAAGAGTGAGGGGACTGGTCACACCTTCTCAACCTCAGGAGAAGGCAAGAGCACCCCCTGCTAAAAATACTTGCCAAGAAATGTCTGTGGTAAGTTCACCTTAGACTGGATATACAGTATACTGCCATATTATCCAGCTTCAGAATGGAGATTAACTACATTGAACTGGATTACTCCCCAGCGCAGACTCATATAATCCAGTCCAATGCAATTCAATCTGCATTATATGGCAGTGTAGATGGGGGCCATGGATCATTATAGCTCAGAAATGACTAGAAAGCATCCCACCTCAACAGTAACTATTGTCCTAAAGAAATACTGGAAGTTTCAGGCAATTAACATTGGTAAAAGGATATTCATTCTTCAACTGTGATAATAAAAACATGGTCAGATACTTTTATGGTAAAGCAGGGCAAATGACTAACTGCCAGTAGTTACAGATAAATATGTAAGTCTAGAAAAGCATGCTAACGGATAATTGTGTAGTTTTGTATGTTGTTGCAGAGCCATAACATTTGCAGGAAGGCTAATCTGTTCCAACAAAGCCTTTGATAAACCTTCAGACACAAGTTTAGGCTAACCAGTTTTATTGGTGCAGATGGAAGAAAAGTATGGTTCAGGGTCCTCCTTGTTGTGTGTGTGTGTTTTTACAGTTTGATCTGGTAGGTCCAGCTATGCTTCCTCACTTCTCTACTGAATTTGCAAGATACAGTAAGACACTGTGAGGACCCAAATCAGTTGTCAGCCAGTTCTCCATATAATTCAAATAATAGGGATTGGTCCCGAAAGGTAGCTGTGCCAATCTGTTCCTCTGTAAACATCAGTGTCTTTAAGACTTGCACATTAAAGACCAACATACGTTACTTGGTATCTCATGGACCACAGTCCACATCATCAGATGTTGTCTTCATTCCTTATTCAAATTATATTGTGCTTGGAAAACAGAGCTCTTGAATATTAACAACAATTTACCATTAAGCAAAGTAAGGCAGCCAACTTAAGTGTCAGATACTGTGGCAAGAGGTATAAATGAAATATTGGACAGAACGGGTGTTCAATACCATCACCAAAGTTGGTTTGCTATTCCAGAGTCAGTGGGAAATGCTTGTTTATCATCATTGTCAGAGTAAGATTCAGTTGCCAATCTGGTCTTCTTCTGTACATGTAATGAGAGTGTGTGCCATATAGTTTTTTGCAGCAATCTTGAACTTCACCCTATTTGTGTTCTCGGAGGCTTTCATGGCCAGAATTATTGAGGTGCTGTGAGTTTTCCGGGCTGTATGGCCATGTTCGAGAAGCATTATCTCCTGACCACCCACATCAATGGCAGCCATCTTCAGAGGTTGTGAGATCTGTTGGAAACTAGGCAAGTGGGGTTTATATATCTGTGGAATGTCCAGGGTGAGAGAAAGAACTCTTGTATCTTTCAGGCAAGTGTGAATGTTACAATTGACCAGCTTGATTAGCATTGAATGACCTTGCAGCTTCAAAGCCTGGCAGCTTTCTGCCTTTGTTGGGAGTTGTTAGCTGGTCTTGGTAGTTACCTGTCTGGAATTCCCATTTTCTGAGTGTTGTTATTCATTCAATCCTCTGAGGATGCCTGTGGGCAAAACGTCAGGAGAGAATGCTTCTGGAATATAGCCATACAACCCAGAAAACTCACAGCAACCCATTATCCCATTTTTCAGAGTATGTTTTTAAAACAATCAATAATGAACAAGAAAACACTTATATGGGTGATGATGCATGCAGATAACTTTATTGAGGTTGCAACAATTCTGGGGTTAAATGGCTTTTAAAACAAGAAATTAGAAAGCAACCCTAGGCTCTTCTCTTCCCTCCATGATTGGGAGCCTGTATCTCCTTTGCACTGAGCAGCCCTCTTTAAATTTTGCTTGCCTGGTTGGGTTATAAATATAGAAACCGAGGCCATAGGATGTTTGTTTCTCTCCCTCCCCATATGTGTCCCTCCCATCTTCGCCTGCTGCAATTCCTTCAGCTGTTCCTATAGTTGGTGTGACCTTTTCTCCTCCTCACCCACCCCCTTCCATCCCTCTCCCTTTCCTTACTCTTTCCTTCCATCATGTTCTGAGCTTGATGACCAATGAGATTCTCCAGAAGATCAAATGTCACTATAACAGGACGACTTAATCGCCTGGTGAGGTTTGCAGACCCCCGCAGCCTGTCCTATTCGGCAGAAAGCTCCTTCTCTCAGCTTCCCCCTCTCAGGTAAGAATGAGATTCAGGCAAGAAGTCTATCTGTAAAAGGGATCAGGGAAGTCATAGCATGTACAAACCATTGTTTCGAAGACTAGGAAGGCGTATAAGGATGATGGGTAGATATCTGTGGGCCTAGAATAACAGCACACATCTTATTTTCCTATTTGGATTTCACCTTTTTTCTTTCTATTCCAAGAGAGACTTGCTTCTAGGTAGTGGTCCATTAAAACAAAGTATAGGGGACATCCATCGAAACTAGGGCCTTCAGTAAGAACTACATGGTTACAGTAGTGATCATGGAACGTGTGCACCATATACATATAACACTAGAACTTTATCTACTGAAACTATTACCCCCAGTGTGGTTATACTCCTAAATCAAATTCAATAAACAAGGAGTGGCAGGTCTTTGAGAAGCATTAATAAAATCATTCTTTATACATCTACTAGTGAGGCATTCATTGACAATGAAAGTTGATTAACCTGAGTAGAAGTATTAAAGTACTTGGATACAATGGATAGCTGATGTAATGTTTACATAAAATAGCAGTGAAGAATTCAGTTGCATTTATTTCATTGTCTTCAAGCAAGTGTTTAAAAAAGAGTTAATTTGATTTTTGAGTGTGGTTTTTTTGGTTCTGAGCTCAAGTAGGACATTACGCCAGTGAACTGAATTCAGTAGAGAGATAATGTTTTATTGAAAAATATTTTTGGAAGTTTTCTGATCTCCATTTAAAACATTGTGGCTTGGAGGCTGTTTGACTCCAGCTCTAAACTGCATGATACAATTAGTGGTAAAGTATCATGAATTATTCCCAAAGATGTCTTTTACTGACCCAGCAATTTTTCAAACACAGTAAATGCTGCAGGTTTCCTTGAAAATTATACATTTCAATGCTGGACTCTAGGAATAGGGAGCATGTGGCTTATAGAGAGACATGTTGCTCATAACCGAGGATTGCCCAGATGGGAGTAACATGACTTGTGAGCCAGACCTCAGAATATGTTTGATATGATTAGAATTAATCAGGAGTAGACTCAATTTTTTTCTGTTTGCCCAGTATCTATAAACAAGTCCTAAAGAAAATAGCAAGAATTTTTATTTCAAACATTGAAGGTGTTTAACTAGTGAATATATATGGTAGTTGCTAGCTTGGAAAATGGTGGCCCTTTAGGGGACCATGAAAAAGTGCATGATAGAGAAAAGACCTGAACATAAAAAGTGGCCAACCTTTCTTATTCAACTCTCTTTAAGGAAAATCCCCCACATTCTCAACAATATGTTTCTTAGCCATGGCCATTTAGGCTGGTTTAAAATATTCACAGAGGTTGTGGTCATTGTGATTGAAACTGAATTAACATAGTCTTTTACATATTCAGTACATGTGGAGATATCCTTCATACTTTTAAAAGAGAAGATAATAAATCCAAAACTTAATTGGGTTACTGTGCTGATGGAATATGACATTGGTTAGGTTATGACAGAGAGCTGAGAGCCAGTACATACGTTAGTGTTTTAATGCAAACCAGTTCAAAGGGCTCTGTATGGCTGCAGTCTCCATATAGCAAGTCATTATGTGTGTTGTGAGGATTGGATCGTTTTCTACACACCCATGCAGGCCTTTTTAAGCTGTGGATCAGATGAGGATTGCAACAGTGTGGTGGTGGTAAGGTGTACTAGAACATCTCTTACTTGATTTACCATTAAAACATGAAGATATGAAAGGCTTCACTGGATGCCCACCCTCAAAAACCCCTCCCCCATGCTGAAGTGTGAGGCCAAGTTGGGTGTGCTTACTAGATTGGCTAGTGTCTTTGGCAAAGCAACGAAAACTGGACAGCACCCAATAGAATCCACAAGGAGAGAGGGAGACACATCTCCAAGTCATCCCCATAGTCAGTGGATGACTATTTTTATTTTGGGTTGTATTTATATACCAATGGTCTTCATCAGGGATGACATGAAATCTACCTGCAGAACTTTCTGGAGCTGAGAACAACATGCCAGCCACTGGACATTGCATTTTCTATCCCAACTACTGATGCATTTATTGGTGTGGAATGCATGTTTTTTTAAACAATCTATAGTCACTTTGGAAACCTTTGCCAGTCCAAACCTTAACAGAAATGTCACAAAGTTTTTTCCCCAAAGAGGGTGCAACTATGTAGAAGGGGATCGGAGCCTGACCAGGTTTCTTTCTGAGGCTTTTGTATTCTTAGTTAACTTTGTGCTTTGGAAACAAGCAGAACATAAGTGATCAAGGGCACAAATGTATGGGATTAAGAATGAACAACTTGGAAGCTATTTTTTTAAAAGTAACTCCAGCTGTTGGGTCCTTCATCCTAAATATAGAATCACATTGCGGTCCAGCTAAGTGGCTAAGAAGAATTTATTTGAGACAGCAAGAGAAAGAAAATAGACAAGAGTGCATGACATGTCTAATAATGCGCGCACACACAATGCTATTACATATATACAACCAATTTTAGTGTATGTCCTGCCATTGTGAGCACTTATTACATGTATCAGATTGACTAGATATCATGTCAGGGGCTATTATCTGTCAAATGGTTTTCCTATTGAGTCCACACACACACACACCCTCCGCCCCCTGATATCCAACTCTACCTGTCAAGTTTTTTTTCATAACTGCCTGTCCATTTCCCTGTCCTCCCTTCCTGCCATACTCCTGCTGCCTCACCTCCCTTGTATGGCTAGGGAGAGGGAATGATTGATAGGAGGAAAGCTATTTTCATAAATGTCCTCTGAGGTGTGAGGGAGTGAATTCAATCTATCAAGGGGAAGATGGGTACATTCTCAGCTGTTAAGGAGTTCCCGAGGAGATGGGCACTGTGCTTTTAAAGCCAAGAATTGGAATAGGTTTAGGCCAAAAGGAACATATAGTTCAGAGTGGGAAGCAGAGATGTGCCTGGGGATTTATGTGACAGAATCATGATCCACCTTGTCTTCTTCAGTTTGACTCAGCCTTGAACATTTATTTATCACGTCTGTATTTCATAGGTCTGTCAAACTCAAAGAGCTTTTGAAGAATCTCTTCCAATTGCATACAAAGTATAGCTTCCTGATTACCGTTACTGTGGGGATTTCTTTGTTAGCTTCAAAGACATGGAGTGGGCAACAGACATTATAAAATCCCATTTTAAAGTCTGGTGAAGCTGGCATGTTGTAGCCCAAACTATCTTAAAAAGAGTAAATACTGAAATAGACAAATTGTGCAAGCTTTGTATTTGGATCCCTCAACTTTCTAATGATAAGAATAGCTATTCAGGCTTCAATTTCCACCAGAATAGCAATGATAGAGGAGAACACAGAGTTGGGGAAAATTTCTTTTTGGGATTACAACTCGCTGAATTCCAGCCACTACAACTACTCACCCAAGTTTCAAAAAACATAACTTTCTCAACTCTGGGAAGGGATTATATATGCCTTATTCACATTGCTGTGGAGGTTGGGTCCCAATCTTAATACTTGTAGAAATTAAATTTTCGTGAATATTTTGTGTTTTAGCCCAAAGTCTTATACAGTTTCTTGAAGATTAATAAATTGAGACATCCAATATAGTAGGGCAAGGAATGATTTCTGAAGAAGGCTTCCTTTTGGGTTGTTCAGCACTGAAATATTGGGACAGGCTAGAAATGTTGGTTAGTCAGTGTGGTTGCTCAACAGATTGGAAGAATTTCACAGTGCAAACATGTCCTTGGAACAAACTGTCAGTTGTAGGGAAGTCAACTTATGTGTATGTAAAAGATGGTTGTAAAAATGTTCAATATGTCCAGTATATTATTTACTCCTAACTATCCATACCATCAAGATATATGGAAAAGTAAACCCAAATACATCCTATGTCTAGCAATTGAAACCTGGATATTATAGGAGGTAACATCGACCCTAATTCCCAGGATGCATCTAAGGCAGTGGTTCTCAACCTGTGGGTCCCCAGATGTTTTGGCCTACAACTCCCAGAAATCCCAGCCTGTTTACCAGCTGTTAGTATTTCTGGGAGTGGAAGGCCAAAACATCTGGGGACTCACAGGTTGAGAACCACTGATCTAAAGGAGGATCCTATAAGCAACGAAAAACTCAAATTAGATTACCAATATCATTATTTACTTATTTTCATCTCAAAGGAAGCAATGTGTTATTTTAGTATTTTTCTTTTGGCTTCAAGAAAATTTTCAAATACTGCAGTTTTTAAAGCCGATTTAAAATTCAGGACAAATATTTGCTGCAAAATTGTTATATGGTTGATTTACAAGAAACCCAGAAAGTTATGCACAGGAAACAACATTTTCTTATGCAGAAAATTATATTTTCTATGCAAATTGCCCATGTCCGAACGTTGCAATTCAGCAAATACAGAACTTTTCTGCAAGAAATAACATTATTTGCATTGAAAACAATATTTCCAGCTGTTTCCTGCATAGAAATACTATTTTCTGCATAGCATAGATCCTGATCTGTGATAGTTATAATCATTCCAGGAATCTTCTCTTAATGTTCCCTCAGAACTCAAGGAAAAATTTTTCCAACCATTTTTGGAGTGCATTTCAAGTGTACTTTCCATTGCTAGATGACACAGGGCTGGAAGTTGCTTTGAAAGTATTGAAGAGATCAGCTTAAAACAACTTTATAAGATAACAATCTGATATAACAATTTGACATTTGTTTTTAAGAAGCAAGAGAACATAAGGTGTTTTCACTCTCGTTTACACTTATTCTATCCAGGCATTAATATTATGTAATTTTGGGCTGTTTTTTCTGTGTACACAAGAAGTAAAGTGGAGAGAAAGCATAGGTGGCTTGTCGAAGACTTTCATGGCCAGAATTACTGGGTTGTTGTAGGTTTTGTAGGCTATATGCCCATCTAGAACATGGCCATATAGCCTGAAAAACCTACAACAACCCAAAGCATAGGTGGCTTAAGCAGTTCCCTTTGTATTGTAGGTATAAAGCAATTAGGAGGATATGTTCTTGTCATTGTTTTCTTTTCTTTTTTTAAATGAAGTTTATTGAGTTTTCATGGCTTAAAATAGACATACAACATAAAACTGTCTCCCACTGAGACAGTGGTTCCAAAGACTTCGGAAAGAGACGAAAAAGAAAAGGAGTTAGATAGAGAAGAAAGTACGAAGCTGAGAAGCTTCAGTGAGCGATAGAGTCAACAGTGAGAGGGGGGCCCGGAGGCCCCTCTCTCCTGTTGGGTGATTGGCAGATAGTTAGAAAAGGGTGTGCAAAGCGTGTACGTAGTCATAGGTCGAGGGGTTTGCTTCCAGGCCTGCTCTTTCCTGTTCCGTCTTTCTTATTGTTCTTTTGTGTCCTGCGAGGGAATATAGAAGGGAGGGGGAAAAAGATGAATCTACTTATCTCTATAACATTTTTAGCTCTACTTTGAATTCCCCTTTACAATAAGATCTTATTTTGGTCCAGTCCATTGTCTCCTTTTCCTCTTTCACATCTCCGCGTAGTTTCTCGCTTAAGGCCAACATCTGTATAGCTCCCCAGAGTTTAGAGAACCAGGCTTCTTTCGAGGGGGGTTCCCCGTCTTTCCATTGCTGGGCAAAGGCCATTCTCGCGCGGTTATACAAAGAGTAAAGGTTTTCCAATCCTTTGGGGAAGTTTCTGTCTTTCATCCCTAACAAGAAAAGATCCGGTTTCTTTTCTACTTTCCATCCCAATATTTTACTTATTTCAGCTTGTATCATTTTCCAATACTTGCTTGTTTTATCACAAGTCCACCATACGTGAAAGAAGGTGCCATTGATGCAGGTGCATCTTCTGCATTTTGGGCTGAGGTTTTTATAAATGTTGGCTAGTTTGGCCGGTGCTAGATGCCACCTGTAGATCATCTTGATCCAGTTTTCCTGATAGGCGTAACTGGCTATGCAACCCACATTCCCTTTCCAGATTTGAGCCCACGTTTCTTTATTGATTCTATATCCTAGATTTCTCGACCAGCTCTTCATGTATTCCCTATCTTGGTTGTTCTCCATCTCCCATTTTAATAGCACCTTATAAATCCTCCCCACCGTTCTCTGGTTCTTCCCCAACATAATTTCCTCTAGTTCATCGCTATCATTGTCATTGTTTTCTTGACAAGATGCATTCTGGGAAAGTTTGCTATTCTCTTCCTCCAAGCTTGAAGACCTCATCACATTCACAGTCTCAGAATCTGATTATTTCCTAATGTGATGAGGTCCTGAGAGAATGTGACTTGTTCAAGATCAACTAGTGGTTTTTCCTGACTGAATAGGCATTCAAACTCTGGTCACTAGAGTCCTAGTCCAACACTCAAGACGAAATAGTGGCCTGAAATTAGGCAAGTAGATCAGAACAGTGATAGCAGATGAGGCAGCATGGGGAGAATCCCATCTTCTGAAGTCACTTTACTTCTGGCAAGCTGGCATTGCGGCAGAAGGGACCGTTAGGTAGGTGATGGGAATGTTGTGGCATTGGGAACTATTGATGGATTTACCTAGTAGCTAGGAATGGTACAATTCCCTGGAGGAGGCTGTCCAGCAATGGAAGGTACACACTTTGTATGCTAGATATCATCAAAAGGTGACAGTTCAGTTGCAATGGCATATGCCTGCATCATGCAATAGTGTATGGAGAAGATGACAGACTAGTACTAAGCTAATGTCCAGGAATGGTCCTTTTTGCCATGAGTAGAGTCTCCAATACACAAATACACTTCTGACATCAGTACTACTCCCATTTTCTCTTAGAGATGTCTTCATGTATCCAAATATAATGGGTTAAATGGTGATATTACTGTTTGTTTATTTATTTATTGTTTCGATCTGCTAAACCGCCCTTCCCGAGGCTCAGGGCGGTTTCCAACATATAAAACACATAAAAATGTAAAACATCATAAAACACCATAAAACAATCCTAACCAATTACATTCACATAAAATCGCATGAATCAGAACAAAGCTGATTCGTGACAAAGGACAGTAGTAGCACGGCTAGGCGGGAGATTATTAATTCAAGCACCGGTCAGTCACCAAATGCTTGCCTGAACAGCCAGGTCTTGCAAGACCTACAAAAGGCCATCAGGTCCCGCAGGACCCGTGTCTCGGCCGGCAGCGAGTTCCACAGGACCGGAGCAGCCACCGAGAACGCTCTCTGCCGTGTGCTGGAAAGCCTATAGAGCTTCAAACCTGGGACCTCAAGCATGCTATGACCCTCCTGTTACTAGGATTAAAAGCTATTTCCACATTGCCATTGATCAGTTTGCAGTGATTGATTCCCTAAAGTACTACTGCTTGTAGGCTAGGTTCCAGGAGATTCTGAGGGAAGGAGGCTGAATGCATGTCAGGGAGTGCGCTTCATAAAAAGTTTTATTCCCTTTCATGTCCATCCAAATTGCTGGAAATGGAGGGGGAATTTTGTAGAAAAAAAACATTCATATAGCATGCAGGGGGAAACCTATCACTAGATAGAGTTAGGTGGCTGCTTCAAGCAGTTGTATGGAATCATCATGAAATGCTTAATTTCTTATTAGTTTTTTATATTTCCTTCAAGAAGATGCATTTCCCAAGACTGTCTTCTTCAAGTGCCCAAAGAAGTTGACAGTTCTTAACCTGGAGTGCAGGGGCATTCAAGCAGCATTTTTGGGGGGCGGGGAGGGGGGGTGAGTGGGGGAAGCTCTGAGATAGCTGTATGCCAAAGTTCTGGTGGTTATGGTTGCTGTCAGCTATAAACAAGGAAAATTTAATATGTGAACCAGAGCACTTTTCATATTACCATTTACATGCTTTGAAAATATTGAAGAGATCAGCGTAAAACAACGATATAAGATAACAATCTGATATAACAATTTGACATTTGTTTTTAAGAAGCAAGTGAATGTAAGGTGGTTTCACTCTTGTTTACACTTATTCTATCTTATTCTATAATATTATCTATCTTATGTATCTACTAAACAAAAAATATATCACAGCTTTAGAAGACATCTTGTATTTCATTTCTCACATTTCCTAAGATAACCTAACATGGCAACGTAGCCCTTTTTATGTTATAGCTTCCTTGGACAGCAATTCTGTTTGTGTACAACTTATTGATTTAATACACAAACTGGTTAATTGCAACCATGTGTATAAATTCACAGTAATTGTGACATTTTTTGCTTTCAATGCAGGAGTTGTTTAATTTTCTTTAGAAAAATGGCCTCTATTAGAATAGTGATTGTATGGGAAATTACCAGGGAATGTAAAGTGTAAGTCTTAACATGCTTTTGTTTTTATATCACTGTTGATCCAAATGCTACTTTTAAGTTATAGCATACATTGGATTTACAGTGTCATGTCAAAAAGTGTCAACCCATTTGGTTTTTTCATGTAACTTCTAGGGCATTTTGCCTACACCCTGACATAATGTTGTGATGCATTTCCCCACTCCAGGGGCAAGCAGGTATGTGGGGCAGAGAGACACATTACCCTATGGCAATCAGAATTTCACTAGGCTCTCAAATATAGAAGGACATGTGTGTGTGTGTGTGTGTGTGTCATGATAATGATGCATTTAAAGTTATGTGTATGGTATTAGATTAATAAAGCTTTTGTGACAAACCATTTAGAGATCAGAGGGAAACTTTCAGGAAAGTGTCAATAGAGGAAAAATAAGCTAAGGCAATGGATTACATTAAAGTGATCATTCTTGAAAACTTACATGTATTTACTGAAAAATAGGTGTGTCTTTAGAAGGTTTTTATATGATCTGTGAAAATGTGTGTGCCTTATTGAAATAAACTGTGTTGATCATCATCGTGATAAGCCAGTGAATAATTATTTATCTGTTTTGAACTAATATCAGGAACTTTGAGAAGTATTGTTGGCTGTTAGGAATTGTGGGAAATGAAGTCCAAAACACTGGGAGGGCCAAAGCTTGCCCAAGCCCAATCTATACCTACAGATTCTGCATCATGGATTTAATTATTTATGTTTTGAAAATATTTTCAAAAAATCCAAAAAGCAATTCTGCCATTTTTCTGTGCTATTGAGCACTCAAGCAGTCACAGATTTTGGTAGCCATGAATGTGCCTGGAACCAAAGCTCGGGGGAATACTACGGACTTACTGTACTTTAATTTCCTTCACACTCACAGTTACATTTTCAGCTGTTCATCCAGCAGTGTCAGATAAGGTAACATGAATTTAAACCAATGAGCACATTTCTACCAAAAAGCAAGAATTAGTTGCCAACCCCTTCTCCTTCTTGATGCACTTAAACTGGTTTCCAACCCCATTAAAATCAGCAGAAATATATCTCTATAATTTGCATGCACTGACATACATGCAAAGCCTGCCATACTTGTATGTGTGTTCCTATTTTTAACTGATTATATGTAAAGTATTAGATTCAGAAGTGACTAGAAGATTAAAATAGATGTATTAGTCAGAAAACCTTGGTGCATTATTTTTATATACCTTCAATTCAACGTTGACTTATTGAATGAATCCTTATTGGATTTTCTCTCCTTTTCTAAAGCAAATACAGGTTGAGCATTTCTTATTCAGAATTTCAAAATCTGAAATACTCCAAAATCCAAAACTGCCCGCATGGGTGGCCAAGATGGTGACACCTTCACTTTCTGATATAGGCAAATTTTGTTTCCTGCATAAAATTATTTTAAAATACTATATATAAAAGTGCCTTCAGACTGTGTGTATGAGGTGTGTATGGAACATAAGTTTCATGTTTATATTTCAGTCCCATCTCCAAGACATTTCATTATGTGCATGCAATATATAAATACAAGTATTTCAAAAAATTGAAAAGATACAAAATACAAAACATGAAGCACTTCTTATCTGAAGCATTTTGGATGAGAGATACTCAACCTGTAATGTTGAGTACTTTCCTGCCTTCTAGTTATTAGGGTTTATATCTGGAACACTAAGAGACTCCCATCATAGTGCAAGAGGCTGTGTAAGCACATACCCTTCTGAGTGTTTACATTATATCATTATGTGTTGTCACTGGGTGCTGGGGAGAAACCCTTATATGGCAGGACTCTTGCTTCTGGGATTATGAGACCCTTCTGAAATAGAAACTTGGTGAGCCACAGATGTTCTTTTAGGACGCATATCCATCTGCCCGCTCCTTCAAGACTCCTCTCAAGTATCAGCTGAGTAATGAAGTTAAAACAAGGCATGGATTTCCTGGAGGAGGAGCTCTATTTCCTAAGTAAGGCTCCATCCATCCTGGGTTTAGGTGGATGTGGGATAAATTCCTTCCTGCAGTTATTCCTAATCCCATTGAGTACTTCTAACTCTTTAAAAATACTACTGGAAAGGCATTGTTACTGACCAGAAGAATTGGTCCACTCATTTGTTGTTGTTCTTCTAAGCCCACTCTGGAGCTGCTACTTCTCTCAGGAGAAGACTTGTAGGAAATTCTGCTATGTCATGAAACACAAGACAGTGAAGGCCACCTCCTTGCTGCCTAGGGAACACTCATATTCCTTAGCTGTGTTTAATAGGGCAGAGCCATTCTTTATAGCTGATGATTGAAATGCCCCTTAGTTCCCAAGTAAGAACAAAAATCTATCACCATTCTAGCCTTTTATGAAAGTTAACTGTAGAAAACAATCAGTCATATTACCCTAATTTCCTCATCTACCCCTTAAGAAGTAAGCATATAATTGATCTGGATGTATTTTTCTTCAATACAAATGCAAGCCTTTTGCCTCAACAATTACAAATGTGTTTTCACCTGGGCATGCACACCCTAAACTTGGCTGTCCATGAAGAAAGGTGGATCACACATGCAGACTATTATATATTTAAGCCTTGTTCAAAGCTTTGACCAACCTCACCAACTTTCATCCTCAGATCCCCCAGACTTTAGATTTCCCTTCAAACATTGCTGTGAGGAGAAATAGGGAAAATAAAACAGTAAAGCACATTGTGCTTTAGGTAGTTCATAACTAAGTACAGTGTGCCCTCAGTGTCCATTGGGGTTTGGTTCCAGTACTCCCCAAGGATACCAAAATATGTGGATGCTCAAGTCCCATTATATACAATGGTATAATAAAAGGGTGTCCCTTATATAAAATGGAAAAATCAAAATTTAACTTTAGGATTTGAAAATAATATTTTCAAGTGGTAGGTGGTGGAATGCATGGATAAAGAGAGCACAATGTATGTTTTTAAAATTAATAATAAATTATATTACTAATGTTGTAAGATGGTGATTATTGGGCTGATGCCAGAATCAGTCATTATTACCATATACTATAACACAGTGTGTGTAGTCTTTTTTTTTTTTTTGTTCTCTGAGATGGACAGCGTTTAGAAAAGCGACTAATCTGGGCTGCCAGAATCTGGCCAGCATGTCCAGAGTTGTTGTCTAGCATTGTATTTTTCTAAGCTCTGGTGTAAGAATATTTTGATGGGTTTGAAATGTGGGAATGTGTTGACATGTTTTCTCCACTGGGTATTATTTACATGAGTACTCTAAAGAAGGCAAGAAACAGGTTGTGCTGGCAGGCTGGCCTGCTGTTTGATGATGAATTTTGTGAACAGTTTGCTGCTAAAATAATTTCATTTTCAGTAAGCTAAAGTGCTATTACTTTATAAATAAAGCATTAAGAAATTTTGTGACCTTTTTTAGAGAGGGTCAGATATTCTTTTCAGTGATAAATGTGTTGTGATATGACATTCATTCAGCCTTTCGTTTGATATTTTATCTAGACACCTACTGCCAACATGTCTGATACTGAAGACGTGTAAGTAGAAACACATCTGTACAATACATAGTTACAAAGAGCAATTCTTCATAGTGCTTCTTACCCTCAGGTCACTGGCTTCTTCGAGTATAACATCCAAAGTCTTATTCAAAAGGCTATGAAGTGAAGAACCAATTATTGTAATGGGATTGCTTGATTTCGGTTTTGGTAGACCCAAACACTCAAAATCATGGTCAAAGAATCCCAAAACAGCAGTACCCCATCTTCTGTAAGATACGTATATTATTAACCTACTAAGACGTCATAGTTATTTGCTGCCTAAATAAGTGCATGTATAAAGGTTATACAGCTACACCATGATTCGTGGCCCAAACCACCCAATCCCTACTTACCAGGAAGCAGCTGCTTCTATTGCCAGGGGTCCATTCCCTTGTTGTTTGGTAGACAACTGACTGATGTTTCCACCCTGTCTGATGAGCAATCTCCATTGTGTCAGGTAGAAGTGAGGTCCTTGTAATTCTCCCTCATATTTGAGACTATCAATCGCAGCAGCTGCTTCTAAATAAGTGGGAACTGGGAGACTTTCATGATCCCTACATATCCCTACATATTATAAACTCTAGGATATGCCCAAGTGAATTTCAGGCATATACAGTAGATGATAACACTATGTAACAAAATTTGAAAAAAAATCTGTTCCTGGTTTGAAAGTGTTCCTATTTAATTGTGCAGTACGTACTTTGAAAGTATTTGTTATATTCCAGAAACTTCATTTTGTGGCTGCCACAAACTATGTTAAATTGGTTGAAACTCGATGAGATATTAATTGAAAAACTATAGCAAAATGTGCTGCAGGATGTCCCACAAAAAGCAAGTTTTGCAGTTTTATGATAGAAACAATTAGGAAATGACATTTATAGCCCAGGAACAACAATCGTGTTACATAGTGTAATTGGTGAAAGGGGAGGGGGAGGTGCTGACTTTCCAATGGGGCTCATTACATCTCCCTCATTATGTCTCAAGAAGTCGTATAGAATGCATAACTTTAAGATCTAGTGTTGTTCACTGCTTTTGTCTCCTCTGCCTGCTATTGGTAACATTTTAATTGTTAAAGATATCTCAGATGTGAATGTTTCTGTCTTTTTTGTTGGCTTCGTTATAATTCGTTATTTCCATTCTTTGAGTGTGGCAGAATATTTGAATCACAAGTGGTGTGCCAGTTACTACTAAAATAACTAAACAAAATGTTAAGAATTTAGACTAGATTCAGATAAATACTTATCTGAAAGTTAAGCTTTATTATAAAGAGAGGGGTTTATTGTCATGGTAATATTCTTTCTTCCTTTTCTTTCGTCATTCCTACTTTCCTACCTTTTCTTCTCAAAGTGAGCAAGTAGAGGGTAAGTAATATACTTATTTTAATTATATATAAATGCTATAAATGGCTTCATTTAAGAACTTTATTATTCCCAGTGATAATAGCTTTATTTAATGTACCTAAACATGAATAAGTTATGTTCTCAATCTGACATACATTTTTTATTCCTTAGTTAAGTTCCAGTGATTCATATTATGAAGCTTTCTCTTAATTCATTTCATTCTTGGTCTTACGCTGAATACCTGTGATTCCTTTCAGTTTGACAGAGCAACTAGTCAGCACAAGAAAGAATATCCCATTGATAGTCCTTGTTATAGAAACGGTGCCACTGTAGGATGTATAGTATCTGTGATTAACCAAATAAGGGACAGCTAGACAGCTCTTGCCCAATAGTCACTAAAACCACACGCACACACTACAAGTTGTTTCTTGAGTGTTGGAGCCTTGAAAGCACCATTAACCACATTTTTAGAAAAACGATAATTTTATTTTGCCCTAATCGCCTTCTATGGTTCCTTCATTGTGGTTTTGTACAATGTTGGCACAAAGTGGCTACACTAGCATTAGGATTGGTAGATCTAATATATGGATTTTAAGATAACATCAGCTCTGTATCTCTATCTCTTGCCTGGAAAGCACCTTCCCAAATACCCTGTGTTCTGGGCACTTATTTTGACATTGACTAAAACATATATACTGGCTTTTCTCGAGCTAGGCTATATTGGATAGCAGTTGACATCCTTCCCACCCAACTTAGTCATACCAAGCAACTCTTATGCTCAAGATTTTCAGTTCTGATTTTCAGTTGAGCAGATAAAGTCTTTAAGACCAGAATTTGTGTGCAGCCTTTTCAAATTACTTCCATGGCTTATTCTGACTTGTGTTGACATTGCCTCAAGGTCAAGGTCCTGTTTCATGTGCTTGGATTGCCTGCTGCACCTTATAGCAAGATGGTGCATCTTGATCATTGCATATCTCTTTCCCACCCTGTATTTTTGCTTTATTGCTGTATAGCTGCTGCCATCTGTTGGTGACAGATTTTACAATAAAGGAGCCCTTTAAAATGTATCTCTCTCTTTTGATAATCCATTTCAAGCTCTTTATGTTTTGTTATTACTTTACATGAAGCATATGTTTCAACACTCATTACAAACAATATCCTAAATGAAGTAGATGCTTTGAAATTAAAATAGGTCCAATCTTGGCAGCTTGAAATGTTTGTTTTTTTTACAGTCTAAATGTTCTAAAAGATTGGGAAATATTTATTAGGTGGAGTTCTGTTCCGTGTTCATTTTTAATGTGCAAGATTATAGGTCTAAGCATATTAAACTATTTCCAAAAAAACCCCCATGAACATATGCATTGTATGCTCTTTGCTCTATGTTTGTTCATGCTCACGCTACATGTTCAGTGTTAAAAAGTCAACCGCTACTGACATTGACTTGCCTTTTGTGTAGCCAAATGCAAACATACATTATCAGCAGAAATGCCTGTTAATGTGAGCATAACTATTTGTCTCTTAGGACTGAAGACTGATGCTATCACCTTTTAGCAAATCTTTCCTTCAAGATGATATCGTTTTTCAAGGTTCTTGGTTCACATAGCTGTAAAACTGTAATAGAACCAAAGACCAATATTGTATCAACTTCTTTTTTATTGCATCTGGATCTTCCACACTGTAAATTAATGATGAACGGGTTCAGCTCAAGCAAGAGATAATGGCAACTTGTGTCCATCTATCTTGGATCTCAATTGTCACTGCACCTTTTCTACAGAGAACATGGATTTGAATGACTGGGTCTTTTCCTAATTAGGTTACTTAAAATTAAGGATCCAGATTACGATTGTACTGCTTCAGAATGCATCTAAGACACCATATGCTTGAATGCACCCTCAACCGAAAAGAACCTTAAATAGAGTAGATGCAATAAAAGTTTAATCTGGTCCCGATACTCTGCATACAATGCTTTTGCAGACCTGAAATCTATACAGTGGTTCTGCAACAATTTAAATAAACAGCATGCATGGGCAGGTGAAGACTGTTTCATCTGTCTTTGATTTCCCCTTAGAAATCAGTTCTGTTTCTTTCCCACTTGAGGCTGCGAAACCAGTAATGACTATGTCAGGGACAAAACAGGTGACCAGACGCTCCTATGGAATAAGACATACTTTAAGTAAAACACACCCAGGTTGTTGAAACAGTCGTAACATTACAGAGCTCATATGGAAAGGATCGCTCCACAGGAATTGTTCAATTGGTTTTTACCAGCTTTTATGAAGGAAATTGCATTGTGATTTCATTAATGATTATTTATAATGACAACAACAACAACAACACTTTATTTATATTCCGCTTTCTCCCCGTGGGGACTCAGAGAGGATTACAGTGTAAACAGATACCAACAAACATTCAATTCCTTGTTGAAATACAACGTGATACACAAACAAAGGCAAAGGCTTCTCCTTTCATTTCCAGCTTTGGAGGCAGTGCTCATCTCTGGCTCTGGGGGAGGTGCTATTCTCCATTTCTGAGCCGAGTAGCTTTCTTTTCTGGATCAAGCATACTTCAACCTACCGGTATTTCTTATTTTAAGGAAGAATGTTGCCAATTATTTCAGCAGAGTCTCTGATTCTTAAATCAGGATGTGATAGATCTGTTTTAGAACTCTCTAGTTTATCTTTGGAGTCTGAGTTAAATCATTCATTCTTGCAGAGAACAATGCCCTATTTTTTGTTTGTCTGTTATTTGTTTGGGGTTTGATTGCCTCCAGATCTTTCAATTAAGATTTCTCAGAAGACCATGGAATTTTTTTTTGTTCTGTTTCATTGCGTTTTTGTTCTGTCTAAAAAGTGTTTTTTATTCTCAGTGAGTTCTTATCTTTCATGTCAAAACTTTTGGTCCTTGTGTTGCAAGTGCTAAGCGATTTTGTTGATTCTGCTGCTTTCCTTGTTTTCTCTTTATATCAATACAGAGGAATATGAAGAAGAAGGTAACAAAACCCTACCTAGAATGTACCTTCTCTTTCCTTCATGGCCCCTTAATTGTCAGCTCTTATCCTGCCTGTTATTCACCCATCTCTTTGATACTGTCTGCTAAAAATGATCTGAAATGCCAAATTACCAGTCTATGTGCTTTAGGATGAAAACTTGAGTGAATCCCAATTCACATGGATACAATGCATATTTTGATGTGCAGTGTGATCTTGCCTTATGCCCTAGTAACTACATTCACATCTGGTAGCGCTCTCCCCATTAGGTAGTAGTTCTCATTCATACTAAACAATTATAGCAGTTTGATAGTTTTGTATTCAGCATTCTCAACCAGAAAGGTCTAGTTCTAAGTGCAGCTACACCCAAATTATAAATCCTAGGATTCTGTATGATTTTTTTATCATGTCAGAAGCAAATTGAGACTATACTGCAAGAATATACTGAGCCACGATGGTGCAATGGGTTAAACCCTTGTGCTGGCTGAACTGCTGATCTGAAGGTTGGTGGTTCGAATCCACAAGACAGGGTGAGCTCCCATCTGTCAGCCCCAGCTTCCCATGCATGAACATGAGAGAAGCCTCCCATAGGATGGTAACACATCCGGGCATCCCCTGGGCAATGTCCTTGCAGACAGCCAATTCTCTCACACCAGAAGTGACTTGCAGTATTCTGTAGGATGCAGCTACAGCAGTTAAAGCACTATAATCAAATAGTGTGAGAGAGGCTATACATTTGTATTTGTGCTGGTAAAAGATCCAATTGAAATACTGCAGTCCAAAAACAAATAATATTTGTATGATACATTAAGCGCACTTATTTATAAGACTGAGGATTCTGAATCATTTTTAGCTGAACTAATGATTTTGACAAGACAGGAGTGTTTTAGAAGATGGAGATTAGAAGATTCTTTCCCACCAAGGTTCATAATTGCTGAAGTTTGTTTTGTTTGGTAAGATTTTTTCCCCCTGTGGCAGAGTATCTAAGATCAAGGAGCCCACACCTTGCCTGCTTATTACCTATTGGTACGTCAGCTAACATTTTGATAATACAATTAATTAGATCTAAGATTTCTTTTGGAAACATTAAACTCAATATTTTGAAGAGATTGCTAGCTACAATTTGTTAATGTAAGATGATAAAATTTTGTCTCAGATTGTAAAGACAAAAAAGGAAATGAATTCTTCTTTGCCTTCACAATGTTGAGAAATTCAGGTGTTTGGTGATATATACAGTCCACAATCCTGAACTGCATCTAGTGGATCACTATCTTTCCCACTCCCATAAGGAAATGAACATGGTGTGGGGTGTCAATCAGATATAATTATCTATACTGTTCTGCCAGGAGCTATTAGTTCTTAGCCATTGAAACCTGGCTACATTCAGCCTCTAATCTATATAAGGAACCTTTTCTTTCTTCATCTGCATCCATATCAACTATGCTTCAGCAGGAATGCTATAGTGTTCAAAATATAATATAGGTTGAATGGTCCTTATTTTAAATTATTGGGAACAAAAGTGTTCTCGGTTTTAGATTTTCTTGAACTTTGGAATATCTGTATTTGCATATATGTACATAATGAGATATTTTGGAGAGTTTAAATAAGAAATGTATTTATGTTTCATATCCACCTTATACATGTAGCCTGAAGGTAATTTCATACATGTAAAAATAATTGTGTGGATGAAACAGCATCTGTATACGTTGAACCATCAGATCGCTAGGATGTCACCATCTCAGACACCCCATGTGAACATTTGGGATTTTTTTAGCATTTAGAGATGCTCAGTTTGCACTAATATGGATCATTTTAAACTAAAGAATACCACTTCCAGAGAATGAGGTCCATCTAACCACAGTATACAAATGATATAAAATCAAAATCCTAGTAGTATATACTAGAATAGTATACACTAGAAATATCATTACTACTTCCTTGGTCTTTTGTTGCTCTGGAAGAGTGCTTTAAGAATACTATGATGAAGAAGTGGTCAAGAAAAGTACAATTGTGTGCTAGGGTTGTTGTGAGTGAAGGTAATTTTCAAACTCCATCTTCACCTGCTTGTCAAATCTACAAAGAGATAATCAAGAGTGCTAACCTAATACAGGCAACCTCTTAGGAGAGGAATTCCCTTTTTCCCTTCTTCTGTTCTCCTCTAACTTCCTTTCTTCCTTTCTTTTTGGATGGAAAAAAATAATTTCAATGTGAGGTTATATGGCAAGGTGTTTCCCTTCTTTCTAACCTGCATGATTTTTTTCCTTTGAAAAGCATTTTATTTTTCATTTTCTTTCTGGTTTCTGGATTTTCATCTTTGCCTGACCTTTACTTGTGTTCTTCTAAGGTTAAAATTTCATGTTCCACATATTCTCTTTCTATCCAGTTGCTTCTTCAGCCTTACCTCACAAAAAGCTGTTATGGTTCTGCCAACTATTTTAACATTCGCTTTTGTTTGTTTTTGTTTCTTGTTCCCATGACATTGCCCATATGAAGAAGAACAAGAAGGTATGTGATATTGCCTTTGGAATTCTATCTCTTCCTTTTAGAAGAGGGTTTTGTTAGCATACATGAATCCCAAAGTGCCAGCAGAAAAGGAGCAAACAAAGGAAAACATTAACTCTACAGATGTGATCCAAGGGTATTCAAGCAAAGAGAAAAATTCAATTGATGAAACTGAATTGATGTCAATATGTCTTTGCAACTTAGTTATGTGGGCATAAAAATAAATGTTTATTAATTGAAGCTGACATTTTGCCATAAAACAATGTGTTTAGTTTTTTTTTTAAAAAAAGAGGAAGAGGAAAGGTTAATGTTACATAATAAAATTATGCATGGCATTGGCATGTTACTGTATTTGCTCTTCTTAAAAGTAATTGCTGCAATTTCATCTGGGCAACTAAGTTTTTATGAGCAACAATGGAACATACTATAAATTGCATAAATAATACAAACTAAAAAAACCCTCCCTTTCTATCCTATTAAGATGATATTAATAAAAGGTTTGATGCAATCTTAACAAAATATTACTCTCATACCTCAGTGTGTCCAATGTTGTAACAATATAGAATTAATAATAATACAATAATAATAAGGGAATGGGGAAACTCAATTAATCCAGTGCCCAAAGGACTGATCACAGTAGTTTATTGCAGCCAAAACCACCCAAGTCTTCTGGTATCTCAAACTCTTTAAGGCACTACAAAGTTTATTTTGTTCTGAAACATAATTGTACTTAAGCTACAATCTGTTTTGATCACAAATATTAACTAAAGCTCAGTGAGTTGTGTATTGTGTAGACGTGCGTGCAAGCACACACACACACATTCAGATAGCATCTTCTCCTACTTCTGTCTGAGGGCAGTAACCCAAAAATTGGAATTGTTCTTGGAAGAGACAGGTTATGCTTTTCTGTGCCAACACATATGTCCACACCATATTGATGCCACCACAGCTTTCCATTGCATCTCTGAGGACTAATGCATATGTGAGAGGAAACCATATGACATGAATCCTTGATGTACTTTGTCTGGACTCCTATTGGGTTAGTCCCACATAGAGTAAATCCATTGAATAATAATTGAACAAGGAGTCAACACATACGAAAATCCAACACTGTATATGTAGTCCATGAGTTCCCTGAGTCTCTAAAATGTATACATGTGCTTTTGATGTGCCTTTTGTGGCTTACAAATGTTATGCATGCTTTGAACTGTTTACAATTCTCCTCTCTTACATCTGCCTGTTCCACATTTTCCTCTTTACAATATAGTATTTTGCCTTTTACTACACGGAGTTCATTATTTCTCTTCATATTTAACTGCATTCATTTGCTCCTTGTTATGAACTGATATCTTTCTCAAAACTTTCTTGACTAATCTTAACCATCTTTTCCTAATTTTCTTGTTATCTAATTGCCTTGATTTTTCCACCCATGAACTTCCCAGCTGGTGAAATTCATGGACCAGGTATATGACTTCTGAACACTTCTCTTTCCATCCCATATTTGTGCAGAAATTGAAGTGATGGAAGAGAACAGGGCAGCAAACATTACCTTAACATATAAGCAGTATTTTTCATTACTGGCCCCTCTTCTATCTCTTTTCCTCCCTCTCCCTCTGATTCTGATTAATAAATTGAGAAATTTTCATGCATGAAAACAGAATATTTTCATATGCTAGGTATAAAAGCTAGCATAAACGATCTAGAGACTTCAGTGAGCTTACAGAGCTGAGAGTCTCTTTTTGACAAAGTATTGTTAAAAACACAGATTTGAGTTTTCTTGGATTTGATTGTTGGTCTCTTTAGGAATCTCCAGGTCTTCTGATACTGGAGGATGTAGAGATTCATAGAAAAGCTGAAACTGACCACAGAGTCACACTGGAGAACATAAAGATTCCTGGAGAGGTGTTCTTTCAGTGTGTGTGTTTTTTTAATCCATGATTTTTCTACTTTCACTTAAATCCCTCAACCCTAAGTTTAGCAAATGTAGAGTGCTGACTGTAAAGAGTTTTAAATCAAAATGGGGATTTTAGGATATTTTGATTCAGACATGGTCATGCTAATACTATCCGGATATACATTCCAAATTGCTGCTTAGCAGGGTTGTTTCAATTCAGTGTATACTGTATGTGATTTATTTTTCTTGTTCTTCTGTTATTCTCTTATTGTTATCTCTTCATACTCCTCACATAGTTTGAGGGATTCTAATTTCATGTATCTTATTTTAACTTTTTTCTTCCTTTTGCTTTTTCCTGCTCTTTTTGTAATGCTTCCTACCTGAAGAAGCTCAAGAGGAAGGTATGTGCTGAGGAATCTCGGTTTTGAGCATCTGAATGGCAGAGGTGGTGGAGCATTGTGTTCCTAATGGCTGTGGGGGAGAAAGTGTGGCTGTTGTCATTACCAATCAAATGCAAAAGGCTAGAGAGAGGTCATTAAGCTTTTAGAATCTAATAGTTGATTCTGCACTGCCAACACTTGGATTACCTATGCTATAAGAGACCTGATAATAAGAAAATGGATATGAGTGTGTGGCTCAAACTTTCATTCTACAGCCTTGTCCTTTACTAAGTAATTATTTTCATTGGTTTATATTATGATCAGTTCCAGTGCAATGGGCTCCCCTACTGGTTGAAAAATCCATGTAGAAGAATGCAAGTCAAGGGAAAATGACACTGGAATAAAAAAAATGCCATCAGCGTTTGTTTGTGGCACACCAGCTTCTATGACTGTTTATGAGTTTAAAAGCAATTTCTGAAACCAGCTTTTTACAATATTATGTGTTGGGCTACAGCAGTCCCTTGGTGGGAGACCAGCATGACTTTTTTTGCAAAATGCAGCCCAAACTGTGAACTTATTAGTATTAACTACTATATGTCAACCAAATAACCTGAGATGAGCTTTCTCTCTTGAGACAACTTGGTCATGTGTATGTTTTTAGAAGAACCGTGGCACAATTAAGTGGAGACAAGTTCTACTCTTTTATTGAATTGCCAGGTTTGTGCTGCATTTTAGTGTGTTGCTGATTTTTTCCAGTGCTTATGTAAGATATTCTGGTTGTGCCAAAATATGTATGCCTTTAGCTCAAAATATAAACTGACTCTTTTTAATGTCTTCAGTACAAATTAAAAAAATTCAGTGTACTGTTGAACCTTGGCTCCTCCAAGGTTGAATGAAATCAAGAGCTAGTAGAAGAAACACTATAGAGTACATCAGTACTTCCATTCAGCTATAGACGGCTTCATCATGTCATTGTGTTCATTTTCTTTAAAATAATTGTAGTAATCTTTTAAACTAAGAATTTCATAACATTATGCAAACGGCTAAGTTTCTTGAGTTCTTATGAGAATGGGTAGAATCTAATTTTTTTAAAATAACAAAGCTCTACTTCATATAGTGAGTCATATATTGTAAATACATAGACTGAATGAAGGGAAAAATATGTAGATAGCATCTACTTTGTATGCTGGCTGGTGGCTGTGAGAACATGTAACCAAAATAATTACTGTTCTTGGTAGAGGTGGATAGCACTGCTGTGATAACACTGGAAAGCCAACTGTGCAGAATGTGTACACATTGTTGTGCCATCTGTGAAGACTAGTGTGTGTGTGTGTGTGAGGAAACAGCAAGGTATGAAACCTTGATAAATTCATATTGTCCCTCTATATGTGCTCTATAAATTCACCCAGTCTCTGAAACGTTAGCACTTTGTGGCTTACAATCCCTTTGCATGGTTTCCATGTTCTGATCTTTTACATTTGTATGCCTTGTGTCCCCTTCTTTACAATACCCCCTTCTGAATTTGTCTAGACTCTAGAGATATACGTAGTTCATCTTTCTGATTGTTATGTAATAGTAATAATGTGCTTTCCTGTAATTAGCTAATTTATTTCTATTCATTGTCCTGAATGATTTTAATAATCTTCTTTTGCTAACTTTCTTGTTTTTTATTGCTCACCCCCCCCCCCCCTGCATCCATGATACTTCCCACCTGGTGAAGTTCATGAGCCAGGTATGTGATATGACTTCTGAATAATTCTCTTTCCATCCTGTATTGGTGTGTGTGTGCAGGAATGTAGAATGGAAGAGAACAGGAGAGCAACACATTACCTTAGCATTTACATTTGTTAATACTTATGTCGCACCCAAGCTGCTTTAAATGTCTTTAGTGTTAATGTGTCTTAACTTTCTTTCCAGTACATTACTGATTTCTCACCTTCCCTCCCTCTCATCTTTTTGATTACCAAATAGAGCAATGGTTCTCAACCTGGGGGTCCCCAGGTGTTTTGGCCTACAACTCCCAGAAACTCCAGCTGTTAGGAATTCTGGGAGTTGAAGGCCAAAACATCTGGGGACCCCCAGGTTGAGAACCACTGAAATAGAGGCATTTGTCATGCATAAGAATAATAAAACATTCATTGTGTATGTACCAAGTCAGACACTCCGCATAAATAAAACTCAGTTTCCTTAACTATCTCATTTGGTTTATGGATGTAGGCCAATTAAGAATCTTTTGCTGTTGAAGTACTTTTATTAAACACATGATCTTAACTCCATAAAGCTTAAAGGTAGAACTAAATCAGGCCAAGTTGCATATCTCTTGAACATGTATAGAAAAAAAGTTGTCCCATAAGCATTTGGCAGAATAATTATAGATATGATCAAATGGCTATTCATATTCTTTCAATCTGACATGATAAAGAAATAAATAAATCTTTCAATGAGTTTTATTTCAGGCATGGACAGTTTGAATACTGCATTTCCTTTCAAAATTGGAAATGCACATCCTATTGATTAGATTGTAGAGCCAATCTGTTATAATTGTGCAGTATGAAAGAGGGCTTAATCTATTCTTACAGCACACTAATCTGCAAGTCATTTTCATGTGTGCATGCTGTCTTTTCTCATTCATATTGGCTAGTTTAAAAAATAAATATATTAAATACTTGATTTGTTTTCCACTTTAACCTATTTATAAATTAAGGTTTTCAACCTTGATTTGCAAGAGTTCAAGGTTGTAAACGATCCTGTTTTTCTTACTTGTCTTGTCTTCCTTTTCCCCTATTGACACTCCCTCCCCACCTCATGAAGTTCATGAACCAGGTATGTGACATGACTTCTGAATTCCTCTGATTCTCTGAATGGGTGGCTTGTACAGGAATTCAAAGGTGGAGCAAGGAAACAAGAAATAACCATAAATAATTCTTAATCGCTTGGCTTTAATTATTAAAATATCCTTGTATTGATTAAAACATTCTTATTCTAATAAAAACATTACTATAACATTCTTGATTTAATAAACATCATTTTGATGCCTGTTTTTATACATTGTTATAATGTTGTTGTTTTATTTTGTTTTATACTGTTGCCATGTATTTTACTGTGCTATGTTTTAGCTATCAGGCATGGCCACATGTAAGCCACCCCGAGTCCCTTTGGGGAGATGAAGGCAGGGTACAAAAATAAAGTTGTTATTATTATTCGTGTTTAAGTATCAGGATTGTACAGTAAGCACATACCAGTTAACTGAACATAGAGGGAGAAAAGGGACAAGGTTTTATTAATGGAAAAAACAAGCCAGATCAGGGAGGATGTGTTTCATACACTATAGGACAGTATATATGCATGAAGGGGCAAGCAAGATCACAATATTTGTGTTCTTGTCCCCAAAGTACTTTCCATATAATATAGGGAGTCAGTTTGCATATTCTGTTGAAAATGCACAGAAGGTGAAAACAATATCAGCTGGTAAAGTCTCCAGCCTTGACATCTGTTTTCATCTAGAGTTGAGAAGAGAGATAGTGTGTAAAAAGACTCTTTTGGAGAGTTTTCATGCAGGTTTTCAGCTTGAGAGTTCTCTTGGATTCATCACTGAGTCTGGAACCTCAGGTTTCAGCGGTGGCCAGGGGAGCTTTTGCACAATTAAAACTTGTGTGCCAGTTGCGCCCAATGCTTTGAGAAGCCAGATTTGGCCACGATGGTCCACACTCTTGTTACATCTCATATAGACTACTGCAACACACTCTACATGGGGTTGCCTTTGAAGACTGTTCAGAAGCTTCAAGTAGTACAACATGCAGCAGCCAGATTGCTAACTGGAGTGGCATATAGAGAGCACACAAAGCCACTGTTATGTCAGCTCCATTGGCTGCCAATTTGTTTCCGAGCACAATTAAAAATGCTGGCTTTAGCCTATAAAGCTCTGAATGATTCCAGCCCAGCTTACCTGTCCAAATGCATCTCCCCCTATGAACCAGGATGGACATTATGATATTTTAGAGAGGCCCTGCTCTCGGTCCCACCTCCTTCGCAGGTGGGCTGGTGGGGTTGAGAGACGACCTCAGTGGTGGCCCCTCAACTGTGGAACTCCCTTCCTAGTGATGTGAGATTGGCCTCCTCCCTCCTGGCATTTAGAACACAAGTAAAATCCGAGCTTTGCAGCCAAGTGTTCAGAGACTAACTGCAATGCAACAGACAGTTGGGAATCAATGTGACTGTAACTGGAATGGCTCATGGACTCTGATTATGAATTATGTGGTTGTTTTAATTGTTGTTTTAAATCCTGCTTTGATTGTATTTATATGTGGTGGTTTTATGTTTAATGATTTAATGTATTTATAATTTGTTATGCTTATGTTTTGTTGTGGCATCGAACTGTACCAAGTTGTAAGCTGCATTGAGTCCCCCTTTGGGGTGAGATAGGACAGGATAGAAATATGGTATGTGTGTGTATATATAAAACGCTGAAAAGTTAGTGTATTAGTGAATGAATATTTCTTGTACATTAATCAAAATGCAAAAAAATGTTGCTTTTGGAACGTTGTACTATAGTCTGATTTAGCATGAGCATAGGTTGATTCAGGGTGGCATTATTTCTGGACTGGGTTCCTGTTTTGAGGCATGGTATTTAAACCATTTATGTGCAAAGAATAGTCTAGCATTCATAAGCTATATATTGTCTTGTAATTAGAATAAATCAATGGGATATTTTCTAGATATCCATGGACATTTCTTGCTTGTACTCTTGCATGGCTATTGATCTGAAAAATATTAAAATGAAGATCATAGCTACCCTGATATTAACATTCAGATCTGTAATCGTTACAGATGTTGTTCTTATTTTTGGGTTATTATGAGAAAACCTAAAGAACCATTATTATGAGGAGCAATACATGCAGATGCAAATTTATGATAAATGTGGTCTGATATGGGTTAAATACAATATTTGCCCAGAAAAAAACCCAGAGAGAGATGTGTCAATTTCTGAACTTCTGTGTTTCTTCAAGATAGTCTTTAACAAGGTTTTAGGTATTGCTACAGTATATTCCAGGTGAACAAAGTGGAATTTGCCTTTAGGATCACTATTCTATGCATGCTTACAGCCAAGAGAAATCTTTATAAAACATGGTGGAAAATTCTCTTGGCTGTGCTGACAAATAATTTGCATACTGTGTGACATTACTCTTTCTCTACCAATGTCTATCCTTCCCTTTTTCTGTCTCACCCTTTGGCTGGCTTTTAAAGACTCTATAACAATACAAACCTATATGTATTTAGTCAAAACCTTCTCCATTGAGTTCAATGGGACTCTCAGGTAAGTATCTATAGGACTACAGCCTAAGTGCTATTAATTTTATTTCTCACTGACTACAGATATAACTTACTATC
This sequence comes from Anolis apletophallus, assembly GCA_030556195.1. Taxonomy (NCBI): domain Eukaryota; kingdom Metazoa; phylum Chordata; class Lepidosauria; order Squamata; family Anolidae; genus Anolis; species Anolis apletophallus. Next base: position 94,533,690 of record JARBWK010000002.1, on the reverse strand, counting down.
CTCTCCTCTACCCCCTGGACTCAAACTCATACAGAAGAGTTCAAATACCCCATGTTTGTCATATTAACATTGTTCCTCTTGTTTTCATTCTCTTGCTGTTCGTTACATCTTGTTCCATGACACTTCTCACCCGATGAAGTTCATGAGCCAGGTATGTGACATAACTTCCAAATTCCTCTAATTAGATTTGATATGTACACAATAGATACATATATGTGTGAATGGGATGTTGGAAGAGAAGAAACAAGATCAACAAATACTATTAACAAACTATCACTTACAGTGTGTTTTTCCTTGAGTGCTCCACCCGCACAGCTCTATTAATCTGCTGATGTTTTTTCCCCCCACATTCCTACAGTTTCTTTAGATATCCACGTATTGCACCATTCTTCAGCTTTTCTTAACTACCATTTGTTCTATTTGTCCTTTATACATTCCTTGTTCATTGGAGTCATCTCAAAAGTATTTACATCCATCTTCTTTTTCCTTTACTCTTTGCTTCTCATCACTGCTTGTTCCTACTGGAAGAATTCCATGAAGAAGGTATGCGCTTTCTACTCTGGGACCTATTTTTCTTTCCCTTTTCCCTAGGATTCCACAATTGATGTTCAACGACAGTCTGATTTTTTATTTAGGCTCCACAGGTTGACAAGAAATCTTGCCAGATATTCATAGAATAATTAAACTTAAGAGTGATGCTGGATTAGAACTAGTTCAGTACTCTGGTCAAAAAATAGTCAACTCATTGCCTATGGTAAGTCCACCAGTAGGACATAATGTAACTAACTACACCCTCCATCTGGCATCTCCCACTAACTAATATAGCCAAAGAGTTCTACCTCAAAATGTTCTTCAATCTAGCCTACTTCACTGGATTGTTATGAGGATAAAATTGGGTAGGAGGAAGCAAACCCAGAGATCTATCTAGTACTAGGCCAGGGAAATTGGAGCCCTCCGAATACTGTTGGAGTTATTTTTCTTATGCTGGCTACATTGGCTTGAACTGATAGAAATTACAGCCCAGAATCTTGAGAGTTCTGCTTTAGCTTTGGTGGATTTTTCTATATGTGGCTTATGTAAAGCTATTCAGCTAGATTATATCTGGTGGATCATAGGCCATGCAGATTGACTAGACCACCAGGAGACTTTGACATAACTCTTACACAGGTCTTTGACCAATATTTTGGGACTCGATGCACAAAATGTCATAATTGGAGACAAATGTTCCACCACACTTCTATTATGAAGACATGCCATAGTGATGTTATAGTTCACATTTCATAAGAAAATATAATGCAAAAAAGAGGTAGTAATAGACACAGCCAAAAGTAATGTCTGTGATTACGGTGGTTGAAATAGTGCTACCAGACTTTCAGAATCTGCTACTAGATTTTTCCATTGACTGCATAGTAAAATAAATACTGCCTTAGAGATGTCTCTGTCTCAAGGAGTTTAAAACCTAAATATATGTCCAAGATAGACCAAAACAGCTTCAGTGAAGAAGAAAAAAATTTATGACATTTCCTCCAACATTATAACCTGTAACACAATTTCCCTTCAACTTTGACACATCCCTTTTACTGCTGTTCTTTGTTTATACCACATGAGAAGGAATCATTCAAGAATCTGGACATGGGAAGGGTGAGACTATGGACGTTATTGTGTGAAGTTGCTATTCCACAATAGCCATGCTACCATTGATAACATATACCTACTGGGATGAGCACCTTAGATATCACATCTCTTTCTACTGGCACCATTGTGCCAATTCAACAGGCCATGGTCTCAAAGCTGTTCTTCTACATATCGAGACCCTGTTTTCCCACACCTCCACTATTCCATATTTTTGGGAGCCAGTTTGCACATTGAGGTATGAAAAAAGCAAACACACTAACTGTAAAATATAAAATAAACAAAAACCACTCAGATTGAGAATAGTAAGGGAGATGGGGAATGAGAGAGAAGCTGAATTCTGCCTTCCGACATCATTTTACTAGCAGTACAGAAGCAGAACATACTTATCACACAGTAGGTGATGGGAATGCTGTTGAATTGCGAGCTATTGACGGGTTTTGTCATGTCAATAGGTAGTGATGGGATTGGGAACTTATTTCAGGCATTTAACCAGGAAGAAGTCAGGAGGAAGAGATAAACTGACAGTGGATGATGATAGTCCAGTTTAAATGCCATTTCTCTGCCTTGTGAGTCCTCTTCGGGGGGAGAAGGGTGGTCTATAGATGTCGTAAATAAATAATTAAAAAATGTGCGACAAAGTTCAAAGAAAGTAAGGAGTTGGACAAATATAGAGAAGAAACCCAAGATTTTGGAAACACATTGACTGGATTACTTTCTTTCCTTTGCCTTTCATCTGCAGCTAGAGAAGAAGGAGAATATTACGATGGTATTTTGTTGTCTATCATTAGAAAAAGCATATTCTAACACCCTTTTCTTTCTGTTTCTAATCCTTACTCAATTTAAAACCAGGAACTGGGCCAAATCATCACAGTTGCAAATATACAACCTTTCATGCCTCCATGTTATCAGGGATTTGCTTTATCTCAATTTATCAGAGTTGTTACACCAGCCACATTTGTCATAATTTCCAAATGATGAAAAAGAATGGATTCAGGGTCAAAATACATGCAATGTGACATAAAATGCATTTTTGCAATTAGCATGACATTATTAAAATATGCAGTGGTTGTTAATGGAGTTAGTCATGGGAATTAGTCCTCCCTTACTGCCCTCCCACAACACAAATAACAATCCCTTCTCCGAAATGAGCATTTGTACCAACAGGAAATCATCCCCTGATATTGGATACTAATTTATAATCTGACTTTTATTGCCATTGAGTTTTTAAAAGTAGGATATGAAAATTTCTAACATTAATCACTGAACCATTCTTCTCTGATGTGTTCCAAATTTCAGATTCTGAAGAGATGATTCAAGATTTTTCTTACATGAGATCACTTCAGTTTTCTTTTACTTTTAAAAAGCTTGTGTTTACTTTCCAGTTTTATTGCTGCCATAATGTTACGAGAAGTGGCTGTTGGACACCTTTTTTTTGGAAGGTGCTTTTTAGGGATTGTGTTTCATAGCACTTGTATACAGTATGGTTAATTACTGTCCTGAGAGAAGGGAAGGGCATCAAAAGAAAGGATTTTGCAGTGATGATTGTGTGTTCCTTTCCCCCAGTTCCTTAAAGATGAGAGAAATAAGATTATCTTAGACAAAACTCTAACAATAGGCCAGGTTTCAATTTATAGACCCCCATCCTTTGTTGTGTCATGCACTTGAAGGCATCTGCTAATTTTTTGGGGAAAAAGTTGTTTTTGTTTTCCTTTTATTGGGTGCTTCCAAATGAGGCTATAGATTATTTTTACCAGGGACATAGATTACAAAGTCTTCCATTGATTAATCCTGGCCTCAATGTTGCTTCTGCCTCTTCTTTTCATACACACACTCACTCACAAACACTTTCAACTATCATGAAGGAAAAGATGGAACAGAATAATATCTTTAGTATTAGAATCCCTCCATTTTGAAGCCCCCCTGGTATCCTGGAAGCAGTGAAATATTTCTTTTTATGCCAGGATCAGAAAACCAACTTTTTCTTAACCATATGTTCATGGAATTATTCCTATGAATGCAAAACATATGGGCAGTTATTATGGGGGGATATATATATATATATATATATATAGTATATATAGTAAGCAATGGACAGACCCCATCCCATTCACACATCATACAGATTTTTGAAACAGATTTCTCTACAGTGATGTGTAGTTTGACAGTGGAGTAGGAATACAGTAGTCATTTTTATGAACACAGATTGATGGAAGCTTTGGTCTAATTCCAACGAGACTCACTAAATCAAAATGTTGATTTACTAGCTTCCCATTGATTCAAATGGTCTTCTCTCATTGAGATTTAAAATTAGACTTAGATCTTTGTGTGTTTTTGAATAACATTCATGAAAAATGGTTTGGTGTGATTTGTGTCCTCATCTTTTGTATTTTAAAGCCATTGCCAATTAAAAAGCTCACTGCTTAATAGAAAAGAAAATTTAAAACCTGCAGAATGTTTAATCACCTGGTAAACTATGTAGTGCAGAGTGGCACTAAACTTGTAAATACAGAAGTGTAATTTTCACAGTTTCTTCAAGTCAGGTGCATCAGCAATACTTTGTCCAATAGGCTGCAAGCTTTTTATTGTCGAAGTCTCACCTAAAAGTAGGGAAAAGGGAATGAGTCACATAGAGGGAGCAATGTATAATACAATTCCTTGAATTCATGTATCCCGTGTGGTTATAAAAGATGAATTCAAGTTTTGACAGCCAGGACTGTGTGTAGTAAAGAAGATATGTGGCCCAACAGCTCCCACCATCTCTGTCCATTGGCTAGGGACTAACATGTAGAAGGTCACTGCTGTCCATATCTGCACTGAAGGAAACTCCTGTCTTTCAGATGCTATGTCAAATCTTTCATGCAGTCTTTTGATTTTTTTTTAAACTTCTGAGTAAAACTGGCTTGCCAAGGAGTGTATCTATATGAAATATCAGAAGTGCAGCCAAGTGCCTTTGGAGTATTTCCATAAGATTGGACAACTGTGTTGGTTCATTTGTTAAAGCAAATCAGACAATAATGTGTTCTGTGGTTCTAATCTTTACCTTCTTCATCTTTTCTTCCTTTGTCTGTTTCCTTCCTGCACTGCTCTATTTAGAGAAGAAACCCAGGCCACCACCGTAAGTGTGTACTAGCAGATGTTTAACATATTACTTGTTGCACTAAATCTTTTTAGAACTTCAAATTTAGTCAGATTCAGGTGTTGTGAATAAGCACAATCACCCCGTTATTCGGTGAGTCATATTTTGCTGGTTGTGCTTCTTTGGCATGTCAAAGAGACATTTTTTATACTTCCCACTATGATTAAATATGATTTTCATCAAAGACAACAGATAAAGATCAGCCAACAGAAAGCAGATGTGGACATTCAGCTGGTGAAAAGCCTCTCTCCTCTCTCTCTCTCTCTCTCTCTCTCTCTCTCTCTTTCTCTCTCTCTCTCTCTCTGGTCTATGTAAGAAGCATTCAGGAATATAAAGAAGTATTTCCATCAATTCTCAGACTTTAATGGGACTAGCAAAAGTGAGAAAAGATGTCAGAGGTAGATTATTACATATTAAGGATGAGGGCAGGTGAGGCTTATCTAGCAATATAGAATGAAAAATACATTCTAAGACTCTGAGAAAAGATGTAGCACAGGAGAGAGAAAGAGATGGAAAATAACTAGCTGGGGGATTCTGGGAACTGTAGTGCAAAGAAGGAGCCTTTCCAAGCTCTGACTGTAAATATTCTAGGGGCTGAAAGAAAGGCAAGCAGGATGAGAAGAGCTTGATATTGGTCTAGTAACAGAGACAGGTTGCATGGAGCAGAAGGATTTTTAAAGAAGTGTAGAAAAGTGATGTAGAACTGTCACAATAAATCCAGAATCTGGTAGGACAAACTTTAGGTGACCTGTGCCAGGATCTTCCCACTTGGAGCCTCACTTGATATCAAGTTAGGGTGCCAAAGATGGGAAAGAGCTAACGTACTTTAAAGCAGTTCATTTCTCCATAGAGACCAAATCAGTGACAACTTAGCAGTGATAGATATATTGTGGTACAAATTTATTTAGGGTGAAATACATTTTCCACTGTTGCTGGCATAAATCATGGGTACTTCCAGGCAAGGCTTTTATCATGCAATCACCATGCCTCATTCATGGAATTTTAGAAGAGGCCCAAATAATGTCTTCCAGTTGTAACTCCTGTGATTTTTTTTAAACAATTTTTTCTATATATTTTTCTTTCCAGAAAATATACATTAAAGAAAGAGAAAAAACCTGATTAGATGCACAATGCCTTTTGACTGGAAGCACTCAGAGCCTTCCTTCTGGAAACAACCACTGCTGCACTAAATGAGTTCATGTTCTAAATATTTGAATATAGTTATGCTTTCAGAGCAGCAGGGACTATTTTAATTTCCCAGTCACATGTCAAATTATTTCCTAATCCTGTGTCAAACTGAAATTGACTTAATTCTGAATTTGAGGAAATATGACATATTATAGAAAGATAAATTTGGGTGGATAATTTGGCTCTTTGATATTTTGAATGAGACAACCAGAAACCTAAGTTGTCACAATATAATACTACGTTGAGCTTTCCCACTTAGGTTTTTCAAAGTTTAGTCAAACTTTATTTTCATTACAAATTCCTGTGCGCGTGCGTGTGTGTGTGGGGTATATTTTACTCTAATAGCTCCACCACTTAAATGTTTGAAAACAATTGTTACAGATGCTTATATATATATATATATATATATTTCTTTCCTTTTGCCCTGTCTGCAAAGGATGAGTGCACCTAAGATCCCAGAGGGTGAGAAAGTAGACTTTGATGTAAGTATTGCTATCCCCTTCCAACAAATATCTTGTTCTGCTATCTTCACCCAACCTTGAAAGTAATTTTTAAAAAATCTCAGTCTTGGAGACTTTTCTAAGTAACCCCTCTAATTCTGAGAACAAATTAATCTTTGGAGATGTAATAAATGGGAACACTAAGGAATTCTAGAATGAAAGGATCTATAATACCCTAAAGATTGCCACCATTGTCATTATCTTCATAGTTTCCACCACATCTTCTCTCTGTACTTTCTCCAGGACATCCAAAAGAAGAGGCAGAACAAGGACTTGATTGAGCTTCAAGCCTTGATTGATAATCACTTTGAAGGCCGGAAGAAAGAAGAAGAGGAGCTGTTAGCTCTCAAAGAAAGAATTGTAAGTTGCACTGATGTGATCTGTCTAAGATTATCTTCAAGGGAGTAGTTGGCAAGAGCTATTTAAAATTCTTAAAGTAATGCTTTAATGGACACAAAATACAAGGAATAACCCCCTCTTTCCCACACAAAAAAGTGTGCGAGGAGAAGATTCTTATGAGTGATCACATCTTCAGCCAAGCCTGATTATGCAATGTTGGGATCATCCATAAGTGACATCAGATACTAGTCTAGTACAGAAGCAGGTTCCTTGAAATTGGATGGAAGAGAGAGGGGGGGGGAGGTGTCATCAGCATATTGATGACACTGGACCACCAAACTCCAGATGAGCTCTCTCCATGGTTTCATGAGACAGAACCAAGCTCTGAGGGATACCATAGGATAGTGGCCAGGATGTTAAGCAGGCATCCCCAAACACCACTTTCTGTGTCTGCCCCTCCAAGAAAGACTGAAGTCACTATAAAACAGTGTCTCCAAGTCCCATCACACATGATCAATGGTAATGAAAGACACTGAGAGGTCCAGCAGGGCAGACAGGGACACACTTCCCTTATCTAGTTCCCTGCAAAGGTCATCTACCAAGGCAGTCAAAGCTGTTTCATCCAGGAAGCCTAGAGATGTGAGGCTACCACAGAACTTCCAATACTTTGCCTTAAAAGGAAATATTAGCTATCCAATTTTGGACACCACAGTTTAAAAGAGATATTGACAAGCTGGAAGATGTCCAGAGGAGGGCAACTAAAATGATTGAAGGTCCGCAGCCCATGCCCTATAAGGAGCATCTTAAAGAGATGGGTATGTTTAGCCTGCAGAAGAGAAGGTTGGGCAGAGTCATAATAGCCATGTATAAATATGTGAAGGGATGCCATAAGGAAGAGGGAACAGGCTTGTTTATTGCTGCCCTCGGAGCACTGGGTTCAAACACAAAAGAACTGCGATGTGGAAGTAAATAATTAAGCTGAACGGTGTGAAAGTAATATGCTAATATTCGCATAGGCTGTCCCACAATAATCACTGTTAAACAATCATATACCACACAGTTATGTCTTTAAACATGTAATATAGTCTAAAACATGTACAATATAAACTCCAGGTTGAATATAGACGTTACAGGGTACAATACCGCTTCAGTCCCATTCTGTTAAAGTAACCCAGTCGACTGGCACGCTTCTGAGGAGCTGACAGGCAAATGTCTCAAGAGGCGGGGTTTTCAAGGATGAGTGGCTGGGAAGTCTGTAATCTGAGAAGGGTGTTTGCGGAGAAGAAGTGCGGGGGGACAAGCATTCACACACGAAACAGAGGAGCGATGCTAGACGAACGAAGGGGATTTCCCAAGTTGCAAGCGGCTGCGAGGAAGGACGTGGGCGTCTCTCTGTGGGGCAAGCCTAGCGCAGCTTGCTGTCGTCCGCGGAAGCTCCGACGGTGGGGAAATCCCCAGGACAGCTGCGGGGGAAGACAGGAATGGGTGTTTCCCCGCAGTGAAGCCGAAGATCAACAGCCAAACCAAGCCGACGGTAAAAGCAATGCTAATATTTTAAAGCGGCCACATGTTATTTTCCGTTTCGGGATATCTTCCCTTTTTCAAGGCATTAGGTTGCCGAAATTGGCGTCCAATATCTATATATTAGGCATGAGAAAAAAGTTATGAAAATTAAAAGAAATCGTAAGTGATTTGTATGTAATGGGACTTTCTAGTTTATACGCATCACGGCAGCTAACCAGGAAGTAGACTTTCTTTTACGGTCCTTGAGGCCAACAATTTGCGTTATGATCGTAATTAATTCTTAATTATTGTACTACTCACTTCTCCCTGTCTTCTCCCCCTCATTTCCTTCCCGCCTTCATTCATCTTCTTCTTTTCCCCGCATTTCTATGGGGAACTGGAAGTGACGCTGCTGCTAGGCATTCTGGAAAGTGTAGTCCTCCACGCTTCTCCTCCCTCTTCCCCCCTCTGCTCTCTCTTCCTCGTGGCGGCAGTGGTTTGGGGTCTTGAGGAAGAGCGGGCTGACTCACTTCCTTCTGGGCGCCGCCTTGGTCGTCTTGGCCTTGGTGCTCTTGGCCGGCTTGGGCTTGGCTCTCGGGCTCTTGTCTTCTGCGGGGACTCTCTGTCTTGCCCCACCGCACGGGCCAATTTCACACACACACACACACACACACACTTCTCCTCCTTTCTCTCCCTGCATTCTCTCACATGCTTCTCTGCCCCCTCCTCTTTCCTGGTGGCTTCTCCCCCCCTCCCTTCTCTTCCCCTTTGCTCTGTCTTGCCCCATCGCACGGGCCAACTTCAGCCCTCAGGTGTTTTGGACTTCAACTCACACCATTCCTCACAGCCTCAGGCCTCTTCCTTTTCCTCTCAGCCTGGGCAAACTTGGACCCTCGCTCCCTCAGGATCGGGGTGAGAGAGAGGCAGCAAGGAGTGGGGGGGGGGGGCTCCTCCTCCTTTTTTTGCTGCTTCCAAGAATAGAATACCCCCCTCCCTCCCTCCTTCCTATTTGGAGAGTCCCATCTAGAATTCAGTGTGATTTATTCAAGTTTTGGCCTACAACTCTCAGAAATCCCAGCCAATTTACCAGCTGTTAGGATTTCTGGGAGTTGTAGGCCAAACTCATCTGGAATCGCATGCGCTGGCATACGAACTACTAACGAATTTTGTTAGTAATTAAATTACATTTTAGAAATTTTTGGAATTTTTTTTGTAAGTCTTTCTATTACTAATAAAAAAAATCCCCCCCCATTAGATTTTCGATTTCCTATTTTTGGGTTCTAAAGCATGCCTACTATATATACATAAGATTACAGGTCAAATATACATTCAATTATACAACATCATACCAAAGAGCCCATAAGGTTGAAATACATACCAGTTCTGCAATGAGAAAATCATAACCCTGCTCTTCTATTAGCAGGGTGACCCAATGGTAATTAGAGGGAGTAGGCCTAGGGTATTTATGTGATCATAGAGCTTATGCAAATAGGATCATTGAGGCCACAGCAAAACCCTCATCTCTTTAGTTAAGAAGTACTGGCCACTAATTTCTCACATTGAAGGCCTAGAAAATAAACCAAGGATAGCTTACAAACGCACAAATAATATGAAAAATTACCTGGTACATTCCAATATCCAGCTATTGACCCCCAAAAGCACTCTGACCCCAGGCACAAAAGCCTGTTCCCACTGTTCTGTCTGCCCCCACATCTGTGAGGACAAAGAGATTTATAGTTTCTCCAAGAACAGATATTTCAAGGTCAAGACCTTTGGGACTTGTAGTTCCAAGTACATAATCTATGCTATCCAATGTGATTGCAAAATGACCTATATAGGTCAAAGTAAAAGAGATTTGAGGACTTGTTTCATTGAGCATCGCTCGAAAATTAATAGACATTGCACAGACTCAGCATTTTATGCACATTGTGAAAGAATGAAACACCCTAGTACATCTTTAAAACTCAGAATACTAGAGAAGGTGACCCCTAAACCTCATCAAGATGTCTCCAATTATCTCATTAAACTTGAAAATCAATGGATTTTACGTTTGTATTCAGAACACCCATGTGGCCTCAATGATCCTATTTGCATAAGCTCTATGATCACATAAATACCCTAGGCCTACTCCCTCTAATTACCTTTGGGTCACCCTGCTAATAGAAGAGCAGGGTTATGATTTTCTCATTGCAGAACTGGTATGTGTTTCAACCTATGGGCTCTTTGGTATGATGTTGTATAATTGAATGTATATTTGACCTGTAATCTTATGTATATATAGATATTAGACGCCAATTTCGGCAACCTAATGCCTTGAAAAAAGGAAGATATCCCGAAACGGAAAATAACATGTGGCCGCTTTAAAATATTAGCATTGCTTTTACCGTCGGCTTGGTTTGGCTGTTGATCTTCGGCTTCACTGCGGGGAAACACCCATTCCTGTCCTCCCCGCAGCTGTCCTGGGGATTTCCCCACTCTCGGAGCTTCCGCTGACGACAGCAAGCTGCGCTGGGCTTGCCCCACAGAGAGAGACGCCCACGTCCTTCTCCGCAGCCGCTTGCAACTTGGGAAATCCCCTTCGTTCGTCTAGCGTCGCTCCTCTGTTTCGTGTGTGAATGCTTGTCCCCCCGCACTTCTTCTCCGCAAACACCCTTCTCAGATTACAGACTTCCCAGCCACTCATCCTTGAAAACCCCGCCTCTTGAGACATTTGCCATTCAGCTCCTCAGAAGCGTGCCAGTCGACTGGGTTAATTTAACAGAATGGGACTGAAGCGGTATTGTACCCTGTAATGTCTATATTCAACCTGGAGTTTATATTGTACATGTTTTAGACTATATTACATGTTTAAAGACATAACTGTGTGGTATATGATTGCTTAACAGTGATTATTGTGGGACAGCCTATGCGAATATTAGCATATTACTTTCACACCGTTCAGCTTAATTATTTACTTCCACATCGCAGTTCTTTTGTGATTGTTTACCAGCCCGCTCGTGGTTTTTCATCACTGGGTTCAAACCACAGGAAAGGAGATTCCATCTGAACATAAGGAAGAATTTCCTGATTGTAACAGTTCAGCAGTGAAACTCTCTGTCCCAGAGTGTGATGAAAACTCCATCCTTGGAGGCTTTCAAACAGAGGCTGGATGGCCATCTGTCAGGGGTACTTTTATTGTGCTTTTCTTTCATGGCAGGGGGTTGGGCTAGATGGCCTATGTGGTCTCTTCCAACTCTATGATTCTATGAAAAAGGGCTCATGGGAACTTGATGGAAATAAAGTCTGTTAAGTTGCATGAGATTAGATATGGTGTGTAATATGAGAAGAGAAAGAAATCTTCAGTGTTTCAAGAAAGAGACTAGATCCAAGTATTAATAAAGACTTTTTACCCATCTATAGGTAACCGAAATAATGACAGAAGTTGCTCAAGACAATTTGTTTTAGCTAACAGCATGAACCGAGTGATAATGAAACCACTTACTGTTTCTTTTCTTTCTATTTGCAACGGACAGGAGAAGCGTAGAGCTGAGAGGTCAGACCAGCAACGAATCCGGGCTGAGAAGGAAAAGGAGCGGCAATCCAGGCTTGCTGTAAGTCTTTTCACATCTTATTCTATTTCATTGTCCTGCACAAGGAGCACTATCAATTAAGTATCTTCTTCATGGGGAATTATTCTCATACTTTTCATTCTAGCTTCCTCTCTGCTAAAAATAATGTTCAAGTTCCAATTGTGTATTCTGCATTTGTGATCTTCAAATTTTATGAAGACAGTTTTTATCTTTTGCATTTCATAGGAAGAAAAGGCAAGAAGAGAGGAGGACGATGCCAAGAGACGGGCTGAAGACGACATGAAGAAGAAGAAGGCTCTCTCCTCCATGGGTGCCACATACAGCAGCTACTTGGCTAAGGTAAATAAAATCAAGCCCTTCGTGGAGAAAACAGGAATAGATGAGCAAATGAAAAAATATATTAGAAGATCCCCAAACCTCATGAACAGTCTCATCCATTTCTAGAAATTCACCCATTTCCTCAATTCATATTAGGAAAAGTTTGGGGGGAAATACTTGGCTCCCAAGAAAATATTATTGAACTTTCATCAACAATGAAAGGGTTTTTTTTTACTCCTTTAATGACTGGTCTGCTGGAATGAGGTCAGCCTGTAGCTTAGAGTACTTTGTTATGTAGACATGTTGCCATAAGATATTCTCATTTTGGCTCTGACAGTCTCTGTTATATTCAAGAAGGGAAAAAACATACAGGAGAATAAAAGATCTTGAAGGAGTAAAAGATCACGTCACATGGGGTACATCTACACTGTAGAATTAATGCAATTTGACACCCCTTTAACTGCAATGGCTCAATGCTATGGAATCCTGGGATTTATGGTTTGGTGAGGTACCAGCTCTATTTGGCAGAGAAGTCTAAAAACTTTCTGAACTAAAACTCTCAGGATTCCATAGCATTGAGCCAGGGCAGTTAAAGTCACTTCAAACTGCATCCACTCCACAGTGTAAATAAAATACACCCCTTCTGGTCATGCCTTGCAGAATCCTATCTTGGTATTTGTTTAGTAATAACAGTCTATTTTAGTGGTTCAATGAAGGATTCCCTAAAACAAGTTCAATATGGGATAAAATGCTGATAAATGTCTAAATCAAGAAATGCAACAACAGAAAAAATTAGTATTTTTTCTGGAGGCATATCTGCCCTAAATGTCTTCTAAGGTTAGTTCTAATATGTCCCATAGTTTGACTTTCGTCTTCATAAAGGAGCAAATCTTCCCTCCATGGGTTTGTATTCATGCAGAGATGTGTTCCATGGTATTCTGAAAAACTCCTCTCTCCACAGGCTGATCAGAAGAGAGGAAAGAAACAAACTGCAAGAGAACTGAAGAAGAAAGTTCTGGCAGATAGACGCAAACCCCTCAACACCGACCACCTTAGTGAAGACAAACTGAGGTAAGTGGCTTTTTACCCCATCTGGTATGAGATATTAGCTCAGATTTGTTATGTTCTCCAGTTGTCCTCCATGAAGTGGCTTCATGGTTGGATTTCTTGTGATTTGAGGACTACATAATGTTTTTAAGTGATATTCAGTTTTCCTTTCCACTCACTCCGCACACTGTATTTCTGTTTCTTTTTTCATAAACATACAGGGAGAAAGCAAAGGAGCTGTGGGACTGGTTATATTCACTGGAAACTGAAAAGTATGAGTATTTAGAGAAGATCAAGAGGCAAAAATATGATGTGAGTAGCAAAAGAGATCTTGCTTGTAATTCTTCTTGTTGTCAAACCCAGCAGTTATAGTCCTCCTGGGAGAGGCATGGCCTAACATAGCATTTTAAAATAATTGTCAACAGAATTTACATTTTCATTCAGGAGAAATATAACCCAGTCTGATCTATATACTCAGAACAAACATGGCTTTCCAAGAACGAAGAATTATTTCTTCTTTACGTCTATTAATAAGGCTATTAATTAACATGAACTACTATAAAGTATGATGAATAAGATGCCTAACATCATGATTTTGTATTCCATCAGAGAAAACCAACAGAAGTTGCTCAGAATCCTCATCCGTCCATCAAAACTAGCACTGGGCTGAAATATATTGGTGGGGTAGATGGGAAATGGGTCTAATGTCAAAACCTATTATTTTGCCTCTCTTTCTTCATTTCTTCTCATGGATAGCAGTTTTGTTGTCTTGCTAACCTTGTATGGTTTCTAGATACATTACTAAAAGAATATAGAAGACCTCATCTTCATGTAGGCCAGGAGAAAATAATCCGGTTTCCTCTACAAAGTGTGAACTTTGTCTCTCCTCTTCAGCAATGTGAAAGGGGGATTATTTATTTTCTCTATATGTAAAATCTAAATCCACATAGTATGCAGGCCAGTCACACATGATCAAGCTTACGAAGGAGGCAATCAATAATTTATACTCAATGCATATATGTAAGCAGAACCTTTGAACAGAAGATGAACTGACAAATACATTAAAAGTCTCCTGCCATTTTTCTATTGTGCTTGGAGTCTGCTCTGGGGTTATAAGGCAATGAAGCCATTCTCTTTAAACATTTGCTTGGTCCCAGTACGTTAATATGACTTTTTCTGAAATTTTCTCACAGAGTATTCTAGGACAGGAAATCAAAAACTTTGTTGTTTTGGATTGCTTTGGTTTGAATACAGATTGCAAACATCTGGATTTGTAAAGCACCTTTGATTTCAGTGACACATGTATCTACGAATGTTTTTCTTAGAATTATAGTATGAAGCTATTTTTATAGGTGACATAATTGATACCTTTTAAATTTGTAATGAGTAAGCTATTGTTGCAGGATATGTTCCCGAAAAGACAGTTTTAAATCGAGTAACAGACAGATAAAACAGGGACTTGATAGCCTTAAAATGCTGTTTGGAACTGTTCTGAGTACATATTGCAAACATCTGGATTTGTGAAGTACCCCAAAGCCAATGTAATTATCTTGATCTCTCTTAGATTTTATCACTACGTTGCAGGGTGCAGTCACTGTCCAAGTTGTAAGTACAAAGAGTTCACCCAAGTGACCAAAAAAACATTATAAAGCAAAAATGGTTTACATGCATGAGACTCTTGCATGTTGGAAATCCAAGTTCACAGAGATGAACAGCAAGCTGGCACTCAGTTCCTGACAAAGAGAACAAGAAAGTGAATCTCGAACTGATTTGCCCTCTCCATACCAATGAATCTCCTATTCATTCAAAGCAGCTGATGCAGTTCAACAGTGTCATGGCTACTCATTCATAAATATACCCACTGAACTTCTAGACCTGATTTATGTGTCCATGCTTTAAATTAACTAAAAAATATTATCAAAATAGGAGAATGACAGCCACATCATCAAAGAAATGAACACACGAGTCTGGCCTCTACAACCACCTGTCATATAAATGCATGCTTAATAGACCCTGAGCACAGACTTAGAAGATCTAATTGTGATGGGGGAAACAATTACTATCAACAGAATTATTTCTATTGGACCAAATCTGCAGTATAGATGCTATCTGTGGGAGTATTCCATATGTTTGAAATTTAAAGACTAATGAAAGGCAGTGACTAGTTCAGAAGGCTCCTTCGTTTTCCCACAACCTTATAAATAATCCACAACTGAGATTTGGTCAAAAGTCAGCCACTCATCACTTTCACATTGGATTGTGGGTTTCCTAAAACAGATGTTGGAGGGTCATCATTGCTCAATAGTTTGTGGCATGCCAAAACCTCTCATCGGGTTAGCTGGGGTTCAAAGGAGGCCACCGGTATTCTTCCACCCTTGGACTTAATGAGGAACACTGGGTTTGATCCTAGAAGGTACTTCTTCCATTATTGCCTCTTTAATTGTTCAATTTATAAAGCTAAAAGGAGGAATTTTTACTGACCCGAGAATTGTGGAGCTGGGCAAGTACATAAATCATAGTAAGGCCATGAGAAAGGTAGAGGGGCAACTCCATAAAAACAAACAAATGTCAGAATGAGAAAAAAAGAACAAGAAATGCAAAAGTTTAGGAAGAAGTTGCTGTTGTTTTTATTAGTAAAGAAAGTTTAATAAATTCCTATAAATTGAAAAAAGACATAATGCGAAATAAAAGAATCAATTGTGGAAAGAAAGCATTACTTTTAGAGAAACAGCAAGCAAACTCAAGTGCTTGCCTCTTTCTTGCCGCTCTTTGTCGATCAGGAAAATGAATGCCATGCCTGCTGTCTTCAACTTAAATGCAAGTTTAGAAATGAAGGTAAGTCATAGGATAGGAAACCGATGAGAAAAACCAAGCTGGTTCTTTAACAAATACCTCATTTGTGAGGAAGTACCAAGAGCCATTAGTGAATTCAGTTCCACAAGACAGATTTTAAATCAACAAGTAAGTATATCAAGTGACTGAGCTTTCCTTTTCCATGTTGTCCTGTTACTTCTGGTGTCAAGAGTCTCTTGTTTTTGCTTCCCATGAAAGAAGCAACATTCTGCAAATTCAAAATGTGAACTCTTTGGTTCAAGTTGAAAGTGTATTTTTCCAAGTATAAGAGAGTTTGTTCTTGGGTAATCTATTTACCAAGGTTCAAGTTTGCTCAGGAAGTAATTAGTCATGGTTAACAGATAGGGCATCTAATCAAGACTCACAAAAACCATAAGCTTTTCCCCTTTATGTGGGACCCTTTCATATGTTACCATAGGAATAGAAGAGCTGGTTTTCTTTGGCTTCTTCCTGTGCTTTTGTAGTCATGTTTGGCAATTGGAACTATATTGAGCCAGTCATGAGTTTTTCAATTACATTGTCTCCTCCTCCTAACCCAATATCACTCAGGTAAGAAGGAGCCATGTCCTTGTGTACAAGGTTTATATTTTTATATACTACTACATATAAATGTTGATGTGTTGAGAGAGTCATGAAAGGAAACTATGGTGAAACTGTCACTGCATTACTGTGGTAATATATGAAGAGACTGTCAATTTCAGCTGTGCAGAGGGCAGTTTCAATGGTTATGAAATGTATCCCATCTATATATTCACCAAATATTTCCATTGTTGTGGTGGTTTTTTTTAAAAAAAAGAATCATCTCAATCTAATATTGGCCAACTATTCCATTTTTTATTTCCAAATGTATCCTTCTGAAGATATTTGAGTTCTGAAGAGTCAAAACCAATGTGATTTTCTTATAACATAGTAACTTAGTAAGGGAAATCTGGAACTAGTTGCTGCTGAGCAAACGATGAGCATTCTGGCCTTAATATCTTTCTATTTTTCAGTCTCCATCAAAATTACAGGTCAATTTCTGTCTTCTCAATAAGTGTTTTCTAACTGGCTGGTAAATCTCCAGGAAAGATGATGACCACTAGAAAAACTGGGCTAAGACGAATTTTATAGTATACCTACATGTAATAGACGATCTGTGGGTGAAAAGAATCCCTATCAGGATAC
The DNA here is from genome assembly GCA_030556195.1 of Anolis apletophallus. Taxonomy (NCBI): domain Eukaryota; kingdom Metazoa; phylum Chordata; class Lepidosauria; order Squamata; family Anolidae; genus Anolis; species Anolis apletophallus. Next base: position 94,516,438 of record JARBWK010000002.1, on the reverse strand, counting down.
TTCTTTTATAATTAATTAAAAGTTAATTTTTTCAAACAGATGGGATCTAGTTTTCAAAAAGATCAGTATTGATTTCTCATTTCCCATTTCCCTGTTACAATTTGAGTAGTTATATTGTATAAAATATAAATTAGTTCTATGAATTATACAAAAATAAGCACTTTTATCAAGGATTGAATGAATGCTTGAAAATTTTTGTGGATTACTACTCCTTGAATCAGCCAGCCAGCATAATTTTTCAAAGCTCTGGACAGGATAAATCATTTTTCTCTCTGATTGGGACCCCTAGTTTACTCAATCATTTACAGTGTTCCATCGTTCACTTATTGCGGACGCATTGTTTCGTGGATTTTTAAAAAATAAATTTTATATATATATATATATATATATATATATATATATATATGGTATTTTTGCTGTTTTGTGGGGTTTTGTTGCCGCCGCTCTCCAAGGCGCTTTCCCTCCTCAGTCCTCCCTCCCTCCAGCCTTGAAGGGCCCTTCCTTCCTTCCTTCCTTCCTTCCTTCCTTCCTTCCTTCCTTCCTTCCTTTCCTTCACTTTATTTTAAGTTTATAAAGACTTAAAATAGTGTATAACTACTAAAATAATGTATAAATATTAAAATAGAGCATCCCTACATCACAGTTTTTCACTTATTGCGGGAGGTCCTGGAACCTAACTCCAGCAATGAGTGAGGGAACACTGTATGTCACGAAAATAATACCTTTTCTGGTAAGTTTACTGCCAGTTAGTAATGTCTGTGTCTCTCAGTCCAATAAGACAGAGTTTAGAATCTCATCCCAGCTACCCGAAGTGGTTCTCCTGCCAGGTAAAAGCCTTCCTTCCACTCTGGGAAACTAGATCACTTTTAAAAACCTAGTCATGTATGTTGTTTGCAGATCACCACCCTCAGGAACCGGATTGATCAGGCCCAGAAACAGTAAGTACCCACATCCCATTGCCAGCCCAATGTCTCTGGAATAACTATTCGGGTTTTTGCAGAAGACACTTCAGTCTTCTTACTCTTGTTTTCTTCTTGGAAGGAGAAAAGGTACAGACGGGGACAAATTTTATCCTATTCCCTTCCCTTAAGAAAAAGTTGGTGAAACTGAAGCAAACCTATAACCCTTGTGAAAAAGAACCCAGTCTTATTGGTCAATCTCTGAAAAGCTCACCTGTCAGTACAGTGCACTACTATGTTGCTGGGTATTATTGAAACAAGAGCAACTTTTATTTAAAAAGTGTGAGCCACTTTTGAGATTGGAAGCAACAGGATGCCACCTAACACTAATCACATCCAGGTTTGCTTCTGCCACATGTAATTTGTACCATGTGGCCATGGCTGATTGGTTCTTTTCAGCTGGTCCTATGACCTTCCCATTTCCCGTCTCGCTATCTAATTCAGTTTTCTCCCTGCTTGTTTTGTTCTGTCTTTGTTGTTGCATGTGCCCATTAATACATCAGAGATAAAGGGCATTGGAAAGAGAAATGTAGCCCAACAACAAAGGGGGGAATTTTAGAGCTTACATTTCTGGGGGAAAGACAGTAGGGAAGAACTCCCACAAACTATTAAGTTCATGCAAAATTAGCAAGAGTTCAAGGTCCAGGATCACAGAGTATTACTCGGAAAGGCAAGAAAAAACACTGGCTTGTTTTCCTACCAGTAGAACATTATAGCACTGCCAATGTTTTCTGGTGACCGAAGCATTGTGTTCCAAGGGAGTAATGAGATCTGCCACATGTAACTTTTTACAATCCATAAAAACACACTATTTCCTCACCAAGGGAAGAAAAACAACCAAAATATCAAAAATATGGTGTGTGTTTGTGTATTTTTTTTGCTGGTTTGTTTTAAATCAGTGCATGGGGCTTAAGATATTTGAAGCTGCACTTAATGTGTATTAAGGCTTACAATGTGGCCCTTCTAATTAACAGACAATGCTTTAAACAGGAATACCTTACTGGCACAAAGCAACATTGCAGGGTCATATGTAATTCAAAGGGATCGATGATATCTAGATTTTAAAGACAAAACAGTACTAGTCTGATGTTTAAAATGATTTAAGAAGCAGTGATATTCTGGATTGAGAAACAGTCTGTTATTATGAAACAGATATAGCACAGGTTGAGTAGCATCCTGTTAAGGCACAGTCAGTCTTAATGTCTGTGTATGGTCTTTTGTTTATGTGGAGATTGGAATTCCCTTTCTCCTTTTACACTGACAAAATCCCCAGCAAACCTATCATTGAGTTGCTGTAACCCTCTCCGTGACTATTCTGAGAATCTGATTATGCTCTGTACTTAAACACAAAATGATTATGTTTGAGATCAGTAGAGGATGTAATCATTTCATGTCTTGCTACAGGGACATAGCCAAATGTGTTTGTAATTTCCCTCCACTCTCACAAGGCACAGAATAGCAATGATTGGTGAGAGGCTGCAACAACTCTGTAGTAGGTCTGGAAATGGATGAATGTCCAGCTGTAGCCCAGTTCATCAGGCAAAACTTCTGTGCTATGTGGAACCATACAGGATAGCAGCTATTATCTGACTGTTTTGAAACAGGTACTAAGGGATTTGAATGTAAATAGGGACCCACTGTGCAGCAGGAGGGTGATGGGTACAGAAGATTTTCAACTTTGTGAATCCTATCAGCATTATCTTTGGTTTGGAAAGTGTGCACAAAACAAGGCACATACAATTTACCTTCTGTGCCGTTGTAACATCACTGTAATACTGCTTGTCATGTAGACATTACTGCTACCTATGGCAGCAGAAAAGTTTAGGACTAGGGTTCCAGTAATCTCTGTGCTTTGAAAAGGACATGGCAGCTGTTTGTCTTGCATGTCCAAGGTTGTTTTCAGAACAGATTGCCCTGCTAAGTTAACTTGACAGGTAAAGTATGCACTCTATGTGGGTGTGTGTTTGTGCTCATGTGTGTATGCCACTGAGACAGCTCCTCCTGTACATGAAATTACTGCTGAACAGATTCACTGGCGCTGGAAACCATGTAAGGCTTTCAGGTATTCCTTATTGCTCTTGAATATGAACTCCTTCCCTTTCCTACTGGAATCTTCTCGAGGAGCCTATATTCAAAGCACAGGTCAGAAAACCTGTGGCTGTCTACAGGCTGGGCAAGGTAATACCATTTAAACTGCATGCAAATATTTACCCAGTCAGAGGAATCTGTTGCTGCTGCAGTTCAGAAATTCTAACAACAGATGAGTTTACTCATCTGGAACTCACTCATATATCACAGCAGGAAGGTAAGTGTTATGCATGTTTAGGGTACTCTCCCATTTGCATGTCAAATGAAGCAATATGGAGACCATCTGAAGCATGGTTAGAAGAATATGAGACAATATCCAATGGGGGTGTGTTTTTTTTTTAACAAGTCTTGTGTGAAACCACAGGCCAGTGTTTAATAAAAGGTTCATAACAGGATAGGGGTGGAAATCATATTACTTTCTAGATGCTCTTGGACTTGAAGTGCCAGAAACTATAGCCAGCATCCACATTGGTGCTGTGATCAACAATATGGGTAGGCCACTTGATTCTCATCCCTGATATATGAGTGAATTTTATTATGATGATCACAGATCAGGAATCATCCCTGAAATAAGATGACTTGGGTTGAGATAAAATTGTTCCAGGAGCTGGATTTGACCATAGTGATTACTCAAGCAAAAAATTGTAGTGGCTTTGAGGGGGGGGGGGGGGGAGAATGGAGTTAGTTTCATCCACTTTAATGCTAATGAACCCCACAGAAAGGATTTTCTGATCAGTCTGTACTGGTGATAGGAAATTCCAAGCTTCTTAATGAAATGGCAGACTTAAGACCAGTAAAAGAAATACGGTAATTGTGGCAGGTACACTGACCTGCTTTTCCTCCTTTCCTGCATTACAGCAGCAAGAAGGCCGGAGCCAAAGGCAAAGTTGGAGGGCGCTGGAAGTAAAGACCGGGAAGGTTCCTGCAGGCAGAATCATCACTGGCGGTGGCATGGTTAAAGATCGCTGGCTTCTCTTTCCCTTTTCAAATGTGGATGCGTTCCCCCCTCCTAAGCAAAACCATAGTTGTAACATCAGCCTGGATTGCCTACTGCTTATTTCAAGGGTTCACACATCTTCTAGAACCATTGGTCTGGAATTGAGATTACTCCCTGCTGACACCTTTAACTACCTGCTGCGTGTGTCCTTTATTTTCCCAACCCTACGCTGCCCTGTAGATTGCAGTGTACGAGTCCTCTGGTTTTGTAAATAAAGTGTGACCGATATACTTCAGCTATCTATCTCATGGCTAGCTATTCTTTGCCTTCTATTACAATTGACTGGAGCTGTATCTGTTTTCAAAGATGTACAGTTTACTGGCAAGGACTTGTCCAAGGTCACCCAGTAGATTTCCATGGCTAGTGAGGAATTCAGCCCTAGTTTCTAGAGTTGTAGTCCAATGCTCAAACCACTACACTATGCATACTGTCTAACTACCATATATGAGAATATTGGAAGTCTGTCTTGGTATGCTTCTGAAGGCAGGTCAGGATTCTAGGAAGATGGGTATCTTTCTGCTGTAAAGATACTCATTCCAAGGGCCAAACTAAGGAATATACTAAAACAAAGGGAAGAGAATGTCAACTCTAATGCAAAATCTTATTTGAAGAGTCATTTGAAAGGGTTAAATTCAAAGTAGTTACTCCTATAGTGCTTCCAGTTACCTTGGAAAACTATTACAACAGAAAATATTATCCCTGGGATATTTGAGATGGCACCGAGACTTGTAGGGCTCTGACTAAATAACATTGAGAAATACGCTTTGGAATGGCCATAGCATTTAAAAGTACAGATATAAAGCATATTGTCAAACTGCTTTTGCAGTTGCCATTAAAATTCAAGAAGAGAGATTTAATAGTGTGTAATAACATGATATACATCGACCATAATGACACATTGAGAGCTTTTATTCTTTCTAAAATTCTTGAAGGCTTAGCTATTTGCTGTTAACTGATTTTCCAGATGGATGTAGGAATGCATCAGGATGGACTGGTAAATTGCTTACAGTATTAGTTTTCAAAAGGCCTTTGACAAAAATTACTCACCAAATGGTCCTAAGAAAATGTAATTGTGATGGAATTACAACTTAAAATTATTAAGGAACAGAAAGCAGATATGTTCTTTCTATTATGGGTAGTGAGGTGCTCAGGTTTGCCATTTACAACATTGAAATATAGTATGACCCCTGAATCTGCAGAACCAATAGAAACATATTCCTTATCCACAGTTTCACTTACTCGCTTTGACCCTTGTATAAATTATTCTCAATACTGTCACTATTTGTCTCACTGAAAATAGTAGTGTTGGCTACTATCTGCCCCCAGTGGCACAGCGGGTTAATCTGCTGAGCTGCTGAATTTGCTATCCGAAAGGTTGCCGGTTTGAATTTGGGTAGCAGGGTGTGCTCCTGCTGTTAGGCCCAGCTTCTGCCAACCTAGCAGTTCAAAAACATGCAAATGTGAGTAGATCAATTAGGTACCACTTCAGTAGGAAGGTAACAGCGCTCCATGCAGGCCACATGACCTTGGAGGTGTCTACGGACAATGCTGGCTCTTCGGTTTAGAAATGGAGTTGAGCACCATCCACTACTATCTGCAGTTTCAAGAATCCATGCAAAGTCCAGAAACATTCCCTCTGTGGATATTGTGAGGGTTGTATGTTTTTATCAAAACCAAAAGGGAATACCAAGAATTCCTCCAAGGAGAGGAAATGGACATCAGAATAACACACATGACTGTGAAGTGGAATTAAAAAAAACACCCCCATGTTCACATACACACTTGATCAGAAAACAGATCTTGGGAGATGTTGATAAGCAAATGAAAATGTTTCACTCCAGTGTGCAGCTGCTATGAAAAATATGTAGGGGAAGGTCATTGCTTAATGGTGCAACACAAGCAGAAGTAGAAAATCCCGGGTTTAATGCCTGGTATTTCCATATAAGGCTGGGAAAGAATCCTGCCTGAAGCCCTGGAGAATTTACCAAGGTAGATGGTTGAATGATCTGACCCATATGTTTCTATTGCATGGGCAGAACTCAAAGCCAAAATGGTTAATTTCATAATGCCTTTCTAGAAATCTACGGCACAACCATACTTGGAATACTGTGCCAGATTCCCACCACTACATCAAGGGGCTGGGAAAACTCACAATAAATTATTAATTACCGCCTGTTCAGGTTAGTAAGGTGATGACAGTGCTCCTTCAAAAAATAATGGAAAGAAACTGATTTGACTAAAGTGAATAGTACATAAGATACAGACTGAATCTGTGGAGCATGAACTGCTGAATTATTTGACATTCTGGAGATAATTCCAAAAAAATCCAGAAAATAGGCCAGAGTATTTGATGAATTCTTCAATGTGGTGCTTGCCCCTTGTGGAAACAGAATGCTGGACAGGTCTTCAGTCCCAGGACAAATCTATGCTGTCAAACGCGTGTGGTTTGACACCACGTTTTCTGTCATGGCTCATTGCTGGGGATGCATGGGGAGTTGTTGGGTGAAGCACCAGCACTTTTTGGCAGAAAAGGCCAAAGCATCATAAAATCATAGAGTTGGAAGAGATCTCATTGGCCATCCAGTCCAACCTTCTTCCAAGAAGCTGGAAAATTGCATTTAAAGCACTCCTGACAGATAGCCCTCCAGCCTCTGTTTAAAAGCCTCCAAAGAAGGAGCCTCCACCACACTCTGGGGAAGAGAGTTCCACTGCTGAACAGCTCTCACAGTAAGGAAGTTCTTCCTAATGTTCAGATGGAATCTCCTTTCCTGTAGTTTGAAGCCATTGTTCCACATCCTAGTACAACTTTCTACACTGCCATATAAAATCCAGATTATCTGCTTTGATCTGGATTATATAACAGTGTAGACTCATATAATCCAGTTCAAAGCAGATAATGTGGCTTATCTGCTTTGATAATCTGGATTATATGGCAGTGTAGAAGGGGTTCCAATGTGCAGGATTTCACAGCATTGAGCCACAGCAGTGAAAGTCGTGTCAAACCATATTAATTCTACAGTGTAGATGCACCGGGCTAACATTCTCTTCTTATGCTCTTGCCAAAGAAACACAGCTGGTGAATAGATATTGGACTGCAGTTAAATGCCTGCTTGATGTCATCTTTCAACTTGCCTTGAAGTTTACAACTGTCATAGTTTTGTGATGATTTTAGCTTATGATCACAAGAGAACATGATGAAAATGTGTGGCAGGCCAGTATCCTCGCTTTCGTAAGAAATAAATCCAGAGGTAGAGAAGTATTGTAGCGGAAATCTGGAGTCCCAAAACTCCTCTGGCAATTACCTCTGACTCACGGGCGGCGACCTTCGTGCGGGCACAGGAACGAACGACGCAACAATTGATACTGGTCCAAATGAAGCCAACTTTATTGATTACATCAGCTGACGGAGTCTGCCTAGCATAAAAGCTGCTAATATGGCAGAGCCCCGAACAAATGCCAACACTCAGGTTTTATACATTCAATGGCGATGGTCCCTTGATCCCGCCCATCTTCACAACTTGCAATAGGCTGGCACACATGAACCCATTTTATTACCCAAGTAAACAAAGCATTGTTCAGCACTACATTCTTATTTGTTAAAAGTTGTGGCGCAGTATTAATTTTTCTTTCCCAGGCTATGTTATCTGCCATATGGGCAAGATGTTCTTTGAATCGCAACATTTCTACAACCATTCCCTGTGCCAGCCAGCAGGAACAGCTTCATTTGCCCATGCGCGCTTTCTAACCATTCAGATACAATGTAAACAACGCAGCATGGTAGACTATGGGCCAATCAGGCCGCTTCTTATCTAGAGGCACATGATGTTCTTTTGGCGAATCACTGCTTGTGCCTTTCTGCCAATCGGAGCTGATTATTCTCGTCATGGCTGTTGGCAAACTGTCTCTATTCTAAGGCCAGCCATACTAAAACCTTTGCTGTGCATCACTCTCTCCTGACGGTACTTCTGCTAAAAGCATCAATTCCGCTTTAGTATATCAAAAATTTATGCAGAAAACTCTTTCCTCCTATTTATTTATTTATTTACTACATTTTTATACTGCCCCTCTCAGCCCGAAGGCGACACCAGGTGGTTCACATAAGGCAGGGCTGTCCAACTGGCGGCCCCGGGGCCGGATCCGGCCCCGTAGCCTGTTGGACACGGCCCCACCTATGCCCTCAGCCGCCATTTTTAAATTTTTTAAAAAACACGTTTTTTTAAAAAAATGGCGGCTGGGGGGGGGAGAGCGGGGCAGGGAGGAGGAAGAGCTAGCTCCTCCCGTGACGCTGCTCTTGGCACCGCCTCTCCTCCCTTTCGGCGGCTCCCCGGCCTAGGAAGGCGCCGCCTTCTGCCCTTTTTCGGCGCCCCCTCCTTCCTAGGGCAGGGGCCGCCGAAAAAGGGCAGAAGGCGGCGCCAAGAGCAGCGCATCACAGGCCTGGCGTGGCGCTGCTCTTGGCACCGCCTACTCCTCCTTTTTGGCGGCTCCCCGGCCTAGGAAGGGAGGGGGGCGTCGAAAGGGAGAGTAGGCGGTGCCAAGAGCAGCGCGTCACGCCAGGCCTGTGACGCTGCTCTTGGCGCCGCCTACTCCTCCTTTTCGGCGGCTTTAGGAGGGGGCGGGGCCTGGGCTGGGGGCGGGGCCTGGGCTGGGGGCGGGGCCGAGCGGCCCCGCAGGTCATCAGTGACCTCTTATCCGGCCCTGGGCCCGCCAGAAGTTGGACAGCACTGACATAAGGCAATTACAGCCCTCCAGATAAAACACAATTAAAACACTAAAGCAATAACCATATAAACAACTAACAACAATTAAAAACATAAAAATACAATTCTCACCATCTCGTTAAAATCACTTTCCGTCACATCGGCATCATTCCATAGATCTAATTAAATAATTATACAGTATTTCATCTGCAAATGCCTGCTCGAACAGCCAGGTCTTGACTTTCTTACGAAATGTCACGAGGGAGGGGGGCTGATCTGACGTCACTAGGGATGGCGTTCCAAAGCCAAGGAGCCACCACTGAAAAGGCCCCTGTCTCTCGTCCCCGCCAATCGCACCTGCGAAGAAGGCGGGACCGAGAGCAGGGCCTCTCCGGATGATCTTAAACATCTCGGTGGTTCATAGGGAGAGATGCGTTAGGACAGGTAAGTTGGACCTACTCCTCCATTCCTTTCTTAGTGGTAGTATAAAGCAGGAAAGGGAAATGTGTGCCGCTCAAAATATTTGGAAGAGACTTTGTGGGCCTTCCAGTCCAACCCCCTGCCAAAAAGCAGGAAAATCACATTCAAAGCACTCCCGACAGATGGCCATCCAGCCTCTGTTTAAAAGCCTCCAAAGAAGGAGCCTCCACCACACTCTGGGGCAGAGAGTTCCACTGCTGAACATCTGTTAGAAAGTTCTTCCTAATGTTCAGGTGGAATCTCCTTTCTTGTAGTTTGAAGCCATTGTTCCATGTCTAGTCACCAGAGCAGCAGAGATTTCCTCTCACGTATTGATACATGGCCCTCATCATGTCTCCTCTCAGCCTTCTCTTCTGCAGGTTAAACATGCCAAGCTCTTCAAGCCGCTCCTCATAGGGCTTGTTCTCCAGGCTCTTGATCATTTTAGTTGCCCTAGCATACTTTGCCACTGGCCCTGCCTAAAGTTGGGGAGACTGTGCAGCTATGGGAACACTGGTTAAACAACGCTTGCAACTCCCACGAGTCCTTTGCGCGGGATGTGCCATGCTAGAGAAGACGGATGGGAGATGCAGCCCTTCCGCCTGCAAAGCATTAGTTAATGAAGGATGCCCTCCCTCCCTCCCTTCCCAACCCCCTTCTTTCCATTTTGACTTGGGAACGGGAGCCTCTTCCCTATCCTCAGTTATTGAGAAAGACTTCTGATTTAGCGCTTTCCCAAACTCTGGTTTGCCTGAGTTTTGGACTTCAGCCCCCAGAATTCCTGATCACTGGCCGAGGCAGCTAAGGCTTCTGGGAGTTGAAGTTCCAAAACCCTAGAGGAGTCGTCACTGCGAGAAGCGCAGAGATGGGCGAGCCTCCTTTTCACAGACTTATAATATGAGAGAGTCCAATACAGGACCTCACTTCCGGGTTCCTGGCTGTGGCTCTGCCTACTTAACTCTAGGCTCCGCCTCCACCGGAAGTCCTCCTCTTCTCCAGGAAGCTGCGGCCCGGGTTTGCGATGTACAGGCGGTTCCTGTGAGTAGCGCAGGAGGAAGGCTCCCTTCTTGACCCGTGCCTGGTGCTGCCCTCCTTCCTCGGGCCCCTTTTGCTTTGGCTCCCTTTGCAGGTTTCAGGGGGAGAGAGGGAGGGAGGGAGGGGGGTGGGGTGCTTGTCGAGCCACAAGGCGTCCGCACTGCAGCCTTATAACGCTGTGATCCCGCTTTCCCTGGCATGGTTCCATCCCGTAGAATCCCTGAGAAATTAAAGGCCGGGGCATTGAGGATTCTCAGGCAGGGAGCTCCTCTAGGTCTATGTATTGTGACCTGCAGCACTGCTGGTCACAGCTGACCTCCAGTTAGAGCGCTCAAGGGCCAGGGTCTCCCAGTTTGATCTCATTTTGTTGTATTATTTTATATTGCCTAGTGCAGGGGTGCACACACTTTTTCAGCATGCGAGCTACTTATAAAACAACCAAGTCACAATGATCTGCCTACCCACTACACAAACGTGAAACATATAGCACCATACCTGCTTTGAACTGGGTTTTCTGGGTCCACACTGCCATATAACCTGATTCAAAGCAGATAACATGGGATTTCATTCAACTGTGTGGGAAGGACCTCAGGTAACCCAGGGCCCTCCCACACATCCTATTTTACAGTTGACACACACAAACTGATTTCTTACTACTGGACGAATTGCTGCCAAATTTGGCCACAAGACACCTACAAGGAGTGACCATCACAAAAAAAATTGATTTTGTCATTTGGGAGTTGTAGTTGCTGGGATTTATAGTTCACCTACAATCAAAGAGCATTCTGAACCCCGCCAACAACAGAATTGGGGCAAACTTCCCACACAGAACCCCCACAACCAACAGCGAGAAAGGAAGGAAGGAGTGAGAGAGGTTGGGGGGGAGAAGGGAAGGCAAGAAGGAGGGGAGAAAGGAAGGGAAGGAAGAAAGGATGGGAAGCAGGGAAGGAAGGAAAGAGGGGAGGAAGGAAGGGAAGAAGGAAGGGAAAGGAGGGAGAGAGGAAGGAAAGAAGAACAGGAGGGAAGGATGGGAAGCAGGGAAGGAAGGAAAGAGGGAAGGAAGGAAGGGAAGAAGGAAACAGGGAGGGAGAGAGGAAGGAAGGAAGAACAGAAGGGAGGGAAGAAAGGATGGGAAGTAGGGAAGGAAGGAAGGGAAAGGAGGGAAAGAGAGGAAGGAAGAACAGAAAGGAGGGAGGGAAAGAAGGGAAGAACAGAAGGAAGTGAGGGAAAGAAGGGAAGGAAGGAAAGAGGGAAGGAAGGAAGGGAAGAAGGAAGGAAAGAGAGCAAGGGGGAGGGACAGGGAGGGAGAAAAGAGGAAGCCCCTTCACCAGCTTACCAACAGGCAGCTCCAAGTCCCAGTCCATGCTGCAGCAGCCGCAGTTGGAGCCGCCTCTGGTCGGCGTCGGGAGCCTGCGGGGCGGGACTGAGCCTTCCTTCTGCCCTGCCTGCGATCTACCAGTACGCCCTACGTGATCTACCAGTAGATCGCGATCTACCTAATGAGCACCCCTGGCCTAGTGTATTTTTATGATTTATTTACCTCATTGTGTTGCTGTTTTGTATTTTTTTGTATTATTTTTTATAATTCACTGTTGGGCTTGGCCTCACGTAAGCCGCCCCGAGTCCCCGTTGGGGAGATGGTGGCGGAGTATAAATAAAGATTATTATAATTATTGTTGAAGGCTTTCATGGCCGGAATCACTGAGTTGTAGTTTTTTCGGGCTGTATGGCCATATTCCAGAAGCATTCTCTCCTGACGTTTCACCTCCATTTATGGCAGGCATCCTCCAAGGTTGTGAGGTCTGTATTTTAAAAACTCTAAAATCAGGACAGTGAATAAAGAGCAACACTAAAAAAACAGGGCAATTCCAGACAAGAATAAATGAGGGCCAGCTAACACCTCCTAACAAAGGATCCTTGCAGGCAGCAACTAGCCAGGCTTTGAAGCTACAAAGCCATTAAATGCTGATCAAGGTGGCCAGTTGCAACATTCACACTTGCCTCAAGCAGAACATTCCACAGATATATAAAACTCACTTTCCAAGTTTCCAATTGACCTCACAACCTCTGAGGAAGCCTGTCATAGATGCAGGCAAAATGTCAGGAGAGAATGCTTCCAGAACATGGCCATACAGCCCGGAAAAGCTACAACATCCTCTAGGTCAGTGGTTCTCAACCTGTGGGTCCCCAGGTGTTTTGGCCTACAACTCCCAGAATTCCGAATTTACCAGCTGTTAGGATTTCTGGGAGTTGGAGGCCAAACCATCTGGGGACCCCCAGGTTGAGAACCACTGCTCTAGGTCTGATTCTGCAGTGTGAATGGTCTCTGATCACAAGGAAATGGTGGGCGCTGGTTCAAATCCCACCATCGTCCAGGTCTTCCTGAGTGTTTCTCTGGGTGCATCTAGACCAGGCACGGGCAAACTTGGGCCATCCCTCCAGGTGTTTTGGACTTCAACTCCCACAATTTGGGAATTGTGGGAGTTGAAGTCCAAAACACCTGGAGGGATGGCCCAAGTTTGCCCGTGCCTGGTCTACACTGTAGAATTAATGCAGTTTGGTACTTAATTGCCACGGCCCAATAGGAATTGTCATTTCACAAAGTCTTTGGCCTTCTCTGCCAAAAAGTGCTGTGGCTTCACCAAGCCAGAACTCTCATGATTGGGAAGACAGGCATTTCTCTCCCAATGCCTCCAGTATGCGACATTTATGAAAATGGGTCTTTTATTTTAAAATGTATATTATAGTACTTAATGCCTTTTTCGTGGTTTTTTTTCTTCATGTATCCAGTTACAAGCTTGCTAATGCATTGATCTCTAATTGCAAAAGCAAAGTCTCATTGTGTTTGGGAGAGAGAGAGATGTGAATTGGATACGTATATTCAAAGTGCTGGCTTTAAATTATAAAGCGCTAAATGGTTCCAGCCCAGCTTACCTGTCTGAACGTGTATCTCCCTATGAACCGTTTAAGGCTTTAAGATTGTCCGAGGAGGCCCTGTACTCTGTCCCGCCTTCTTTGCAGGTGCGACTGGGCCTTCTCAGTGGTGGCCCCTCAGTTGTGAAACGCCCTCCCCAGGGATATTAGATCAGCCCCCTCTCTCTTGACCCTCCAGAAAAATGTGAAAACGTGGCTATTTGAACAAGCCTTTGGAATATAATGCAATAGTCAAACACAGTATTAGTCAGAAGAGAACATTGGAACGGCTGAGATGACGATTTATGGACAATGAGACTAACAATGACTGCATTGGTTATATATTTTTAAAAAGGTTTTATTGAATGTATTTTTAATTCTGTTAATTATATATTGTTAGGCATCAAATTGCTGCCTAGTTGTAAGCCACCTTGAGTCACCGGGTTCGAGAAAGGCTGGATAGAAATATCATAAATAAATAATCCCTTTCAAAAAGCAAACTGTAACAAATGAGCCCTCTGTTATATCACAAACTAGATCACACATTCTAGAGTATTTTAAGTGTCACGGTTTTGTGACCGCAAGGTTGTGAAGAAGCTTTCTGATTAGCATTCTCACTTTTTTTGCTTTCTCATCTGCTTTCCTAATACCATCCCACAATAGGAGCCGCAGTGGCACAATGGGTTAAACCCTTTCAGACAGCTCGACTGCTGACCTGAAGGCCAGTGGTTTCAATCTGCGAGAGAGGGTGAGCTCCTGACTCTCAGCTCCAGCTTCCCATGCGGGGACATGAGAGAAGCCTCCCACAGGATATTATTATTATTATAACTACTCCATGCAGTCATGGTGGCTGCATGACCTTGGAGGTGTCTACAGACAACGCTGGCTCTTCGGCTTAGAAATGGATATGAGCACCACCCGCCAGAGTAGTATACAACTTGAAATATACCAATATGCAAATGTTTAAACAGAATTAAACACAAACAGCATTAAAATAGTAACAGTTAAAATACATCAAAACATATTTAAAGGTAAGAACCACACTTAAATGTATTGGAAATATAAGCGCCTTGCAAATGCCTTAGTAGTATGGCATAGTGGTTTCAGCATTGGTTCCAGGACCCTCTTTGGATACTAAAATTCATGAGTGCTCAAGTCCCATTGTTTACAACAGCAAAGTAAAATGGTGTCATTAGATAAAAATGGCTAAAATCAACATTTGCTGATTGGATTTCTCCTTTTCTTTGTAATATTTTCAATTAGTGGATAATTGAGTTCATGGATATGGTTGACTAATTGTATCTGCCTTTTTGTGTTGTGATACACTATACGATAGAAAATAAATATAATCAGGTTTGTGAGATATCAATATCTGGCATTGTATCAGATTGTTGCAAACACAGTATGTTCACTTTTGTTGAGAAATACATAAAAGACTAGAGAGCATGTTTATTTTAAGCATTTTCACTCAGACGATTTCATTCTAACACTGATAATGAATGTATTAAGCAAGTTTTTCAAAAGATAACTGTAACCTTCAGTGTATTATTCTAAGCTGTTGATTGTTTTTCTTTTGTCTATAGTTATCCCCTGTACCAGTATGGAAATCCTCAACTGCGGGTTTTCCGGACAGATTTTTTCTTAACATTGGTGAGGCCTGGTATTCCACAGCCAGAAGATACTGTGCAATTCCGGATTCCCATGGAGTAAGTACATGCATGGAAAATATGTTTGTTCGTTCAGTAGAATGACCTCTGCATCCCCAGAGTGGCGCAGTCAACGAGCAAGAACACTATGTTGGGACAATTATAGGGCAAGCTAAAAACTTTCCTTTCCAACACTTACACAGTCCAATACCCCGATCTCAGATGTTTGCCCCTCTTGGCTGTACGATAAGGTAGAGTAGGGAGAACATTCTAGCATGCATATCCCCTTAATCCAAGGGTTCTTAACCGCTCCACAGACCCTTTTGCCAGTCAAGCAAAAACCACAGATCCCTTCTCAAAATGTAGCAGCAGATAGTTTTTATGGCACTCCACATTGTCATGTCTTTAGATTGCATTTTAGAATTATTCAAAATTACTTCTTACAACTTTCCAATAATTTCAATATCTGGTGCAACTTCTGTTCAAATGGTCATTTTTGGCAAACATTTAGATATTCACTGGGTTGTTGTAGGTTTTTCAGGCTATATGGCCTTGTTATAGAAGCATTCTCTTCTGACGTTTTGCCTGTATCTATGGCAGGCATCCCCAGAGGTTGTGAAATTCAAGCTTTCCTGTGGCATCCTAAAACCATCTTTGCCATCCTTACCAACTTTTTTTGCAGGCAGTTATCCACTGCTTCCAGAACATGTTACATCAAAATAAGAATTATACTAAGTTCATATTATAGTTTTTCAACCCAATTCACAGTCCCCCTGACATTTTTTCCATTGCCCTCAAATGTGGACCCTTAATTAAGAACCCCTCCCTTAATCCCTGCAGAATATTAACTAAAATGAGGGTGAGGATAACAGTTCTCCAGAGGAATTCAGTTACTTTCTACTGGTGTGTCCCAAGATGCTTAGGAGATCCTCTTGTTTCGAACAGTCATGCTTGTGATATGTTTACTTCATTGACAAATGTGATTCAGTTGGCCCTCCACATTTGCAAATATGTTCACTCTAAGAAACCCTGGGTCTTCCAGTGTTACTCTGTGGTCACCATCTGGTCAAAGTTGGCCATAGGGTACTTCTAGAGATCCCTAGAGTGAGTGTGCTTTCAGATTTTTTTTAAAAAAAGCATATTTTAATTTGATGCATTTCCACTTTCATAAGGATCTTGTGCCCTAACCTGAGCAAATGTGAAAGACTAAGACTGTTGCTTCACCAGGTCCTTCAGGATATAAAAGTCAAAATGTTGCTTACCATAAGTCATGGTTTTCAGAAAAAAAGGATGCTGATCAGTTTTACTTTTTTGTCTCGATGTGGCAAGGGATGAATGGGAACTGTGAAAAAAATTAAACAAAGATTGGAAATAGGCTTCAACAGTACAGGCTGGTGGGGAATGGAAGTGGCTGAATGGCATCAGGGGTATGGCACCCTCCAGTATCATTGAGTTTCCAGGGTTTTCTTGCTGGCAGTTTGCATGGGATATGGAACAGTCTTCACATTTTCGTCAAATGAGGGAAGGAGTAAACTTTGCGAATGTAAACTTTGTGGGTGTGTCTGTTTATAGTAGTTTGCTATACATTGCCTTGAGGACCATTCAGTTGTAAGGCAGGCTATCAGTTTTCTAAATATATACACATGACAGTGACCCATAATGCACACTGACATTAGCTGTATAGTGCTTTTACATCCTAAAATGTGGGGTAAAAATCATTATAAGAAATAAACCAGAACATTGTTAAAAAGCAAGCAAGATCAGCTTGGAGTCTAGAGAGGTGGGCAAGAACTGATATTTCAGTGTGAATATTCTGATGGAAACTAAAGTGAGAGTTTGTACGTTTATGCTTTCTGTCTGTTGAAGAGCTCTATAAATTTCTCTTTGCCATCAAAAGCCAACTTTGAAGCCTCTTTCTTACTTGCTACTCATAGTGTTCTATTCTTTAAGGATTCTAGCCATGTTTTTATGAAAGTAAGCCACTGATTTAAATAGGGCATGTTTTAAAGTAAATGTGTTTGCAGTCAGCATTAGATGAAATAGCAATGATGTGGAATTTTGTTCTTCAGGTCACTGGCCTGTTTTTGGAAATGCCAATAGCTACTAGCCAGCAAGGGCCGTTTGCTTAAAGTAAACACACACAGTGCTATTTTAATCAGTGTGATGCTTTTGCCCGTGGCTGTTCTTTAAATGTGGCTAAGGTTTGTTCTGAAGTCATGTTCTAGCAGATGCCCTGGGCTTGCCACAAGGACTGCTGCTTGAATTCTTGTGTCATGGTGTGATTGGAATGGATCCTCTGGGACCTCAGTTGTTGTAGTGTAGATGTCCTTTGGTGTCCACCCTGCCTTTCCACAGGAGCATTCAAGGTGGCATACAAGAAGCAAAACAGCCCCATGAAAAATTAGCAGAGGAGCTTCACAATAACAAAAAAGAAGACAAAAACAAGTTATTGTCTAAAACAGACAAACAACTGATGAAAACAACAGGAACAGCAGTAAAAACCCTGGTCAGGAAACCTAAATTCTAAAAAGGTCTGCTAAAGACAAATTTCCTCCACTGCTTGTCTAAAAGTGGGCAATGATGGAGCTAAACGCATCACAACCAAAAAACACCTTTCAATGGTTGCTTGGCCGTTGTACAAGTAATGGCAGTGAAACTGTCCCTCAAAGATGAAATTGAGTTTTCTGGTAGGCTGCTGTGGCAGGGGAGGAGGGCATTTTTGAAGTAATCTGGATGCAGGCCATTTAGGTCTTTTCAGTATCAGGACCATCACTTTGAATAGAGCCCAGAGGTGGCTTGTAGAGGGCTCCAGTGACACCGCTACACCATGATCAGATTGAATGACTCCAGACTGAACTTTAGTCATGGTATTCTGGACCAATTGAAGCAATTGGACCCTGGCACTTCAGTATCCAGGAGTAAGATTGGCTCCAAATAATAAACCTGCTATTTTAAAGGGAGTACAAGTTCCATATCCTCCTCGTTGACTGTCTCTTAGCCAGAGACGATATTTTATTTCAGCAAGGAAGTTTTGGAAACATGAATGTTTTAGGCTACTGCTGAAAGCAGAAGTGACGTATTCTGGTAATCAGTAGATCCACCTCCATTTGGGGAGCAGTGTGTTTGGACTTTCTGGATTTAGGATATACAAAACATGTGAATTTACATTGAATCTTGCAATTACTTGATGTACACTGCTTTGAGTCCCCTGGGGTAAAAAAAAAGCGGCACATAAATGGAGTAAATAAATAAGTATATAATCCCTGCATTCTCTCTAAGTTTCACAAGTTTGGAATACTCCTATGAACAGAAAATGCTCATTTTCAAAATCTGCTTGAATGAAGGTTGTTTCTGTTTGTACACTGATATTGCTGTGGATGAGAACAAATTTCTCTTTCCCGCTTTGACATGATAGTTTGAATTTTTTGTAGGTACTGAAGCCTTAGGTGTTGCCTCTGATGCTACACCTACTGGCGCCATTCAATACCAGTTTGAATATAAGGGGAGGTGAGACCAGTATGTTGTGTTTTGTTGTTCATTGCTGTGAACCACCCTGAGCCTTTTCGGGAAGGGTGGTATATAAGTCAAAATAATAAATAAGTAAACAAATAAATTCTGACAAAGCAAAACTACAATAGGATTAAGATTTGAATTTGAAGATAAGTATTTCTACATTTAGGTGGAAATAGCCACAGAACACATTTCCTGCCTTAACTACAAGGCTGATCTCCATAACAAAAATAAAAACAAACCAAAAACATATCTTACCCCCCAAAAAACCCCTTTGCATGGAAGGAAAGAGGGCAGTGGTTGATTTATGAAAAATCAGGGAAAGCTTTAATCTGTTTTAACAGGTTCAAACAAGCGGAGAGACCACAAAAATAGACCAATCAAGAAGCCAGATTACAAGGTTGCCTATGTACAACTGGTGAGTATTTGCGTTCTTTTCAAGCTGGAAAAGGAAGGATGTTGAAGGACATTTATTTAGCCAATGATTGCATTCATCCTCTTAATTATATGTATAAATGTGTGTGTGTGTGTCTACATTGAGATGTCACTGAAATTAGTAGGTTAATCTAAAATGCACTGAAGACTATCTGCTTGGTGCTGTGTGAAATAGAATGACAGATGGGCCTTTGGTTTGAATTGGCATGACTACTCTTATATTCTGATGAGTAGATATGTCCTCTTGGGTTTGTAGGAATCAGCTTGATAGGGTCTGTTGTTGAGGAAATGTGAATTATAAGAACTGGTTAAAGTCATTTTCAGGTCTGAAAATACAGAAAAGGGTCATTTTTCTCTGCGTGTATTAATCATATTGCAAATTAGACAGATCTTTCCTCCCTCTATTTGTCTATCAGAACAAAAGGGCCCACTAAGATGGCTCAAGAAAAAGCTTTTTGAGTGACCTGGACTAAAAGACTAAACTAGTTGTACTGACCTCTTTCCAGACTTCACAAGATATTATGAAATTCTGTAGTACTGTTCTCTTTCTTTCTTTCTTTCTTTCTTTCTTTCTTTCTTTCTTTTTGTTGGAAGTTCTCATATCTCCAGGTGTGGGGGGGGCATGATTTTTCCTTTTGTCAAATAATGTCTACAAACTCTGTTTCAAGACAGAAAATTCTATAAATGGAAAAATTAACTTCATAAATTCCTTTTAGGTAAATCCGTAGAATGTTTGTAATTCCCATAGTACGATTTCCTGTTAAAACTTTATAGGATAATCTTTAAAAACAAAAAGGCACTTGCTTGTTTCTTTGTTTATGTCTTGAGACGAGAGACTGGGTTTAGTTATTCCTGTCCAGAGTAGAATTTACTTTTAGGTACGTTTGTCCACAGGCAATTGTTGGCCATTTGAGTAATAAATCAAATGTTAGCTGTTGTGATAATAAGATGTCAGGAATTAGTACTACCATCTGGACATCCATTCCTGTGTGCATCTGTATTAGCATTTTAGTTCATGGGCCTATGGCAAATTAATATACTAATTTGTCTTGAGTTCTTCCAGAATTGAGTAGGTTCTGTTTGTTTGTCACATTGTAGGATTCCTGATCTCTTGCCAGTCACTAACACACAAATCTTCAAATAAAAGAGTTCTTAATTAATTTAACCTACCTGGTAATATTGGTAGTTATTATCTATACACCTTTTAATTTTTCTGGTATCCCTAAAGGTTAGCTGAATGTTTTAGTTCTTACTGACCATCACCTAAGAGAGCCGAGTGTATTGAGTTTCATAAGGCTTCAGAAGTAGTGAGAAATCTTGCTGCCATGGACTTAATTTGAAACTTAGTGTGACTGAAGGCTGAGCTTTCTCCTTCATTCAAGGAAGATTGGGAGGTTTGGGAGAAGGACAGAGACACATATCTAGAAATATCCTTAGCTTTACAGAGTGTTCTTTGAGTTCTTCACATCATTACTTCTGATTTGTCTTTAATCATATTTTAATTTTTTAAGGTTTCACTTGACTTTTTTGCTGCCTTTCTTTGGTTTGATAAAGTACAAAGTGGAAGTCCTTCTGGGTCTTGTGACCTGCCTGCATCGTTTTGTTCCCTTAGGCATTGCCATTATATCTGTATGGCATCTGTAATTGCTTCAAAACTGTCTTTCAACATATGCACACAATAACATTTTGAAAGAAGAAAGGCACATTTTATATCCAATTTTATTTAGTTTCTGCTAATCTGTTCAACATTTTTTGGTTGGCCTTGATACTGTTCTAAACCAGGAAAGTAGAACCTTTTGCCCTCTAGATGTTTTGGACTTCAACCTCTATAATCCCTTATCCCATACTCCCATAATCCCTGGTTGTGCAGGGTGGGGCTGATAAGGGTTGAAATCCAAAACATCTGGAGGTCAAAAGTTTCTTCCCACTATTATACAAAATGACTAGCCTTCCATGGCTTCCGTTGGGAAGCCTTTGAAGCAATAGCCAGTTTTCCTCCAGAAGCCACTTCTGATTAGTTTTTAATCAGTTGCTAATCCCAGAAAGTTTCTGTTATGTTTTTCTAGCTGGGTAACCTGTAATTCAATATTACATAAAATTAATATTCTTATGAATGATGTGAGAGGGGAAACACTTCAAGACTGTTTTAAATTACTCAGGATACTGTGCTCCTTTTTCAAACAGAGGTGGTTATCCTAAATCAACAGCCTCACTTAGGCTTTCTTTACGTAGGTGAGCAGGATGTTCTAGCATAAACCCTTGCCCATGCCTTTGGTCCACTGCTTCCCTACGATATCATGGTATCATTTTCAGAAAGAATTAGTTCTGAATCTTTGGTCATTCAGATGTTCTTTGCCTTCCTTTTTCAAAGCTTCATCCTCCAATTCACCCGATGGTTGACGTAAACAAATTCAGGGTTCAAAGAAGTTCATGTTTGTTGCAGGTTTCAGGTAATCCTGAAAGGAAACCATCTGTTTGGGATGTTTTTCATGCTGGCTGCCTCAAAGGATCAGTAGATGGCAGCATTATTCTTCCTTGCATTAGTTTTGTCACTAACCACTGTAACCAGTGTTCTTATATATCAGAGAAATATTGTTTTGTCTTGAAGGCAGCAGTTACATTTCCCTACTCTGGAAATCATCAGCTTCTGGTTTCCAGGCCAACTTATGCAATATAATATGCACTCATTAATCATTGCATTCAAGAGTTGGAAGATGAAAAGGTTGATGTGTTAGACATCATATAACATACAGTTCTATGGGTGAGAGTAGAGAATAGACTTTTATGCTCAAGAATTGAGTTGTTGTGAAGATTGAAGACTTCTCCAGACTTGGCAAATGAGGCTTTTCAGCACAGGTGGTATTTATCTCCCATCGCAAATGACCTCAAATTTGTGTATGTGGTCAGTCTCACCTTCTGTAGTTTCAGTCTGTTCTTGAGATGTCCCCTACGCTCCCAAGGAGAAAACATTTTGTTACCTTGGTTATGATACAGAATTATTGTGTTCTCCTCATGTTCAAAAAGCTAGAGCTGGGTTATTTATCTTTGTGAAAGTAGTTTCTGTGCCTTCGAGACCTCTGTTCTTATCCTTGAGTTTCTTCTCCTTTTCATGATGTTGAACTCTGGTGTACTTGTTGATGCAAGCTGGTATTAAATCACTTGGATGACCTGGAGGCTAATGGCCATGTTAAATAGTACTAAGAACCCCGTTACACTTGAGTGGTTCACTGAATTCTTGCACATAGGAGAAAGGGCTCCTAGGTCACATACAACATTGCCACCTGCATCCCTTTTTTGCAACCTGCTTCTTCTGGTACAGAGTTGTTGCTCATCAAATTACTGTAGATCTCATAACTTATTTGATGGAAAAGCTGACACGCTTCCCCCTGAATTAAACCCAGTTACATCTACCCCCTTCCTAAATACTGGTTATGGCAGTGCCCATTGATGGCTTAATGGGAATTTCAGCTGGCATATAGCACAACAGCCCATCTCCTGGCAATTATGGCTTGTTGGGACCACGTTAGAGCAAAATGTACTTTAAAAGGGATTGATGTCAAGTACCCATAGATTTTAACTGAAATTGTGATTTTGCCTCTGGATTTTTCTACGCATAGCCAAATAGTTGTAAATGTAGCAGATCTTAAGATCTGACTTGAAATGAGCTTTTGTTTTTAAGCCTTTGATAATGTCAGCAGGCAGGGTCTTTGTATAGATCTTTATTCCTGGATATTGCTGAAATTACAAAATGGTCAAGACACATTAGCTACTGAACATGCACTGTGACTATTTTTCATAAAGCTTTCAACACTTGAGAATCTGACCAGTGCAAAATTACTGCATGGTATTGTGGAGGATTTATAAGGCTTTCAGTTCTGAGAGTTCAATGTAATGTCTTGGCTCTTTCAAAGCCTAGCTGGCTGACAGCCAAGATCAGCATTTCTCGGCAAAACAAGAGGTGGAAAGAGCCAACTTGTCTGCACTGGCTTTTATTTATTAAAAGGTTCCAGATACAGATTGACTTTTGCTCATGATTTGATTTTGCCCAGCCTTGAAAAGGGGACCTGGGAGCTCTTTTCATCTGAGGGCTGAAAGAGTATTTTGTTGAGCATGACTGTCATGTCTGAGCACTCTCCATGCCCTCATCCTTAAAACAAAAAGAGGGTGGATTTCATCAAAACATCTGCTCAGAATTCTTTTGCCTTCAGGCTCTACTTCTTGTAATGACAAATGTTGGAAATGTAGAAGAAAGGTGCAAGGACTGGCACCTTGGCTCATCACTGCAAGCCGTATCCTTGCCCTTTGAGGACAGAAAGGCTGTGTCTATGATAGACAAGGCCTCCCAGTTCTCAGCTTGGCAATGACCCCAGCCCCAGTATGTGTAGCAACACCACTCAATGACCACGTTGTACATGCAAATATAAGGGGGCAGATGGCAACCATGCAAACATTGCTTGATGGTGTTTCAATGTTGCCTTTGGTGAGCATGTTGGAGTGATTTTTGTTGTTTTAGTAATATTTTGAAAAGGTTTCTACCCTGCCGGATCCCTTAGAAATTAACTGGGCATCAGCTGCTTTAAGATAAAATAATATACCACCAAAATAACATAGCCACTTCAGATTTTTCTCTGAAACAAAACAAACAAATAATGTTGAGTGGCTTCTAGAAAATGTCCAGGCTTGGACTCCCAAGGAGGAGTGACTTTGAGGCTATAGAATAGTTATTAGAATGCTGGTTGGTCTTTCCTAATCCCTTTTCGGCAATCCTTCCTTCAGTATGTTAGTGAAGGCTTATAGGAATTGCAGTTTAATAAATGCTTCTTTCCAGTTTATCATAACTGTTCTGGGTCAGAACTAGAATTTTTCATGATCATTTATTCTATATTCGATTTTGTTCCTTTTAATTCTAATAAGAAGGCATCTCAAAGGTAATTTAATCTGTCCCTTGTTAATGCATTCAGTTAAATGCTATGGCATCCCCATAAATTAATACATCTTGGAGTAGTTCAGGAAACAAGACCTTTTATGTTGGTAGGCATCAATAAAAACAGTGAATAGTTTACTCACAGTTCTGTTGGCCTAAAGTCTTTCACATACTCTAATTCCAAAATAATAAGTAACCACTATTTTTGACAACTGAAAAAACTGGTTAGTTTATAAGGCAAAATTTGATTTGTAGAATGGTAGCAAAAATACTTGTTTTTTCTGAGTTTAATATGTTGTTTCTTTCCAAGATCTTTTGGGTGAACTAAAACGATTAAAAATAAGTTTTAAGAGAGCTCCAGACATTATTTTTATAACACATTTCTGTGCCATGTTATTGTCTGATAGTTTTATTGTACCAGATCTTCTACCTGAGGTGAATGGAAAGCTGACAGGGTTGATTTTAATGAGGCTGTCAACACTGCACACAATATGGAAAAATAAAGAGATAATGTCAACTGAATAGAATGCTATCCTGGAATAATAGGTTCCTGCAGTTAAATAAAAGCTAAAAGGTCAACTGATGATAGTTTTCCAAATGGGAGACATTGAGTCTGTGGCAACGCTCTGTGTTGGCATTAATGCTCAGCATTATGGAGAATGATTGCTATAAATTTTAATGCTGCATTTCAGGAATTACGTGAATTACACAAATCACTTTTTATTTCCTATCGGTATAAAGCTTTACCTAATATGTCATTTTTTCAGTCTGTTGGTCAGCAGCCTGTGAGGCACTAAAATGTCTATGGACAATGCTTTAACAAGTGTACAATATCTATTTGTATTTCAACTGTTCCTGGACCTAAACCAACAGTTAGGAACAAACCTGAAAACATATGGATGAGCATTCCTAAGATCATTGAGCTGTATTTCCATTGACATTTTTCAGCTGTGGCTATCTTCCCCTCATTTTGTAATTATGGTCAGATCCTTTATCGACAGCTTTATACCCACAGCTTCACTTATCTATGCTTCAAAACCTTGGAAGTGTTTGGGGGTCTTTCTGCCTCTTCCACTGTGATTCCATGGTATGCTTCTAGTCCAAGTATATAGTGTTTGCCATTATCCAGTTCCAGGTACCCATGGGTATCCCTCATAGAATGTGGGGGTCATATTGTATCATAATGAAGAAAGTTTCTTTATAGACAATTGAAACTTCCATGAACCTTCCTGATGTATTCCTCACCTGTCTCCATTCCAGAGTTCCTTCAGTTGTTGTTCCTTCCATATTTTTGGCTAGAACCTCCTTGATTCTGCTTCCATAGCCATGCTCTCAATGGACAGGAGAGGGGCAAATTGTAAATGGTTTCAAGACCAACAACCTGGAGGAAGGAAAATATATATTAGTGTTGGAGGGACTGGATCTATCCATTGAGTTGATGGATTAATTTAAGATGGGTTTGACAATAACCCATAAGTGAGTGTCCAGACTACCTAGACCAGACCTGAGCAATTGCCGGCCCTCCAGGGGTTTTGGACTTCAACTCCCAGAAATCCTAGCCAGTTTACCAGCTGTTAGGATTTCTGGGATTTGAAATCCAAAACACCTGGAGGGCTGGCAATAGCCCACGCCTGACCTAGACACTTACAAGCACTGTGCTGTCCCCCACCGCTTCCTTGCAAATGCTGCCTTTCAGTAGTCATATGAAAGTGTGATGGTTCTTTAAGGCTTCTCTGTTCTCACTCAGAAGCTGAATAATATTCTGTAGCAATCAAGTAATCTAACTTGATTTTCTGGATAGTCAAGGGCAGCTTTTAATGTTGATGTGAGCAAGATGGCACAACAGACACTTGTACCATATTTCTATTTCCTATATTGACATGTGCATCAACATTGAATACCATTACTGGAAGTTTACTGTATCGTTTTTTTTTAGTTTGCAGTTTGGCGGGAATCTGTGTATCACAGTGTTGAGGGTGTGAGACAATGACTGGCTAATTCCAAATCTAAAGCTCAAAATTGAAGTTCATTTTTGAGCCAGCTGCAGTTTCAGTAAGACTGCTAGGAAAGAATGCAGAGGGGTCATTTAAAACATGTTTGTGTGTGTGTTGAGGTCATTACGCACACACACATATATGCATATATAGGTGGCCCTTCATGGAGTTTGGTTGTAGGATCTCTTGTGGATTCCAGAATCTGTGGACACATAAGTGCCATTATATATAATGGCATAGTAAGATGGGCTCAACTCAAACAAATGCTGGAGAGAGACTGGGGTCCTGTGAAGTGGTGGGTGGCTACATCAGTGTATCCCTACACATTAGCTATGTGTGTCTCACAGTCAAGATTTGGGGGGGGGGGGATCTGAATATTTTCAATCTATGGTTGGTTGAATCTGTGGATGCAAAACTAATGAATACTAAGAGTAGACTGTGCATATTTGGCGCCTCACTTTTTCAGTTTTCTGCTGAATCACATGGAGGTGGTTGGCAGTAGAGCTGGACCAGCTGAAACTTCCCACAGCTGTCCAAAGTGTGTTGCAGCTACTAATGGAACATAAAATTAAATATTTGTTTTCTTTCTTTAGGCTGGGGGACAAACTTTTCAGTTTCCAGACTTGTTTCCAGAAACAGAAGAAACCATTGAACCTGGGTCTTTTGAAGACATCCAGAAGAAATTTATGGAGGATGAGAAGCAGAGGCAGAAAGATGATCTGAGACAAGGGGGAATTTCTCGCTGGTTTGGACTTTGATGGAATAAACTTGCTGGGTTTTTTTTAGGTAGCTTTGAGAAATTTTAATAGTTACATCTAATATGGCACTCATATTGCAATATCATAACAAAATATATTCCTTCCCATATTCAAAAGCCAATGAAAAATATCTTGTTGGTATCTAGAAGAGAAATAGCAAGGAAGTTTGAAATCATAAAAGGGGTAAATCAGGACTGGTGTTTTAGATTTTCAGCTTATTATGTTTTCATTTGTGAAATGGAACTTCTCTTCTTGTATCGATATAAGGTGTGCACTATCCATGTCATCTTTTTTGTCTCATCCTGCCTTGGATAGGTTGATGCAATGCCATTCACAGGCAAAATAAAATGAGCCTGATGGGTACTATTGTGAGGGCACTATAACAGTCAAAATGACAAATTACCTCTCATTTGCTAGAGCAGCTAAAGTTGCTGTTTCACAGTCTTTCTGGGAAGACATGGTTGAGGAGTACCATTAAGAAGGATAATGGTGCTTTGTTTGAGAAAGAAGTTGCATAAAATGTGTCTTTGTAGCCTGAAAGAGATATCTGAAGCTTCAAAACTTATCCATGTACCAGTGGAACCCAAAACAATAAAAATATTTTTTTTGTCATTTGTGTGTTGATTCTCAAGTACTTTCATAATTGCATACGAAGAGATTCTCCAATACTTGTATGAAGTTGCACTTCATTATCTCAGATGCAATAGCTACCTCCAGCAAATTCAGAGGAAGGATTATTTTCTGCTTAGATCCAGTCTAGGCATATCTTTACCCAATCAGCCTAATCCCCTTTTACTCTTTTTTACTCATTCATTCATTCAGGGGAGGGGGTGTTATTTCTGTCCTCTACTTTCTGGCTCACGTGTCAGTTTTTAATCTACCCAGTGCATCAGGAACTAGCTTCTGTGTGGAACCTTAGCTCTGTTGTTTTTTTGCAGAGACACTAGCTCAGATGTAGTGGTCTGTGGTTGAATCCCCCAGAGGTATATCCTACTACTTCAACCAGCAGTGTATTTTAGTAACCTTGCGCTTTTGCTTTCACCAGTTAGTTCTCTTTAGTTTAGCACCATCTGTGCCTCTGCTCAGTTTGCAACAAAACGAGGAAAAATGGGCTGGCCAAGGCACATTTAATTGTATTATATTTATATTTATGTATACCTTGCTTTATCTCCCCTGAAAGGGACTTAAAGCAGCGTAACATGAAAGCATCAGCATGTATATATAAATATGAGAACATTAAAACAGGATTAAATATAAACAATATTTCAGAATTCCCAGTAAAAAAAACCATTCAAACAAATTCAAAGGTAAAGACCACAGCACCCCTTGAACGGATCTTAAAAACGTTCATCTTTAAATGCCAGTCTGAATAAAAATGTTATAGTCTGCCGTCGGAAGGACAGCAGGGAAGGAGCTGTTCCGAATTCCCTGTGCAGGGAGTTCCAGAGTCAAGAGGCAGCCTTTGAGAAAGAAGGCCCGCTCTCTCATTTCCATGAACCGAGTTTGAGATGGAGGTGGGACTGAGAGAAAGGCTTTCCTGAAGATCTCAGGGACCGGACAGGTACGTACGAATAAGCACAGACAGCAAAAGAAAACACCACAAGAGAAGGGTTAACAACCTAACTTGGGAACTGCCGTTAGTGTTAATTCACACAACCTCACTTTTACATATGTGTTTTTCCTTCAGAAATAATAAAGGGAAGGAATATCTCCATTTTCCTTTATTTTGAATTGAACAAACTTTAAAAATTTGGCCTCATGAGAACGACTGCCTTCCTTCACTCTCTTCTCTATAGCAAGGCTTTAGAGCTGGGAATTCAATTACCGCAAATTTCTCCTAGACCACATGTAATAGGAAAATGAAACTAAATCAACAGCTTGCTTTAGTTTTCATTTTTACATAAGGTATAAACTCTATTTCAGGTGAATGTATGTCAGAAAGAAAACATACTAGTATAAAGAGTGATTCTGACCTGAAGGTGGTGGAAGGGACTATTCAATGAGCAAAGAAAATTAAGCCCCATATAGTTTACTTTGGTTACACCCAAAGGTTTTTATACAGGAGCCTGGATGGCTGGAGTGGAGATTGCTTGTGGATGATATTTATTGAATGTTGGTGCTGGTTTCACCTCCTGTAGTATGCTACAACAGCACTCTGCTTTGGCGTGATAAGGGCCAGAATATAACTTCTGCTCACTGTGTACTAGTCTGCAGCCATAATTAAACAATAAAACAATATTTGTTGCTAACTGCTAGGCTTTGGTTTGTCCAGCTAGTATAGAACAGATCAAAGTGCCTCAGATTTGAGTCTGGGAAAACATATGCATGTAAGCTACAAATACCTTTTAAAAGAATGCATAGAGTAGAGTTTCTATTTTTTGAGGATAATTTTAGGTGTGCAAATAGTACTGTTTCCATTCCTGTTTTCCTTGCTCCCAATATATGAAAATAGTGAAGTACTAGTTGTATTTCAAAATAGATGATGTATCATTCCCCTTCAAGTTAATTCTGTGAATGATAACCTTTTTATTCTTTTAAAAACTTAATTTTTGTGCAGTTATAATAAATGTTAATTCCAGTACACAAAAATTTCAGATTCTAAGTCAGTATATCTAGAAACAGATGTGTGTTTTCATTTACTTTTGTGCAAATAGGCAAGCATATTAAGTATCTCTTCCTGTCATACTTAATATAGACCTGGATTCAAGAATGAAGTCAGTGGTGCATTGCAAGCAGTATTTTTGAAAGTATACACTAGCACCTCTTTCATTGTGATACATTGGAAATGTCTGGTCCAGTTTATTTGATATCTTTTCCTCTTTAGACTTTGTTGTAGTAAACCATGGAAGATCATTTACCATTACCAGGTCTCATTCAGTGTATGTAGGAGTAACTTCCATATCATCTTGTTTGGAGACTCAAACTGCTGGGTTTTTTTCTCCTATTTTTCCATGTTTCAGGTTGTTCTGCCCCATTTCTACACCAGTTGGTGACTTTTAAAGAAATGTATGCACCAAAATGAATTTATATTTAATTTTGTAATTTACATAGCATGTTGATAATATAATTTGATTATTCTTGTAATACATGCATTTTTGTGAAATATATATTCCTTGTAGATTTAGTTGGACCTCATCACATTTACCAATTTAAGCATCCTATGATGCTTGGCAGCCAGTTAAGAGATGGATGGGCATGCAGTCCATCACACAATATCCCTCCAGCAGAAGCCCCATCCCCAACTGGCATGGAAGCCTCCTAGGATGCAGACTTCTGCCCCAGTTGTGCAATGTTTCTCCCATGTGATGGGAGAAACGCCTGCCATTTCACCACGCTTGCAGGTGAAACAGCGCTAGTGAGCGTGTGTGCGATAAGATACCTAGTGTCCTTTTGGAATTTTGTGGCTACTACAATTTTTTGCACAGAGATTGTAACTCATATTATCTTATGAATTTGATAAGTTGCTGCAAATGGAATGATATTATCCTTATCCTAACCGAGTATCCTAACCAGAATAAGGGCTCATCTGTGAGGATTTTTTTTTTACTTTACTTCAATACCGCCCCTCTCAGCCCGAAGGCGACTCGAGGCGGTGTACACATGGCAAGGACTGCCCAAGATAAATACATCAACATTTACTAATACAATCATATCATATACAAATTAGCAATTAAAGTTAAAACACAATATCAGCGTCTCATCAAGTCGATTTCCAATTGTGTCATCGTTCCTTAGGTCTCAATTTAATAATCATACTACATCTGCAAATGGCCGGTCAAACAGCCTAGTCTTGACCTTGCAAAACGTCAGGAGGGAGGGGGCTGATCTGATGTCACTAGGAAGGGCGTTCCAAAGCCGAGGAGCCACCACTGAAAAGGTCCTGTCTCAAAGCCTGTCTCACATGTGCAAATAGCTCTTGAATTGCCTAACAACCACATAATGAATTTCTTTGTTTTTCTACAACAGTTTAAACAGCTTTTTCTCTCTCTCAAGAGAACCAGTTTACGCATTCATGTGCAAGCCCTCTAAGTCATCCTTCATGCATGTAAATTGTAAATGTCTCTTGAAGGATGAGAAGAAAAAAAGAAAGGAAATGGGAAATACAATTCTGGATCACTATGTTCAGGCATGATAGTCTAGACTCCCCAACTCAAAAAAGCAACATAATACTAGAAAAGGGTGATGTGGGAGCACTGTCTTTACTAGGAAAGTCTGCATCATTTGAGCCTTTTTTAGTTTTGGGGGAAAAGCTGATGTAATGTTGAGTAGGAGACATAATATTGGCTCATAAAATTATGAATCATACATAGAGTAGATAGAGATTTCTCTTGCTTATAATACTGAGACGTAGGGGGAAATAACCTCATTTTGGATAGGAACAAAAGCAATGTTAACGCCTTAATACTATAAGATGGAAGAGATTCCATCGATGTTCAGTGTTATGGCTTGGTAGACATGAAATTTCATTCTTTAAAAGAAGAACAGAGTTTGGAAACGTAACTTTGGACCACAATTCCCAGAAACCCAAATCCAGTAAGACCATGGCCTGGAGGCCATGCTGACAAGATGATTTTAGATTATTTTTTTTTACAATGTAACTTTTATATACTCAATCTTTTGAATAACTTCTAGGAACAAACAATGAAGGAGAGCAGCTGTCTTAGACGCTGCTTCTAAGCTGCCTGGAATAATGCCCAGCTACACTGTTTTTGCTTTCTTTCTTTGGTCCCTGAAGAGGGAACTTAAGGAGACTTACTTGACTATATATACAACTTGAAGTTGCCCTACTACTACTTGGAAAAGCAGCAAATCTTCCCCATGGACACCTTTTTTTCTCTCCAACCCTTCTGCCCTTGGCCACAACAAATGTTTTTCATTGAAACTTGAAATCAGAGCAACTCATAAAATGTTTACAAGGAGACAGCTGTTCCCCTGAGAGGCACTCTAAATAGGATTTTATGCACACCCCTTCTGCTCATTAGCTGTGTTTTGCTCCCCCTCCCCACACCCCTTTTGACAGCCTGATGTGTAGTTTGTTGCTTGCAACTCTTTATGAGCTGCGTATCCCCTTCGTGTCCAATAACCAAAACAAATATTGCAGAGTGCGTCATGATCTACTTAAGAGAGCAGGTTGATCACAAACAGAGTGATCAGAGGATCTTGCCACACAGCAGTTAACGAGAAAAGTTCTAAGTCCACCCACAGCGAATCTTAAAACACGTGTTGTGGGGCAGCCATGGATGAGCTTAGTCAAAGCTATACAGTAGAAATTCTGCATCAGGTCCCAATATCCATATCTGCATAGTAGTATCTTCTGCAGGGCTAGCCTGAGACATTTTACTGCTGAATGTTAATGGGTAGTTTAATCTTAATTCAGCACTATGGTCCCCAGTAGTCAGGGCTTGCCTTCTTCTAAAGGGAATGGGGAGAAACATTTTCACACATGCACTTCCTTGAAAACTTTTTATTTGTTAGACTTTATGTTTTAAAAAAAATCTAAATGGCATACATGGGTTGATGCCTAAGATTTCATGGCTAATGAAATCATTAGAGACAGCCTCGGGAACATCACTAGGGCTTGCCCTCAATGACATCACAAGGGGTCATCCTTACATCTTACGCTTGGGCACTGAAATTTCTGGCAATCCGATTCAGCACTGGCTACTTCAAAACTCCTCTCACTACACCTGAAAACAACATTTTAGCTCAAGTGTTGCAGAGTAGCCCAAATGCTAGATCTAGATTTGTCTTCCAATAATTTACCAGTACTCTTTAATTACTACTCCTTCATGACAGCATCTGCCACCCAAATGTGCAACCCCATTCTGCTTTCTAGTAGAGCTGGCCCTAAGTATGGAAGATACCTGGCATAAAGCAGTAGGTAAGGTTATGTGCTGGCTTTTGGGTGGTTAGTCATTCAAATCTCAGGTCTTTCATGGCCCTGGGAAATCATTCCTCCTCAACTTCTGTCTCCATCTGCAGCATGGTATGAATATTGAGCCACTTAGTAGATTGTTGTAAGGCAAAAACCTGCAGTTTGTGGTTCTAGGGATGCTGTGGAACTGTATCTCCCGTGGCTCTACAACTCTATTGGCCCAACACCAGTGGAAGGGCTCTTATTGTCTGTATTGTAGCTATGTCTTAATGTTTTTTAATGTGGCTTGGCTTAGATATTTTTAAACTTTTTTTTTACTAGTGATAGTTTTAACAATATATAATTTTAAATGCAAATTGTTTTTGGTTCCTTATTAGGAGGAAGACAGAAAGAAAGACAGGTTAGAAATTAATTAATTGAATAAATACTTAGTGTCTACCCCTGTATAGTGGAAGTGCTGTAGGTATAGTGCTATGAACCCACAGGAATACTATCCAAATATTGAACGTTAAGAATTCTTATATATTTATTTTATTTAAATATAAAACTCTCTCTCTCTCTCTCTCTCTCTCTCTCTCTCTCTCTCTCTCTCTCTCTCTCTCTCTGTGTGTGTATATATAAAATAATACAAACTCCAAAACAAAGGACACATAATATTGTACTACACAAGCCATCCCCACATAACACACTGACAACCAACCTCCATCCCTCTATTTAAAATAGAATAAATGAAAACAAAACAATAAAATAATTAAAAGAAATAAGCAAAAACCACATTGAAAATGCACAACTGATTTTTCCCCTCTTCAAGCAAAGACAACTACCAAACTATTTCATATACTTCTTGTTCCATATAATTGCATTTCAACTTCTGATAAATATAAAAACAAAATATTTAAAATTAACATATAACCATGAGTAATATTTGTATCAACAATGTATCTATTTTGACTATAATTCCAATTTGGTTTTTTGTTATTACTTTAATATCTCACCTGATTTTATTCCCTTGTGCTTAAAATTCTTGTAATACATGCAATTTTGTGTGCATTTCTGTGCAATATAAATTATTTGTAGCTTTATTAGGACGTCATCACACTTACCAATTAAAGCATCCTAGGATGCTTGCCAGTCAGTTGAGGGATGGATGGTCCATCACACAATATCCCTCTATTGCCACCAAAATCTATTACTTTGAATAAATTTAGATTCGTCATGTCTTATAGTATCCCTCATTTTTCCTTCTGATCTCGATTAATCTTATTGTAGTTCAACATTTTAAATATAATCTTATTATATTTCTTCTTTTTCTTAAATATTCCACCTGTTCACAGATCAAATTGCTACCAGTAGTTTTATCAACATTTTATCAAAAATTCCATTCTTGTAATCTCATTTTCATATTTCATTTTCTTTTTACTTATTTCATCAATCCACCATCTTCCAATGGCTTCTCAACAATAAAAATAAGCCATTAGGTATTTCAGTCTTTCCAAAGTTCTCCATTCATTTTCACAGCCCAATCTCAATGTTTTTCTTGTAAATCACGCCATCCTTGAGCTGACAATATGGCCATTTGATTTTAACATGTTTCTCCTTAAAAAGGAACTCTCAAAAGGTACACAATGGCTTTCTTGCATATTGTACTTTTTATACCAGCTTTTGTCTGTTTCTTTTGGTAAAATTAGTAAACTTAAATCTTCTTCTCAGTAATGTTATGTGGGATTCTTTGTTTTGTCCTAATTTTGAAGATGAAGATTCATCTGTATCCACTTGTCTGCTTCAATTTCAATATCATTTATGTACAGAATTTGTTGATAGAAGACTGGTTGCTCAAATACTGGCTTTTTTGTGATTTGGCTATCTTTGATCAATCTAGTCTCTTATATCTTTACTCTTGTCTGTTGTTTGGCCTGTTAGTCCCATCTCTTGATCCAGTTTTAAAACTTAAAATTTGTTTAGCATTAGATATTATATTTTTAAAATCCTGGTTGATTTTTGCTTCTCTTTGAAAAAAACCCCCTGAATTCCAATGACTTTTGCAGGATTTACATCTGTGACATATTCAAGCAAGGCAAGGGTTAATTACAGCCTCTCTAGCCAATAGCTAACATGCATTAGTTGCTGTTGAAATAGTTTAGTCCTGTTCAGATATTGTATTTTTGTTTTTCCTGCAGGCAGATGTCATAAATTATTATCTTGTCACATCTGCTGGACTGCAGGCTATTAATTGCAGTCTTTATAACACAGAGTATCCTAGCTTTGGGGCTTATCTAAATGCACCATCCAATTAGTAATAAATTGTTTTCCATTCAAGGTTAGGTGGGTTTGCTACCCTCCTATTGAAAAAATAAAGGAGCAGGAGGAAGTTTACTTCAGTGTAACAAGTTCTTAAATATCTTGATTAAATTTTACATATTCAATAAATGAAAAGTAGCAAGCTTTTGAGTAGGTTCCTGCTATTCACTCTTCAGTAAAGTTAATTTAAAATGCTAATGGAATGACATTTTATCTTGGAAATATTCAGCTATGTAGTGGAGGCAATATTTGCAAATGGGATAAGATAGCAACTGAAGCCTCTGCACCCTTCCACACAGTCCTATATCCCAGAATAGCAAGGCATAAAATCTCACAATATCTGCTTTGAACTGGGTTATCTAAGTCCACACTCGAATAATGTGGGATTTCTGCCTTGATATTCTGGAATATAGGGCTGTGTGAAAGGCCCTAGGTCTTATCTGTGTCTTCTCTCTTTAGGGCTTGCAGATCACTTAGGGTCGAAGAAATGACTTGAAGGCACACAACAACAAGACGTTTTATTTATTGAATGCAACATCAGCTTTGCATCAAAACACAGATGTTCTAATTTAGAAACAGGGTCTGCCATGTCCTTCCCGGTAGAGCTAGAAAAATATTTTACACAGCATCTCACACAAATACCCAGCCAGGTGGGATGCTCAGGGAGTTATAGTTCCACCCCCCCCCCAAACCCAAACAAAATACAACAACAATGTTTTCAAGTTCTGCCCTTCAGTAATTCTAGCTCATATTTCTGAATGAGCAGAAAGAAAAAATAATAATTCTAGATTTTTGGAGAAATCCTGAGACTCCTTAAAAGGGGCCTCGAGTTTTACAGATAAAAACAAAACAGCTGATTAAAATACAATGACTAATAGAATAAAAAGCTCGCTAGTAAGAAGAAATTCTAGCGGTCAGATGCAAATATACCGTAAGCTGAATAGGAACCAAGCTGACATTTCACTTTCCCCCTCTTTCGAGCCCCCTTCTCAATAGAAATAAGATATGCAGACACTGCCAGAAGATATTCATCATTTTTATGAACTGGATTTTGCTTGCTGACATTGGGTACTTCAAACATTTTGCAAATTCCAGTCTCACTGTTCTCTCCCACCCCCACCCTTTTTTTTAAAGATAGCATAATGTAGAAAGTTGTACTGCTGTTTGCCAAAGCATGGCAAAAAATGCAATCTAGTCCCTGGAGTTCCTAACCCTTTTAGGAAAAATTAGTTGTGGTACAGGGTTGTTGTAGGTTTTTCAGGCTATATGGCCATGTTCTAGAAACAGTCTCTCCTGACGTTTTGCCTGCATCTATGGCAGGCATCCTCACAATCTCTGAGGATGTCTGTCATAGATGCAGGCGAAAGGTTAGGAGAGAATGCTTCTAGAACATGGCCATATAGCCCGAAAAACATACAACAACACAGTTATGGTACAAATTGTAACAGCCTGTTTGTTAGCATGGACGACTTAGATCGACAGCCTATTTGTTATCATGCTTTTCAAGCACAGCTACCACTTCTCAAATTGTTTTTGTCTACCCTGAAATTGTTTCTGACCTGTCATAGGGATTTCAGGACAAGATTTGTCCAGAGGTTGGTGTTGCCATTGTCTTCCTCTGATACTGAGAGAATATGACCCCTCCCGCCCCCAAGAGCCCAAGACCTAGTGTTGCACTCAAACCACTGTACCATCCTGGCCTCCCCCTTTTACTTGCAGTGGGTTAAAAAGATACATTTGGGGTGATTTACCCGAAGTCATATAGCCCTTCACCACACATTCCAGCCCCAGCTACATACATTTAGAGGAGTTGTGGAAGTTACTTTTTAGACCAGATTCCCAGAATAGGAGTTGTGATCCAAACATGCTAGCAATACCAAAGCAACTCAGCTGCTAGTTACTATCTGGCTGCTTTTTGGTGGCCCAGGAGGCCAGCAGTTGACCCTTAGAAGGTCAAGCTCTGGACACAGAAATGGGTGCATATCTCCAGGGAGTGAAACGATTATTTGACAGAAGTACTTGGAATGAAGCAATCCCATTTCTGGAGTGACGCACAAAGCTGTTTCTTCCATTTGGCACCAGGAGGGATGCAGCTGCTGGCCTTCCTGTCAAGTAGCATAGTTGCAGAATGGATCCTTTCCCCCTCTGGCTCTTCAGACACACATCCTTGATAGAAAGTGAACCAATGAGAACATGAAGGGATGTATGGTGTCTTGCTTTGTCTACATAGGCCAGATGACTGTGCGTCTGCACATCTTTAAAACTAAGAAAGGGCACAGAGGTTATTAAGTCAGCTCGTAGTATTTGCTCAAGTAATCCTTGCTTTATGCTTCATTTAGTTCTGATAGCCAGTTCTTCTGTATGGCAACTTGCGCTTCCTATGACTTTACCTGGGAGACTTTGGGCACCTTTCCACAGTAACAAGTTCTCATAACACAATAAAGCAATTGAGTCTGGATTACTTTGCTTTCATTTGCTGACCTACATTTCCATGTCCACATCTACATCAGATACCAGTTGCAACAGCTTTTCCAATTGGATATCAGAAGGAGTTTATTCATGCTAAACCACACATGGCAGGTAGTTGAGCTGCCAGGTTTTCATCTCATTCTTGGCTCTTGGCCTCATTCTTTCAGATTTCCAGTGGTTGGTATTTGGAAATTGTTCTTTTCTGGATCAAGAGCCGATGTTTCACTAGATTCGTAGGAAAGCTCATCATAGTAAATCCTGCAAATCTTTTTTTAAATCTGCCCAGTTAATGTGTCTTAGGTGGAAATTATAGGTACAGTAAGAATCAAGAAAGAGAGGTTTGTGGTGCCATATATTTTAAAAATGTAAGTCAAAAAGCTTTCTATGAGTTTTGGGCAATGCAGAAGGATCTTCTTTGCAGCTCTACAATATTCGATCATCTTTCTTTTTCCCCTTATATCCTATATCCTATCCTTCTAGTGTTTTCCCACAACTCAATGTGGCTAACAGTAGTTTACACTAATAATAAATACAAAAACTTTGCAAAACAATATCATAAAAACCATAATCAGGGAACTATGGCTAAAACCCATGAAAGAAATACAAGGAGATTACTAACATACCATTGTGGAGCAAAGGATTCCAGATCTGAGAGCCAATCTTATTTCAACCATCTCTTACCCCTTATCAGACCCAGAGATCACTTCGCTCTGAAGATCTTAATCTACTGGAAGTCCCCAGCTTTAAGGCCATCCGCGTAACATCTACGAGGCGCAGAGCTTTCTCTATTGTGGCGCCATTCCTTTGGAATACTCTGCCAACTGAAGTTTGAGCCTTGCGAGACCTGTCAACATTTCGCAGGGCATGTAAGACACATCTGTTTCAGCTGGCCTTCAAATCTTAGCTTTTGTTTTAATTAATTTCTAATCTCTCTGTTTATGGTGTGTTTTATTGAATGTTGTGAGCCGCTCTGAGCCCTCGAGGAGTGGCGGCATACAAAATCGAATAATAAATAAATAATGTTACAGATTGTGAGATCTGGCTGTTGATTTTTGTGTAGCTTTGGGTGGTAGTGTGATGGAAAAGGCTCTGGGAAAGATTGGTGTGAAGGAGAAGGCTCCAAGAAGATTCATGCATGAAAATTGTACTAAATACAAACTGGTGTGATTAAGGAGTCGCCCTTGCACTTGTATCCACAGGAGTGGCGGAAGGGGGTCTCTTTCCAAAACCATTAACAATTCATGATTACATGGAGAAGAAGACAAATACACCTAGAAAACAATCTAAGGATTTCATCAGAAAGGCCAGACAACTGTCCCGCATCACCTCGTGGGCCACTCTCTTGCAGCGATGTTTCCCACACAACACATGGGAAGCATTGCCCTCTCAGCGAGGACTTGTGCAGGCTTCATTGAAGCAAGCACAACACAGACAGGCTCCTGTGTTGTAAGGGAAGCCTCCAATTTCGCTTTCACCCCGGTTGGGGGCAGGGCCTCCATTGGAAGTCACATAATGTTGTGTGATGTCTGGTGTGGGCCTCCATCCTCAAGACAGTTGAAAGCATCCTAGAACACTAAATTTACCCCGACTGATGAGACCCTAAGTTCCTTAAGATCATGCAACAAGTCAGTAACAGAATTTAGATTTGTAACCTATGTTAGCTGTCAATGGCTACTAAAACAATGTAACAGCAGCAGTAAAATCAATCAAACAAATGTACAAACATAGGTCTTTTGGTTCCCATTTTAGTGTTGTAACTAGTCTCTGGGAAGATGTGGCAAAATGACATTCCAAAGTCACAAGTATATCAAATTAAATCCGCTTGAAAACCCACTCATTTTACTGAAGATTTCAGAGCCCTTAACTCTGCAATGTTTTATGGTCCAGAGCTTTACTGGTCAATGCCTCTGGTTTCTTTGTCCAAAGAAACAAATGCCAAGACATGACATTAGCCTAACGAGGGTAACTGGAGTTGCCTCTCTATATTCTGAACAAGTCTAGTCTAAGCTCAAGGAAGAGCTCTATGTGTTTGAAATATGTAAATGTATTTTATCACTAGAAGATTCAGATGAAAGCTGTTGCATTTTTGAGGTTCTACTTCTTTCCTTTATCATGTTTCATATTTGGACCATACCATGTGCAATTCATAGTCCCCTGACAATTACAAATTAGTTGGTCAACATAGTGGGCAAAGATGGAAACATCCTGTTTATCCTAGAGTGAGAGAACAGTTGACTTGAAAGATAAATAAATACAAAGGTTTGGCTTGGAACACTCTCTCTTGTTCTAGATTGCAAACAAAAAGTAAACCATACTTCTGCAAGACACATGGACTTCCAACCTCTTCTTTCCTCATGGGGAACGTGACACATCTGCATGATACCATGTGGTACAGAAGGGTGTGGAACTGAAAATAGTTTGAGATTGCCAAAAGGAAAAGAAAAGAAAGGGGATTAGATCCTAGGCATAATTTATGTCTGTCACAAAAGAACTCCGATTGTAAATGAATTGGCAGGGTTATACAATTCCCATCGCCTCACCATCCTCACTTGTTTGCTGTTGGTTGTGACAAGGAAAGTTGTTTACTTTGCAAGAGAGAAGTCCAGATGCAAGGGAAGCTGCTTTGCATGCAAAGATTTTATTAAAAGGTTAGGGAAAGGAAGAGCAGGGAGACTAAGAGCATTCCAATCTTTTGTGAAAGATATTAAAACTCCAGGTGCCTGTCATTTTGCTTGTTAAACATACAGTACAACAATACAGTAAAAATACAGTACAGCAAGCTGCAACATCATATATTGCAACAAGAGTCTAATATAAAGAACATAAGTGATTACCATTTTCCACGGGGGAGGAGAGACAAAGGCAGTGTTGTAAAACTCATTCTGGATCTGAAACTAATTTTCACTCTAAATTGATTTCCCCTCTCTACTAATGTTAATGGAGAATATTCTTCCCGGAATATTTGGTATTTAACATAACATTTGACTCAAGAAATTTCTAGTAACACTCAAAACGTTTGGAAGTTAGTTTTCCAAAGCAGTCTGGATTTGAGACTGTGCATTTGATAATCTCTTAACTGATATGCAATTGCATCCAGTATGCAATGCAGACATAATTAGTGGTTGTAATGTTAATTAAACTTTAAAAGAATGCTGTTGGAGATATAGTAATTGTTGTGCCTACATTGGATGGATGATAATAATAATAATAATATTTTATTTATCTCCCCGTGGGGAATTAGACCAGTTTACAGAATACATATATGGTAAACATTTAATGCTGTTATACAATTAATGACAAAGACAGACAAAGACAAAGACATAATAACAAAGACATAGACAAAGGCAAAAACTTCCCTCTTTTTCATCTCCAGCATCTGGAGGCTGTGCTTAACTTGGTCATAGGGAGGTGCTGTTGTTCCATTTTCCATGCCGAGGAGTCTGTTGTCCATGGACGCCTTCTTAATCAAATTGCTGGCATGTCTTCATCAGCGCCTTTTACCTCCCTGCCAAAGCAGTACCTACTTATCTACTCACATTACTGTTTTCAAACTGCTAGGTAAGCAAAAACTAGGGCTGACAGTGGGAACTCACCTCGACCCTTGGCTTTGAACTACCAATCTTCTGGCTGACAAGATTTTCTGCAGCTGGCAGTTTAACCCACTGTGTTTAACCCTTTGTAGCCACACCTATTCCAGAGGTAGCCACACATATCCTTCTGAACATACAGTGAACCCACATAGTCCAGCTGGGCCAAGACTGCATCAATCCCACTGGACCATCACTTTATCTTCTGTGTTCCTGTTGTTGCTCCCAGCAAGCCGCACTGTTCCATGTAAGATCCTGGCTGTTATTCTTTATTATTATTATTATTAATGTTATTCATACCCCTCCTTCCTCCCTGAGGGGACTCAAGGCAGCTAACAGTCATACTTTGAGCGATTTAAAATAAAACAAATATATATATATATATATATATATATATATATTTAAAAACCTCAAACAGTATGGTGTGTGTTACGTTAAAATTACAGTTAAAATACAATTAATACAATTCAAATGCATTTAAAAATACCCCTTCTCCAAATGCCTGCCTGCAAAAAAAAAGTCTTAACCTGCTTGCAGAAGGCCAGCAGAACATTCTGGTTTCTCTTGGGAGGGAGTTCCATAGTCTGGGATCAGCTACTGAAAAGGCCCTCTCCTGTGTTCCCATCAAATGCACTCAAGTGGATGGTGGGACAGAGAGAAGGCCCTCCCCAGTTGATCATAGACACCTACCTGTTTTATAGAAAGAGATATGGTCCTCCAGATAACCTGGACTGGAGCCAAGGCCAAAACCAGCACTTTGAATTGTGCCTGGAAATGTGTTGGTAGCCAGTGGATATTAGCAGAGGCACTTTCACAACTATGGAGGTGACTTCACCTTCTTCCTATCATGTGGGTTTCTCTGGTGATTTCAGAACTAGCTGCCCACAGCAGTCAAGAGCTAATATGGAGCTCCGCAGCAATGATGCTGATGACACAAGCATATTCCTTCCCCTTTTTATTACACTAATAAGTGCAGAGAAAAATGAATGGTCATGCCTCATGTGGACAGCAGACTGATCAGAACTGGACATGATCTTGCTATCTATGCTGCCACAAAGTCATGGGATATCCCAAGTTTCAAGCAACCTCCTGACTTATATTAAAATAGGCCAAAGCCAGATTAACCCAATTTAACCTGCAATATCAATTGAAAATGGAGAAATGTCTTGGGGAAAGCCAGGAGTCCACTCAGGATAAGTCTGGGTTTTAATGCCCAATGGGTGGAGATGTCAACTCTTATTTTCAATAGAAATACAGATAATAATAACCATAATAATAACAATAATCTTTACTTGTATCCTGCCACCATCTCCCCGAAGGGACTCAGCACGGCTTACAAGGCACTCCAGGGTGCACATATAACATACAACAGGTAAAAATTTTAAAATATATTTTTATACTGATTTCTAGTCTGATTTTAAATAACTGTTTACTGGGGAGTTGTCCTTCTCCTCTTAGGGCGCTTGTGCTCGCTTTGTGCTGGTCTGTGACCGTAATAAAGTTTTAATTGATTGAACAGGTAAAAATGGTACAAAAGTATAAAACAAGTCACATAAAATTAGAACAACAACCCCCATCTCCACATGTAGCATAAAATCAAAATAATACAATTTTAAACAATAGTAGATAAAACTAACTGCAGTCAATTCACAAGGTGCCAAGTGTCAGCTTCATATGGGCCCATTCAACCTACTCAAGGTTAAATCCTATCTGAATATCCTCGTTTTCAGGTTGCAACAGAAGGATTGAAGGGTGGGGGCTAATCTAATCTCTTTTGGGAAGGTATTCCAGAGCCGGGGGGGCCACCACAGAGAAGGCCCTCTCTCTTGTCCCCACCAAACATGCTTGAGATGGCGGTGGGACTGAGGGAAGGGCCTCCCCTGTCGATCTCAGAGCCCATACCAGTTCATAGAAAGAGATGCAATCTCTAAGATGGATTGGACCTGAAGCATATAGGACTTTACAGGTAATAACCTGAACCTTGAATTAAGCCCGGAAACTTGTTGGAAGCTAGTGAAGTGGTATGTTCCCTGTAGCTAGCTCCAGTTAGTAATTTGGCAGCTGACTTAGCAGTTAGTAATCTGGCAGCCGATAGCTTCTTCAGAATAGAGAACACATAAAACTTGAGCAGATGGTTACTTTGTTTACCAAATCTAAATCAATTGAAATATTTTCCTATTCATAGGTAAGTATAAGTATTACTTAAGGAAATGTGCTTCTCATTAGAGGATCAGGTACTGTTCCATTATCCTGGCAGAGGCCAAAAGGGGATGCTAGACAGAGATGGAAAGTCCATTTTAGGGGGGGGGGGGTTGAAGGAGGAAAACTATTTCCCCCATTTTCTCTGGCTATTTCCCCTTCCCACTTACCATTTCATAAACAAGGACTGTTTCCACAATGGTGACATGGGTGGGGGGAATAACAGGAAAACAGGGGTAAATGATTTTATTCCTTCAAGCCCCTCTTTCTCCATAAAATGGACTATACTTCTCTGTCTAAACCCCCCTTTTGGCCTCCACCCGGATAACGGAACAGTACCGGAGATCGATCATTTCAGGATATTGAAAAACACAGCACTTTTAGTTTGACATGTCTCCTTCATCTCGCTACTACTGGGTTGAGACCATTTTCCAGTATGGGAAGCATAGGGTGCCCTGCCTCAACAAACTCAAATTCCAATTTTGCAGTGCAAGATAGCATTTTGAAGAAAGCCCACCTCTATCACTCAAATAAAAGATAAAAGAAAATAGATGGCTGACATTCTGTATTACAGTTGCAGCCTTATCTAGAGTTTATGGATACCTAATTCCAGGTTATGAATCCATCACTCCTCCATATTCAGAAAGAGGACTTATTTTACTGTAAGTGTATGTAAATGTCCTTCCAGCCCATCGTAATAGACAGAAGCTGCATTAGGTAAAAGAGGTCTGTTTATCTGCCAATCAATGAATGAGGAAGATATTTCCAGCCCCCTTCCACCAGCAAAAAAGGCTGGAACAATTAGAAGCAGGACTGTGGTTTCCAACTGTAAATGCAGTCCCCTTAACTCAGTGTCTGGGTTGCAGAAAAATTGGCAACAGTAAACAATTTCTAAATGTCAACTACTTTTAGACACTTAGAAAAATCTATTGTCAGTGTTTATAGTGGATTCTGCAGAAGATGCTTCAGCTGTACTTCATAAAATGGAAATCAGCACATTTAGAAAGTTTTGCAAATGCTGATTTCTTATCAGTAAATGTTTGATTTTTATACTTGTTTTATATACATATATTCCTGGGGTCATGTAAAAAAATGGGTCAAAAGGAGCCACAGGTGGAAAGGTTTAAGAAGTCTGTCTGTTTGTCTATCTGACTAACTTCTTGAAGTAATTGATAATCCTAAGATTAGAAAAAATATTAAATATGTTTTCATCTTATATCGCTGATTCAGCCCCACAGAACAGATGAAATGATATCGTTGACAAGGATGGAAGAAGAATGGGCAGACTTGTACACTGCAATATTTAGTATTGATGCAATACTGAGAATTTGATGGCATTGTACAATGATCTTGTCATTTGCCATTTCCCTACATTATCGCTTCATAAACCCTAGATGTAAACATGATGACAACTTCAAAAAAGATTTGCATAGCATCTGGGATTTCTACTTGAGAAGGGAAGCACTTTAACAGCTATCAGTTAAAGCAGTGGTTCCCAACCCTTTTTTTTGACCAGAGACCACTTGACCAGAGACCATTCTTCAACATTAGTACCAAAAGGATTACAAATCAGTTTTTTTGTCAACTTTAAATTTGGATTGGTTATTTGGGGTGCTGGTTCAGAAAATTGCATTGGATAGACCACATCAATTCTAGTTTCTGGTACAGAATATATACCATCCAGTAGTCGCCCTCTGCTTGCTCACAGAAAACCAAATTTAATAATCTAGAACTGATGTGGTAGTAGTAATCTTTCATGGGTAGTCAGCCTCTCCCCTCCCAACATCCCCATTGCCTTGCACTATAAGAGGGTTTCATGAGCCTAGTCACTATCATTGCCGTGTGGTTTTGAGGCAATGGTGGTCCATGGACCACAGGTTGGGAACCACTGTGTTAAAGAGTAGGAGGCTTTCATGAGTAGCTCAGTTCACATTATTTCCTTTACAACTACTTTATATAGAACTTTGGGATCACCACAAACCATAGAAAACATGGAACTATGTTGGATTGGAATGACAACAGTATCAAAGGACAAGTATCTGATTTTTTAAAAGGGAAATTGCAGATAGGGCTTTGGATGGACATCTAAACTGAAAGGTCATTTCGGACCAGGATT
Source organism: Anolis apletophallus (assembly GCA_030556195.1). Classification (NCBI taxonomy): domain Eukaryota; kingdom Metazoa; phylum Chordata; class Lepidosauria; order Squamata; family Anolidae; genus Anolis; species Anolis apletophallus. The sequence continues at coordinate 94,471,479 of JARBWK010000002.1, read as the reverse complement.
CAGCAGTTTTTATTAAAGGTAAAGGTTTTCCATTGACATTAAGTCCAGTTGTGTTTGACTCTGGGGGTTGGTGCTCATCTGCATTTCTAAGCCAAAGAGCCAGCATCGTCCATAGACACCTCCAAGGTGATGTGGCCGACATGACTGCATGGAGCAGTTTTTATTACTGACATACAATGGAAAACCCTGTGTATGGGAAAACCCATATACAGTTTGGGGGTAAAGTTTGTGTATAAATAAAGTTAATTGTCACCATTATCTTTATCACCATCATTTGTGTCAGCACAATGTAAGCAATGTTCAATATTTTTTCAAAGCTGGCTTCAGTGTCCAAGTAAAATACCATCAAATTAACAGGGAATTTTTCTGCAGTTGATGGTGAAGCTGGGTTCTTAGAAAATATGTAGATGCATTGCCCTAAAGTTGCCGATTTCTGGAACGAAGTTGCTGAGTTGTGAAATTTAATTATAAGAAAAGGCATACGGTTGTGTGATGTATGATTAATATTATCCATATTTGTAGGAAAAAGTAACAATTCATGCACATGGAATTAATTTGTGTTCAGTGAATATGGAGGCAACAAGATTTGCAAAGGCTTTCAATGAGATGATGGTTGTACAGATTATAGACTGTTGCATTATGAATTATAACAGGTTAGGTGTGAAATTAAAGACCAATTTGCTGAAGTTTGGTCACCATTTACTTTATAGTGTGTGTGATTTAACTTTTTAAATACTGATCACAAGTAAGATTATTTGATTTGGTATGGATTATGAAAATGGCATTAAATTTGTTATATCCAGCTCTGATTGTAGATTGATCTTTGGGTGTTGTTGTTTTGGGGATGGGGCTGTTTTTATTTCTTATATCCTGCATATATTATGAATAAAAATAATTTAAAAGTCAATTAAAAATTGGCATCAGAAACTGAAAGGCAACTGAATATAATATGTTGCATATATCCATCCATTCATTCATTCACAATTCAGATATGAAAAGGTTGACCTCTGATGCCTTATTATATATCAAAAGCTAGATGTCATATTTGTGAAAGCAAATGTTGGCATCAAACTACAATTTGAATTTTTTAATCCCTTCAGTTTAAGATATGTTTCTGCTCTGTTTTTCCCCTCAAGAGATCCCAAGTGATTGTAAATATTTATTTATTTATTATTTGGATTTCTTGGTCGCCCCTTCCAAGTGGCTCGGGGCGACTCACAATCATAAAAAACGATTACAATCAGTAAAAAATATACGACACCAGTTGCAAGTAAATAGCCTTCTTTATCAAATGGGCCTAGAGAATGGCTGCAGTGGGTTGTCTTGACCATTTGACCTTAAATATTCCAACCTGCAGTAAAGCTTTTTCATGTTTAGTCCTTTAACCGAGTGTATTTCTTGAGTTAGTATGACCTTTGCCTTTCTTTTGAACCAGCATTTAAGATAACAAACTAAGGTCACCAACCCCTCTACATGTTTACTGGCTGTTATGGACTACCTGTGCTAGAAGTTATCATTGCTTATGTTCATCGACCCTGAGTCTAGTAAAGGACAAATACTCCCTCAAGTCTAATCATTTATTTTCTACTTAGAGTTTTCCCTTTGCTTGTCTTGGCTTAGGAAGTGAAAATATGATTAATTCCTTGCTCAGAGTAGGCTCCGGGAAGTCAAACATGGTGGGTGTTTTTTTGGAACACTTAGTGCTAGTCAATGTATCACTTGCCCCAAGACTCTCCCTTTTCACCTCAATCATTTCCCCAAAATATTATGCATCCCAGATAGTGTTCCCACTAACCTCACATTTAGAGATTGGATAGATTGATAATAAAGGGCCAACTGCTTGTACTGCTTTAACATCACAAAGGACTATAGAGGTCACTGGATGCTTTTTAGTCAAATGGTCCCTTGGTTCTTAGTCCCTTAGTTGAGGCAGAAGGATATTTAACTTTTCTTTGTACTTTTCTGTGTTTGCTTTGATTTTGAATGTGTCCTTAACTGTTTTAAATTTGAATTGTACTGTTCTAAGTACATTGTAAGCTGCTTGAGGAAGGCAGGATATAAATAATGTAAGTAAAACATAATAAATGAACAATCTGGCTCCTAAAGAAAGACTAGGTAGCAGGACAACCTAGGCCAATGTTTCTTAAGTTATATAATGTGCCATGACGTAGAAGAACTGACAGGATCAACCCCCCCCCCCCCCGGTAGTCAGGAAGTGGTGCCATATTTGTGCCCATTGGATTCAATTGTATCTCTTTTTTTCCTGGAAAGTTGCCAATAGGGAAGAGAAGGAGAATTCCAAAGGACATGAATGAAGAGAATCAGCTAATAAATTTGAGATGAGTCTAATTAGATTTATTTATTTATTTATTGTTCAGTCTTGTATTCCGCTCCTCCCTGCAGGCTCGGGGCGGGTAACAGCAAAAAGAAAAAGTGTAGGCCGAATATTGAACAGCAGCTTAAAAGAGACTTTCCAAAACATCCTCATCAAGACTGATTTCTTAACTCAAGGAATAACTGTGTTATATTCCTGCCTTCACATCAAATCCCAATAGGATCCACTTACCCAATTGGTTTTGCTTGCAATTCATTCCACCCACACTTTACTGATGCATCTGCACTGCTGAATTAATGCAGTTTGACATTACAATATCTCAATGCTATGGAATCATGGCAGCTGTAGTTTGGTGAGGCACTAGCTAAAGACCTGGAAAAATTACACCTCCAAGGATTCCATAGCATTGTGTCATGGCAGTAAAAGTGATTTCATACTGCATACATTCTACAGTGCAGATGCACCTCATGGTAGAAAATGGGGAAAGACAACCACATTCTTGTAGACTACTTTTCTACACTGTTGTGCAGCTGAAAATTAAAACACAGCAGCACAAAGCTTTATGTCCACCTCACAAATTGCAAAAAAGTGCTCAGAAAGGAAAATTGAGCTCAGCAGAAGGAAAAGCACTTCCATGTTATTAGCACAGGAGATAGTAAGGAGGAAAGTATTTCGCAGGCAGGTTTTAACTGCCTATCTTTCGATTGTTGGTTTTGATTGGGTGATCCAACAGGCAGGAATATGTTTGCCTTCATCATTGGCCTTCTATAGTAAACTGTAAAGGGTTCTTCTTGAAAAACTCCCAGAGGCCTTAAAATTCTGCAAAACACATAAGAACCACCTCAAATGGGTTTGAACACATATGGTTTGGAACAGCCTGTTTTGCATTTCTAGTGCATTTTCTTCCCTTTTATTTCTGTTTTATCATTTTCTTCCTTTCTTTATTATTTCAATAGTGTTCCTCCTAGTCATAACAAGCAACCTTTCCCACATCTGGCTTTGATTGGTTTCATTCTGCAGATGCTACTTATGGCTGTGAAAGGGGGTGAGAAAGGGGGGAAAAGAAGGCAAAAGAGTTTTTCTTTGCTGTGGAGGCTGTTTTCACCAAAAGGGGGAAAAGGAAACAGTAGCTTGCCAGCTAACTTCGTTCACTGCAGTCTCAAATTTGCCTGGTTTGCATATGAGCGGTTATTGATTTTGAAGCAGCCAAGTATGGCTCAGGAGACAAATTCATTTCCAGCTATTGTGCCTGAAAGAGATAATTAAACAGTGACCCCATGTCGTAATTATTTAGTTGTTTAACAAGGTTTTAAAAAAATTAAAATGTTAAGGTTGATTACAAAAAGGCTTTCCCTCAAAGTCCTAATTTGTACATACAAAATGTCCATACCTGCACAGAGGCATTGTAGTTGCATCCATATGAGGAAACTAGCATATGAACTGGAGCACTTCTATCAGGGTTGGGAATCATGTGCTTCTCCAGATGTTGTTGTACTCACAGTCTTTGTTGAGTAATGCTACAAATTGTGGCTAAACAATTCAACATCTGTAGAGCCATACAATTCCCACTCCTAAGCTATATGAAGTCCAATTTTGGATGTAATGTGGGGGAGGAAATATGGACTGAGCATGTCTTTCACATTTTGTGGATGCTAAGTAATCACTTCATCACACTACAGAAAAAATCCACTTAAAATCCAGTTTCTTTCTCCTGCAGAATTTTGCAGGAGGCAGAAACCGGATTTTAAGCGGATTTTTTTCACGAGTGTGATGAGACCCTAAGGAAGCATAACAGTGGAAAATGCAGCCCATAATGTACTACACTGATGGGGCTGTCCTGGATTGAGGGTTGTAGTTGGAAACCAATACCTGAAGGAAAGTTGCATGAACATGCAATGTGATCTGCTATAAAGATGGAGAACTCATGCCCCCCCCCCCCAAAGATGTTGTTGGATTGCAACCTCCAAGAGCCCCACCTGATACAATCAATGGTGAGGGATGCTGCAAGCTATCGTCCAACATGTTCCAACATGTTATTTATCCCATTTCTATTGGGACCTGTCCAGACAGTACCTTTATCCCAGGAGCTCCTGCAGCAAACAGGAGGGTGGCCAGACACCATTGCTTGTAAACGTGGAAGCAATCGCTACAAAAACACAAGATTTCGAGGGGATATTTCCAGGGAATATCACAGTTTTGAGCTGAATATGTGCATCTTCAAATGTCTGTATGTCTCTGCAATTGGAAATTGCGGGATTTTTTAAATGTAGCTTTGTTCCCAGGTTTTAGATGTTTGTTCCTGATTTGTTGGTTTCTAAAAAGAAGGGGACAGTTGAGTAGAACATGAAAACTTTGTTTTTTTGCCAAAAACTTTATGAAATGTGTGGAGGGCAAGTTTCTCTGGCCAGTTTAGGGACTGTGTAGAAGGGCCCTGAGAAGGCGTACACTGCCCTATATCCCAGGATATGATCCCAGATTATCTGATTATCCCAGATTATCAAGGAGTGTAGACTCATATAATTCAGTTCAAAGCAGATAATTTGGGATCAGATCCTGGGATATAGAGCAGTGTAGATCTAGCCAGAGTGTGACTTGTCTAAGGCTTCTATGGTCAAAGACTGCTCCAGAATCCTAGGTCTATCTACATTGCCATGAACTGGCTGCTGAACTGCATTATATGATAATACTAATAATTTATTATCCATCTCTGTGGGATACAACAGGGTTAAAACAGAGAGATAAAACACAATACTATTGAAATAATATCACACTATACACACAGTAAAAATGCAAGTTAAAATTCACAGATAAAATGCAAGTTAAATTTCACAGGTTAAAATGGACTGGGTAGGGCTGCCAGAAGAGATAAGTCTTCAGTTGACTTTTGAATTCTGATGGCTGATTTAGCTGTCAAATCTCTTCTGGCTATTTAGAATGGTTTAGGGAGGGATATTTAGAATTTTTATTCAAAGAGTTTTAGTTCCTATTTCAACTACAAATCTAAGAATTGCATAAGATATAGCCATGGCTGTTAAAGTGGAACCATAATGCTATGTAGTGTGAAAGAGCCATAACAATGGATTCAATCTATTATGCTTTATTGTTTTTATGATCATCAGTGTGAAGGATGTTAGCATTTTAAGCTTCCACTTGAACCACCTCCTGTGTGGTCTGTGTTAAATACCCAAAATGGGAGAAAGAAAACATTTTTTTTAAACTAAAGTATCTGAAATACTGCCCCCCAAAAGTGTATCGTGAAGTGTTTATAACTTATGCAAATTTAATATTTTGCATATAGCCATTTATTTTGCACAGTTTAGCTTGTTTCTTCTAATCATGAAGTTGATGCCCTGTTTCACAACCCACAACAATCTTACTGTAACCTAATTTATTTTTCCAAGGCTTCTTTCAGTAATCTTCCCCAAACCTACATTTATTTTACAATCATATGGACTAAATGCTTGAATTAAAGCACAGGTTATTAGATGTATTTATTGTTGTTTGAATAACAAAGCATATCTATAGATTTTTTTTGTTTTCAGCTGAAAATTATAAGCAACAAATAAAGCTGAGGTATAAGAAGTATCTAGAAGGCATAATATTGAAGGGTTTTTTTAAAAGTCAGTTTTGCTTGTTTACAGGGACAAGACATATTAACAGCTTATTACATGTTTCTGTTCAGTGAGGACCAGAAATGAAAGGATAATTAAAATAGGTCCAAAATCTCAGTGTGTATCTTGGCTTGCAACTCCTTGGAGCCTTTTGCCTTTTGCCTTTCTTATTTCCCAGGCTGAACTAGGCCATGAAATCCAGGTCAATCTTTTCCAGTTATTCAAGAATGATTATCTTTCTCAGAACACTAAAACCCTTGCTAGAAATACTGGTTTATAGTGGCTTCATCTTAAAGTGTTTAACGTGGTTCTTGAGTATTAAATCAGAGTTGCAATAGAGTGCTAAGCAGGCTAAAACAAATAGATGCCATGCCTACATGAATAAAAAAAGAACCATATCACCCTGCGGCTGGCCCTGGCACTCTTTGCAATGCACAATGTTTTCTGGGAAAACATCCAGACATTTTAGCCCTAAACTTGACTTTGCTCTGCAGTAAGTGAAGTTGGAGGATACTCTGGAGCAACTGTTTGCAAACATTGTTAGTGATTGACCCCTTCGGAAGATACCTCCCTATGCAACCCTAACTCTTTCCCTAAGCACTGTGAACCTATAAACATCTCCTTTTGTCTACTCCTATTGCCTGGATGCTTTGTATAAAGCAGGCTTTGAAATAAAGATATTTGAAATTTCTTTTTAAAGCACAAGTACATTGAATTTTAATAAAATATTCATACCCTACTCATACTTCTAAAACGTTTTTTTTAAAAAAAGGTCATCATTTTCTAATGCTACACCATTAAGCTGTAATTCTGGTGTTGCAGAGGGATTGGATGGTGTCTGCTGGAAGAGCACTTTGGTTTTCTCAATGTTCAATGAGAGGCTGAACTTCTCGTATGCATTGTTACCTTCCCGCAGAAGTGGTACCTATTTATCTACTCACACTTGCATGTTTTCAAACTGCTAAATTGGCAGAAGCTGGGCCTAACAGCAGGAGCTCACCCCACTCCCTGGATTCAAACCACCAAATTTTCAGAAGCAAAGGTTTAGAGTGGTTGAATTTCGCCCAGACTACGTTTTCATCTGCATATTGGAGTTCTATAACAGATGTTGTAGTGACCTTGGTTTTGGCTTTCAGTCTGCTGAAGTTAAATAGCATGCCACATGCCTGATAGATGATTTTCACAGGGGTGTTAACCCTTCCCTATGCTATCCAAAACCCAGCAGCGCAGCGGGTTAAATCACTGAGCTGCTGAACTTGCTGACTGAAAATTTGGTGGTTTGAATCCAGGGAGTGGGGTGAGCTCCTGCTGTTAGGCCCAGCTTCTGCCAATTTAGCAGTTTGAAAACATGCAAGTGTGAGTAGATAAATAGGTACCACTTCTGCGGGAAGGTAACAATGCTCATGCAGTCATGCTGGCCACATGAACTTGGAGGTGTCTACGGACGACATCGGCTCTTTAGCTTAGAAATGGAGATGAGCCCCACTCCCCAGAGTCTGACATGATGTGACGACTTCGGATGCACCCAATATTCAAATCACTGCCACCAACCTAATTAACGTAATTAGGATTTTGAAAATTAACTAAGATGTTCAGTTAGGCTCCTAATTAAATAAACAGCTGTGATGAAACTGTGAGGAAACACGATGGAGACTGTGCTAAAAGTTAAACTAGCAAGTATTTATTAACTTTTCCAAACAAACAAGGCACAGAGCTTAATGGTTAACTACTAATGAGGCAACGAGCGTACGGTTATTCACTTTGAGGTAACGAGCGTATGGTTAAACAATTGTTAAACAACAATTTCAGTCAACTCATTTAAGAAATGGAAAGCTCTTCCTACTGAGGAGAACAGAAAGGAACACAAGCTCTGGCAAACTAAATGCAAAGCAACCGTCAGGAAAGCCAAGAGAGATTTTGAGGCACATATAGCTAAGAACATTAAAAAAAATAGCAAAAACTTCTTTAAGTACATCAGAAGCAGGAACCCAACTAGAAAAGCAGTTGGGCCACTTGACGAAAAATGGTAAGAAAGGGACGATAAGTGAAGACAAGGAGATTGCTGAGCGGCTAAACGACTTCTTTGCCTCCGTTTCACACAGGAGGACAGACAACATATGCCTGCAGCTGAGTCAGTTTTTTCAGGGAGGGAATTAAATGAATTAAACCAGATAGAGATAAACAAGGAAGATGTTCTCACATGCCTTACTAAACTAAATGTCAACAAATCACCAGGGCCAGATGGCATCCACCCCAGAGTTCTTAAGGAACTCAAGTGTGAAATTGCTGAAATTTAGCCAAAATATATAACCTTTCTCTAAGATCAGGCACTGTACCCGAGGACTGGAGGAGGCAAATGTAACTCCGATCTTCAAGAAAGGATCCAGGGGTGATCCAGGAAATTATAGGCCAGTTAGTCTAACCTCAGTTCCAGGCAAAGTGATGGAAACCATTATTAAAGAAAAATTACTAAGCACATAGAAGAACAGGCATTGCTGAAGGAAAATCAACATGGTTTCTGCAAAGGCAAATCATGTCTTACTAACTTGTTAGAATTCTTTGAGGGTGTAAATAAACACATAGATAAAGGGGACCCAGTCGATATTGTTTACCTTGACTTTCAAAAGGCTTTTTGACAAAGTCCTCACCAAAGGCTCCTAAATAAGCTCTTCAGCCATGGAATCAGGGGACAGGTCTTGTCCTGGATTGGAACCTGGCTAAACTGTAGGAAACAAAGGGTGGTAATAAATGGACACTTCTCTGGGTGGAAAGAGGTGAGAAGTGGCGCACCAAGGTTCAGTTTTAGGACCGTTTTTTAATTTTTTCATAAACGATCTGGATGTAGATGTAAATTGTGAGGTAGCAAAGTTTGCAGATGACACTAAACTGTTCAGGGTAGTTAAAAATGAAACTGACTGTAAAGAGCTCCAGAAAGATCTCTCGAAATTGAGTGAATGGGCAACAAAGTGGCAAATGCATTTTAACCTAAACAAGTGTAAAGTCATGCACATCGGGAAAAAGAACCCCAAATACACTTATCAACTGATGGGATCAAAGCTTTCTGAGACAAACCAGGAAAGGGATCTTGGGGTTTTGGTGGACAGCTCAATGAAGATGTCAACCCAATGCGCTGCAGCAGTGAAAAAGCAAATTCTATGCTTGGCATGATCAGGAAGGGAATCAAAATAGGTCGGCAAATGTTGTATTGCCTCTCTACAAATCTATGGTGAGGCCACATCTGGAGTACTGTGTACAATTCTGGTCACCGCACCTCAAAAAGGATATAACGGAACTGGAAAAGGTACAAAGAAGGGCAACAAATATGATCCAAGGGATGGAGCAGCTCCCTTTATGAAATCAGGTTGCAACGCCTTGGTCTTTTCAGCCTTGAAAGACGGCGTTTAAGAGGTGACTTGATCGAAGTGTATAAAATCATGCATGGGATAGAAAAGGTGAACAAAGAAAAATATTTTCTCTGTCACACAATACTAGGACTAGGGGCACTCCTAAAGCTCCAAGGTAGGAAAGTCAGGACAAATAAAGGGAAATATTTCTTCACCCAGAGGGTCATTGGGTTATGGAACTCACTTCCAGAGGAGGTTGTGACAGCTGTCAGCCTGGACAGCTTCAAGGCAGGATTAGACAGATTCATGGATACCAAGGGAATCAGTAGCTACTGAAATGGACATCCAAGTGCCACCTCTGTGTTGATGGAGGCAGGCAGGATTTTCCCGGTACTGGTTGTGGGGGTCGGGAGCAGGTCAGGGTTTTGCCCTCCTTTCTGCTAGAGATCCCCGTGTACAACTAGTGGGCCACTGTGTGACACAGAATGCTGGACTAGATGGGCTGAGGCCCGATTCAGCAGGGCTCTTCTTATGTTCTTATGTTAATTAATGGCAAAAGCGTATGGTTTCTAAAAGATCTAAGTGTGCTGGAGCGTACGGTTACAAACAGAGGTTTCTTTATCTTAGATCTTAAAACCAGCAATTCCAGTCAGTGCTGAGTCGTGACTGAAATAGCCCTGTTCCACTAAATGCAACTAGTGCGAACAGTTTGTTTCAACCAGGAACTTCCTCCAAGACCGTTCCCTGAGTCTTGCTTCTGAATGGGGCTAACAGACTCGTGCTAGCTTCCCCCCAGCCTAAGTGCCCACCTTTCTCTGTAACAAGAGACTCCAAGGTGTATACCAGCTCTACCCTTCTAAGTGGCCCCCTGAATCCTATGCTGTCCCTAAGACCTGTCAGCTTAGCTGACCCCTTAGTACAGACTAATTCCTAGGTGATCCACTAAAGAATAGACTGTTTCAGATTCACTTCAGAGGCTAGGATGTTGCTTATCCAAAAGCCTCTTCAAGACTCCTAAGGCTGAGATGTTTCCCAATCACAGCCTAGCACAAGACACACGAGGCTCAGATGCTTCTCATCTGAAGCCTCTCACAAGACTGAAACATTCCTGTCAGGAATCCTCCCTCCTACAAAGCTAGACTCCTCCCCCTATGGCTCTCAGCCAATTACTTGGGAGAGTCTGTATCCATACAGAAGAGCAGCTAGACCACTCCCCCTTTCTCTGGCAACTCCATCACTCTAATGTCTGCTCTGCTGAACTCCCTTCCCAAGATGGATGCCAGCTATTTCCACCAGGGAGCCAAACTGCAAAACAGGCCCCAGCCTACCTAGAATGGGTGAGTCCTTACACATGACTAGACAATGCCAGGGGAAACCTTTACCTTTACCCAGTCAAATTATGTCTTCTGACATATAACAAAGTTTTATCCATCTCTCATTTCCCATCTCCCATGTGTATGTATTAGACTTGCTCAATGTTGACATTTGCTAACATGTTTGTGAGCCAATGTGTTGGTAATTCAAATGACAGTAAAATTGTCCCTCTACATTTGCATTTTTTACTTTTGTGGATTTGATTATTCATAAATTTGACTGAAAACATTCTCTTGGGGAATCTCTAGGTCCCCCAGTGTGACTCTATGGTCAACTTCCTTCTTTCATGCTGGAGGACCTAAAGATTTCTAGAGAGAACACCTTCCTAGGAATCTCCAATGTGATTCTGTAGTTAGCATCCTGCAGATATTGACTGAGTTCTCAGGTTAAAAAGTAGAAATTTCTTAATTTACATTTTTTCACTTGCACAGGAAGACTGTAGATTGAATGACAATATATTTTCCCTCCACCATTTTTCATATTTAAAGTCTTTGCTGTTTGTTAATTTATCCACAGACCTTCTCCTTTCCTCTGTCTCCTTGCTCTAGTTCTTTCCCCTTTTTGCATCATTCATTGATGTACTTGATGCAATCATTATGGCAGAGATTCCCTGACTCTTTCTTTCCATTCTGTTACAGGAATTCGTTTAAACAAACAAACACACACACACACACAGTTTGCTGCTGAACGAAAAACATGCCTTGATTTGTAGCCCTCATGAAATGTAATGCATTTGAGCCAGTAAAGAGTTTTTAAATATATATTTATGGGGCAGAAAAGGTGAAAAATGAATGTGTCCTTTCTTCTTTTAATGCACACACAGAGGACAGACATTACTGGTGACGTGACTGCTCAGTCTGTGTCCTCCAGATATTTACCTGATTTTTTTGTAGACATATTAATTTCATGGTCTCAATAAACAAGCCAGGCACTTCCTTCTGGGGTGATTCACTGATGATTGAATCTCTCCCGTCACATTTGTTACTATCCTTTGGCTGTATCCATGTAATGCTACTTATGGGAGTGAGGGAACAGGAAGTCAGAGAAATGTACCTCTAGGAAGGGAAATCCACTTCTGGAAGAGATCATGGGGAAAAGGTGCCTCCACTGAAGTTTTATCACAAATCCTTGTTTCCAACAACAAGCCAAGTCCCCCCCCCCCCCCCAAAATCCAGTTCTCACAGGGAAAGAAAGAAAGTGAGGTGGAATCTTCTGAATAGGGGCACAGACAGGAAAACAAACTCCACACCCTATCTATCTATCTATCTATCTATCTATCTATCTATCTATCTATCTCACATCAAACAAACTCCACAGGGACACACACAGGTAGTCGGTACACTTTTTAAATGTTACTCCAGCCATGTATATGTGTGTGTGTGTGTGTGTGTGTATTTATATATGGCTGGAGTTACATTTAAAAAGAGTACCAACTACCTGTAACTCCAGCCATGTATATTTGTGTGTGTGTGTGTGTGTGTGTGTGTGTGTGTGTGTGTATGGCTGGAGTTACATTTAAAAAGGGTACTGACTACCTGTACTTAGAGATTTGCTTGAAGACTTTGTTCTGAGAAATTTCAACTCAGTTTTGATTTTGGATGTTTACCACCATGTAGGGGAGAGATCTTCAACAGTAGACATTAAACTAGTATTAGAAAGATGACTATAATAGGTAGGATGATGTTTGTGACATTAAAGGTAGCTAGTGAATACTTCACATAAAGTAACATAGTTTCAGGACAGGATGTTCCTCATAGTCCCCTCACTATTCCTAAGATGTCAATTTTCTATTTATTTTATATTCATATTTGCCTTTTTATTTTGGCTTTCAAAGTTGATTTTTTTAATAAAAAAAGTAAAAATAAAAATATGGAACGTTTGTAGGGTTACAAGAGTATGTGGAAACTTGAATACAGGACCATGAACTGGCAAATCAGTGCCATTAAAGACAGATTCTATATTGAAAGTGCTCAGCCTGGTTTGTATCCACTATCATTGATAGTGCAACTACAGTGGAATAGTGGATTTATGTGTTAAACTCTTATGTCAATAGTGTCTCCGATCCAAGTTTTAATTTGAACTTTAAATGAACTCTGCAAGGTGGTGAACCACATACCTAAATTGGTTCAGTTCCTTGGTCAGTGCATTTAAAATCAAAGTAAACCTCAGAGGAAATCACTAGCCACCATTTAGTTTTTAGTTATAAAAATCAATAAGGCGTGCATATATTTTCTCTTCCTTTCCTTTGTGCATGTGTCCTGGTGCATGTGTGTGTATGTGCATTCACTCTTTCTCTCACACACACTGACTGTTTTAAATTACTACAGGGTTGTTTAGGATGTTTTGAACTAAAGATACTAAATCATTTCCCTAATTGATTAAAATAAGTCGCAGTCAGATATGTTTGCACTATCTTCATTAGTTCTAGGATGTTTCACGTGTTAATGACCACCTCCTGAAATCCTAGCTCTCTTTTATTGTACAATCCCATACATGTCCACTCAGAAGTGAACGCTATTGAATATTCCCATATATGTATCTGCAGTGAGCTTACCATCTGCCACCAGGAAAATGAGTTTTAGAGTTCTTGTTAACAGCATGGCCAAATATTAACAGCTGTTCAATGCTGTGAAATGTTAATTTGTATTAGTGACCCGCTAAGACATGTTTTGCACTAACTTTGCAGTTTGATGCCAGAAAAAATATGTCTGAGATGAGAACTAACCTGCTCGTGCAGTTCACACTGTCACATTTTGATTTTGTTTGTTTCCACAATATATTGACCTCAGCCAACTCAGGTCTCCCATATAGACAGCAGTAAGGCAATTTATTGACAGCCATGGGATAGTTGAAGCATTTGAAGCAGAATAATAGAATATGAGCCTTGGGATGTTAGAAATTTTCAGGAAAGTGACTAGGATGGAGGACTTATGGGAGAAGCATTACAATTCTCAGGTATGATTTTTAAAAGATGGAAAATATGGGAAAGAGAAGCTATGTGGGGATGAATAGAGGTCAAGTGAAGACAGATTTGCTATCCAACACTTTTAGGCCTTTCTGGTACATTTAGACCTCTTTATACAGTTCTCTCTGTGCAAAGGGAGCTTGAAATGGAAGCACTTCAAGGACCTTTTATATTGCTGCTGTGCACAAATGAATTATTTGTGTACAGCAGAACATGTGCCATGTGTATTAATTAATTCAATGTTTCTGACTTGGGTTAAGTTGAACACTGCAATGACAAAAGCTCTTATTATTTCAATGTGTTCTCTTGGGCTTAGTTCTCATATTGACTTTAAAATTATTTTTAGTGTTTTAATGGTCATCTGGACTAGAGTATCCCCCCTCCCCACACACACACAAGAAAACAATCCGTATTACAGTATACCTTCCTAGACAAACAGTACCCTATGTCCATCTACAAAAATAAAAATCAAATGAAAGAGAAAAAGCACACTTGGCTAAGCTCCATTTAGTATTATTTGATCTACCGTATTTTCCGGTGTTTAAGACAACTGGGTGTATAAGACGGCCTCCAACTTTTCCAGTTAAAATATAGAGTTTGGGATATACTCGCCATATAAGACTACTCCTCTTCCAATGCATCAGGTTTGATTTCAATATGGTAATTTTCCTATTACTGTACCTCCTACTCTGCCTCTCAGATCTCGCACATGCACACCTGCACCGCTTTACTGCAGTTTCAGGAGCAAGATCTGAGGGCAGAGGAGAAGGTACGGTAGTAAGATACAAGGGCAGGCCAGACAGGTAAAAGAGGTGTGTTTTTCTGGGCCCAGAGCCACTCTCTTTTTTCCATACCTTGGGCGCCCCGGATGCCTGCAGCTTGCTCTGCCCTTCACTTACACCTTCCTGGCGAGGCACCCCTTCACCTGACCATCGGGACCGCATTAAGTCCACAAATCCTGCTGAATGGATTTTCTTCTACCGTACTTGTACAGTGTCACCCTTAATGCTTTCATACAGTCGCTGAATATGGTGGGGATGCAGCTACTGCCATTTTTGAGCTCCCTCCACCATATGCGGCAACCACAGATTATCCAATCCAGATTGGAAGTTTCAGTACACGCTCTATAAGACGACGCCCAGTGTATAAGTCGACCCCTGACTTTTGAGAAGATTTTCTTGGGTTAAAAAGTAGTTTTATATGACAGAAAATACGGTACATATTTGTTATACTTAGGGCCCCTCCAGACAGGCCCTATATCCCAGGATCTGATCCCAGGTTTTCTGCTTTAAACTGGATTATATGAATCCGAATGTCCAGGTAATCTAGGATAAACAGATTCTGGGACATAGGACCTGTCTGGAAGGACCCTTCAATAGCAAGTTAGTGTCCTTCCTTTCCAATGCAGTATGCCAGCATCCATATGTGTGTGATTTCTTTATATTACACTTTAGGCTAGGCACTCATAGGGAAATCATGTAATGAATAGCACAAGGCTCTGGGGATTGTTTCCAAAGAGTACAAAATCATACATCATTGCTAGGTGCCCCAGTGTTATTTCAATATTATAAAAATTATATGTGTGTATATAAAGGCGTGTGTACTGGAGTGCCTCCAGTCATGCCAACCTGAACACAAGTTATTTTAGAAGCTAAGTGGGGCTAGGTCTGGTTCCTAATTGTTTGGGAAACCACATACAAATATTTCCACGAGGAGTCAGAAAACCCTGGTGTTTTCAGGGGACAGATGGACACCTGCCCGGTTTTTAAAGCTATGTTATTCGCAAAAATTACACTTTCTCATCCTCCAGCATTGTCCATACTGTTGTATACTTACCAAGGGACCCAGAGAAACAGAGCAATGCCCGGATACATCACCCATTGCTAGTTAGCAAGGCTAACAACGGTTAAGAGACAAAAACAAAAATAATACATGAGGACAAACAATAGAGGACAATAAGATCTTGTGCAATGGCTAGAAAGAATCTGTCACAAAACATCTCCAAGCAGACAGGCAGTGGATTTTATCTCTGAAGAAATGAAGATCTGGCATGAACTGTCATCACATCAAGGCAAATGCTTCCTCAAGGACATTAAGTTTGGCTTCTGATGTTTGTCATCATTAAGGATATGGACTAAAGTTACATTTGGGAAATTGCCTTGACCTTTATTCAGTTGTTAGAAGGAAGTGAAGAAAGATACATTGATAAGATGATAGAGCTACTGAATGAGCAGAAGCATTTACAGTTCCCATATGTATTGATATGATCTTGCAAATGATTTCAAATTACAAAAACAATGGAATAGTCCGGCTTGCTATGTCGTTAAACTCAAATTCTCTTCTTCCTTCCTCCTCCTCCTCTCTTCCATTCATTTATATCAATGAGGTCATAGCCCAAATTGTCCTTAGGGTATTTGATTGGTAACCAAACTATGTGATATATGTACATATTTGGGAGAAGAAAGCTCAGTGATAGCTACTCCAACTCTATTGTTCCGTTATTCTATTATTCTTAAATTATGACAACACCCAACTGACTCATTATCATTATGTAGCTGTTTCCCATTACCTCAAAACTACCAACATTTTTTCCTTTCTACACCCGTGAGATGTAGATACTAGCTGGCCACAATCTAGACCAATCAGCAACCAGAGTGGCAAAGTCCTTTGCTTCAAACTGCTGTCAGAGCACTATAAATATTTCTGTATGTTTGTATTGAATTATGTCAGGCTTTGGAGGGCAGTCTTTGCTGACATTCCCTTTTAGCTAAAGTATAATAAAGGCTCTGATCCTTGCCTTCATCCCATCTGTATCTAATTCAATCTTTAGAGCTTGATATACTGGGCTGTGAACCTGCTGTTCTCGAAGTATCTGAAATCACTTGACATCTTTATGATTCACAAATATCAAAACAAACAAATTTATAAATGCTTCTTAGGTACATCTTCCATGGAAACATTTCAAGACATTGATCTAAATATGTATTATTACCTGCTAATATCCGTAGAGAAATGCCATAGTGTAGTTGTTTGAGTATTGGACTCAGACCCTGGATAACATGTTTTGAATTTCTGCCTCTCCATGAAAGGCCACTGGGTAACTTTGGGTAGGCCATACAATCTCAATCTCAGAGGAGGGTAAAGGTGAACCTGTCATGCTCTATGAAGACTAGTTTACCCCTAGTTTCGTTAAAGAGATTACTATTTTATGTACAGTTTCGGGGGGGGGGGGGTGTCATTTGCATTTGAAGCCTCCATCACCCTGCCCCTTTAAGAATCCCCTCAGGGGTGGGGCCTCAAGCAAGGTACTTCTGGTTCTTGGAAGAGTCAGCCTTTTCATGACTGGAAGGTGAAGAGAGAGGAAGGCCGGTCAGAGTTAAATTTTGAGACCATCTTAGAGACAGTTGAACTCCATACAAGAAAGAGACAATAAGAAGAAATAAAAATTCACTAGCCTCAGTTTGTCCAGAACTGTGTCTGTCTCTCAAAGAATGTACCTCTCCCCACAAAGACTTTGTAGTGAGACTCAGGAAGAGAGAAAATCTAAAATTCTTGTCAGTTAATAAATTCATGTTTGATTCAACTAAATAGTGTTTGATCTGTTCGTTACGCAGCCAGTTCGCCTTCTAAGAAGTTAAGATAGTGTGGGTGCAGAACAGAACCCATTCTGAACAAATCTTGCCTCCTTCCCACTTTTGTGATAGAGACAATATAAATTGGAAAATACTTGAAGGCAAAAAACAGCGCTTGCAGGCAAAGCACAGGTAGGTAAAATGCAGCATTCCGTATCGATATGATACATGTAATTTCTTGCAATTGTGATTTGGATTACAATTATGTATCTACATTCTTATAACCTTGGAATAAATTGCACTGAGTGAAATGGAAACTCTCTCCTAAGTAGACATACATGGGACAGGGTTATAAAGATAATCACTGGAAATTGGTGACAGCCAGCAGAGTTGGGTCTGAGCCATTTTGGCCCACGTAGACTTGTCCAAACAAAGACTAAGAAAAGGGTCTTTATAGTGGCACTGCCTGTTAAATAATCCCAAGTTTCCTTTCATAAGGCAGGGAAGGGTTTCCAGTAGGTCTGGATCATTGTCAGGAAGAGCCTCTTGGAAGAGCCTCCCTACCAGTCCGGCTTCCGTATTGGGCATGGGACGGAGACCGTGCTTGTCGCCATTACAGACCAACTTCGCCGCCAGCTGGACCAGGGCGGGTCAGCACTGCTTGTCCTGTTAGACCTGACAGCAGCGTTCGATACGGTAGATCATGCATTGTTGACCCACCGTTTAGCCGGCGCCGGAGTTCGGGGGACCGCACTTCAATGGGTGGCCTCCTTCCTCCGGGGCCGGGGACAACGTGTGGAGGGGGCGGGGTCTCCGGGAGGGCCCCACTTAACTGTAAGGGTCCCCAGGGGCCTATCCTCTCCCCTTGTTATTCAACGTGTATATGCGCCCCTGGCCCAGCTGGCCCGCGACTTTGGTCTGGAGTGTTATCAGTACGCGGATGACACCCAGCTTCTGCTGAGAATGGACGGCAGGCCGGATACCGCACCCGATTGTTTCCATCGATGCCTGGAGGCCGTGACTGGATGGCTGCGCGCCAGCCGGCTGAAGGTGAATCCGTCGAAGACGGAGATCCTGTGGCCTGGTCGTCCTGGGCTGGGTGGATGCCGGTTGCCTACCCTGGATGGCGAGCAGCTTAGCCCGTCATCATCGGTTAAGAGCTTAGGTGTTCAGTTGGACTCCCTGCTGACCATGGAGGCCCAGGTCTCCGCGGTCTGCAGGGGGTCCTTCTACCACCTACGACAGGCTAGGCGACTGGCACCCTACCTGTCCAGGAACGACCTGGCGACGGTAATCCAAGCGACGGTCATCTCGAGACTAGACTACTGTAACGCCCTCTACGTTGGCCTTCCCTTATCGACGCCTCGGAAACTCAAGCTAGTGCAGAACGCCGCGGCACGCCTGCTGACGGGCTCGTCAGCGAGGGATCACATCACGCCCACCCTCCGGCAACTGCACTGGCTTCCTATTGAGTACCGAATTGTCTTCAAGGTGTTGGTATTGACCTTTAAGGCTCTATACGGCCTAGGGCCTGCGTACCTGAGGACCGCCTAAGGATACTGCTTAACCTAGTTTGCTTTTATTTATCTCATTATGATTCAGCATTTTTGTTTCTTTTCTTCCTTGGGGCACTTTGACCAAGTGTCCTGTACCCTAATTTTCATTCCTTCAGTTTAGTAAATTATCAGATGCTGTGGCAAAAATCCATGTTCCCATTGGTCCTTTCTCCATTGCCACTCATGTTTACTCACTGGTAGCTGAAAGAATTTGCCCTCAGCAGGCTGTGGAGATGAATAAAATGGTGCATAGTAATAATGATATTAAGCATGTTCTGCATCTTATTTCTGGGAAATCCACAATGGGATATGATTAGCTGCTCTTGCCCATGGTGTGTGCTGTACAATATTTGTGTCATATGTTTGTCAGCTAGGATTCTTTGAATTAGAAAATCAAAGCTTTGCTGTAAGGATGGAAGTTTTGTAACTGATATCAGACCATTCTTTCCATCTCCAATGTTCTGTTTCTTTACATCTCTGTTATGTGAATCCAAGAAACTCCAGAAGGATCGTCTGCTGATGCATGCAATATGTTTCCAGGTTGTCTTTTGACTTCTGGTAACCCCATGAAATTCATAAGCACTTCAAAGGCAAGGAGTACTCAAAGGTGGTTTGTATAGTCTTCATCTGAAATATAGTCTACAGCACCTGGCATTTTTGACAACCTCTGTCTAAATACTAATCAGACCTGCTTAATCATATGCTTTATTCCCTTAGTGGACTAAGGCTTCCAAATGTAAGCAAAGGACTACACATTTCATTTCCCCCCACATGATAAAAATAAACTTCCCTGCATATAAAAACTAGTACAATGGGGGGAAAACCTGGCTAGAACTTCCCCCCTTGATGTATTATCTTTTAAAATGTGAGGAAGACAGTTGAAGATGGGGGAGCAGTCAAACATATGTTCTGCCACCAGCACTCTGAAGAAAGCTCGGTACTTAATACCACAAAAAAGCCATTGTCTCATTTCCAACCTCGTAGCTGCTGCATCATGATATGCTATTGTTTTTCCCCAAGCCTTTAATATGATTTAAGTATGCCAAAGGCTTGGGAGGTTGCTTTGTTTGATGTTTTCAATTTTGTGTTCCAAAGGATATTAGTCAGAGGAAGATGTTATAGCTTAGAATTTCCTCAAGTCAATAACTCATGGTTTGCCATGAGTTACAAGCTAATTTTCTCTCAAGTCAATAGATTGTATTCCATTAACCTCAATAAATTGCCCCCAATGGTTCCTGATCTAACAATTATTAATATTCTCGGGCATTATCTTGCAAACAAAGATTCTTAGGAAGGACTCATCCCATGCTTTTTACAAGCGTGCTGATGACTAAAAAGGCCAATCTTAAGATAAGCAAGTCCGGTTGCAGAAAGCACAGTAGAAAGTCTCCTTGGGTGATGTTTCCAAGTTGCGGTTCTTTCTGCGTTGTTGTTTCTCTTCGAGACCCGTTTGGTGTATCTTCTCGAAAGAGGCCGCAGCTTTATGGATAGTTCGTCTCCATGCCTCCCAATGTGAGGCCAAGGTGGACCATTTGTTGGTGATCAATCTGGCCGAGCTTGAGATGTTGTTTCAGGGAGTCCTTATATCTCTTCTTTGGGGGCCTCTCTTGCACTGACCCGTGACGAGTTCACCATAGAGTAGTAACTTTGGGAGGTGGTGGTCCTCCATCTTAGAGGCGTGCCCTGCCCAGCACAGCTGAGTTTTCAATAACATGGCCTCAATGCCGATGATACCTGCGTGCTCAAGGACAGCAACATTCGTCACATAGTCAGTCCAGTGTACATTTAGGATTGTGCGAAGACAGCGCTGATGAAAGTGTTTGAGTAGTCGTAGGTGTTGGTGATAGGTGACCCATGTTTCAGACCCATAAATGAGAATAGACAGTACAATAGCTCTGTGCACACTGATTTTTGTGCTTTGCCTCAGGTGCTTGTTGCTCCAGATTCTTGTGAAGCCTTCCGAATGCACTATATGCCTTTGCTAATCTGTGATCTATCTCTTTATCAATCTTGGCGTTTTAAGAGATTATGCTTCCCAGGTAGGTGAACTGCTGAATGGACTTAAGCACAGATTTGCCTAAGCTGACGTGGGGATGATGGTGTTCTTCCTGTGGTGCGGACTGGTAGAGAACTTCAGGCTGACTTCCAGCCCAGAGAAACAGAAAGCAATGTATGCTATACCTAATGTATACACAACAACAGTGGTAAAGGACAACAGTCTATATATCATTCAATTAATTTATAGTAAATAGAAAAATATCTTGGTATTTAAACAGTCATAACATATATAATGTGAATTCAACGTTGATAGTATAATAAGCATATAAGACTCCTGTCTTATATGCTTATTATACTATCAACGTTGAGTTCACATTATATATGTTATGACTGTTTAAATACCAAGATATTTTTCTATTTACTATAAGTTAATTGAATGATATATAGACTGTTGACTTCCAGCCCAAACAGCTCTGCAGCTGTTGCAAAGCAGGATGTTAGGCGCTGCAGAGCTGCTTCTCTATGGGCGACAAGGGCAGCATCGTCTGCAAAAAGCAGCTCATGGACTAGATAGTTTAGAGTCTTAGTGCGAGCCCTCAGACGGCTTAAGTTGAACAAGCTACCATCAGTACGATAGCGTATATATATGCCATCTTCTTCTTCGAGGTCTGCCGTAGCCCTTTGGAGCATCATGACGAAGAAGATTGTAAATAGCGTTGGTGCAACAACACAACCTTGCTTCACTCCATTAGTTATTAGAAAGGGCTCTGAGAGAGCATCGCCAATAGTGAATAGATTGTATTCCATTAACCTCAGTATGAGGTGGCTTCAGCTATTAAGAATTTTATATTATTAATAAATAAATTGTCCCCCAATAGCTTTTGATCTAACAATCATTAATACTACTGCTCTAAGAATTGCTGATCTGGGTTTAAGAAGCTGCCAAAGGCCTCTCTAGATAAAGAAAGAAATGACGATATTTCAATATGCATGCATGTAGAAATCACAGGAAGGGTTTTGTGTCCATTATAGTAACAGAGATAGTAAAAGTGGAAACTTTCATATCTCTAGAACTCTGCCATTTCCAAAGGTTGTCTACTCCAGGCTATCAATTTGCATGAAGGGGATGGGGGTGATGGTATGGTCAACATTTTTCAGATAGAGCATAGAGATCCTTAATTCCATGTACTTTTCCCAGTTTTACGCATGCCTACTTGCTCATTAAGATTGCACAGAGACTTATCATACTCTAAAACAGGGGTTCTCAACCTGGGGGTCGCGACCCCAGGGGGTCGTGGGGCCATTTTCCGGGGGTCGCGAAGGCACCTCAGTTAGCCCCGTCCCTCTTCAAAATGGCTGCCGGCCCCTGTGCCAGCCAAACAGCCAGGCGCTCCAGGTTGTCTCCTCCTCCTCCTCCTCCTTCTCACAGGGCTGGATAGAGGTAGGAGGAGGAGCTTAGAGGCAAAGGCACAGAGAGGATAAGGTCCACCAGTTTATTTTCGGGTCAAGCCGACAGCGGAGCCTGGATTTGCGGCTCCAAAGCCGGCTGCCCATGGAGGAGGCGGACAAGCGGCAGAGGCGGCACAGGGGACCCCAGGCGAGGCTCCTATGCCGCCGCTCTTCCTGACAATCCTTCTCCTCCTCCAGCTGGCCAGGAAGGAAGAAGAGGGGGAGGAGGAGAAACCGCGGAGGCCGCACAGGGGCCGTTGCCGCTGTTTCTTCTCTTCTTCCTCCTCCAGCTGGCCATCGAGGAGGAAGAAGAGGAGAAACTGCAGCAGCCCACTCCAGTCCCTTCTTCTTCCTTTTCCTCCTTGATGGCCAGCTGGAGGAAGAGGAGAAGAAAAGGAGAAGGGGCGCTGTTGTTTCTCCTCTTCCTCCTCCAGTTAGGCATCGAGAAGTAAGGAGGAAGAAGAGGGAAAGGGCAGCAGCACCCCATCGAGGCAGGCAGGGAGGCAGCTGGTGGGTCGCAGGAGGCGGGGGGGGGAGTGGAAGCGAGGAGGAGACACCCCTCCGGAAAACAAGCAACTTCCTCCGTGCTTTCATTCCCTCCCGCCTCCCTGCTTTCCAGGTCTCCCTTCTGGGGGCGAAAGGGAGAGGAGAAGGACGAGGAAGCAGAGCAGGCAGGTAGCTGCCCCTCTGCTCCAGCAGGAGTTCCTTGCATTTCTTGCAAAAGCAGGTAGCTCTCCCAGACAGCCCCTTCCAAAGACCCAAAGGAAGAATCCCCACCCACAATTTCCCTTTCCAGTCCTTCCCCTTCTTCCCTTAGTTTCCCCCAAATTTTCCAGAGCCCTTTGCCCACCCCAGTCTTCCCTTGTCCCAGGTTTCCCCCTTCCTATCCCAGCCTTTACTACTCCCATCCCCAGCCCCTCTCTCCACTTTCCTAGGTTCCAGCCTCTTTCCCATTCCAGTCTTGCCCCTTTCCATCCCAACCCTTCCCACCTAAAGCTTTCCCCCTTCCCCAGTTGCCCTCTTCCCATCCCAATTGTCCAAATTTTCCAGCTTACCTTAAATTACAGTTTTATGTAAACATTCAAAAACATTTAACCTAATGCCTCAATTAATGTAATTTTATTGGTATTAATTTTTATTATTATTCTTGAAATTGGCTGGGGAACTAAACATCCCAGCAAGACCCAAATGCCAAGGTCTATTTTCCCCAGACCTCTCCAGTCTTTTCTGTTGGTTATGAGAGTTCTGCAGGCCAAGTTTGGTCCAATTTAATTGATGTTGGATTTCAGAATGCTCTTTGATGGCTGGAGAACTAAACATCCCAGCAAGACCCAAATGCCAAGGTCTATTTTCCCCAGACCTCTCCAGTCTTTTCTGTTGGTTATGAGAGTTCTGCAGGCCAAGTTTGGTCCAATTTAATTGTTGGGTTTCAGAATGCTCTTTGATGGCTGGAGAACTAAACATCCCAGCAAGACCCAACCCCTTCCAGTCTTTTCTATTGGTCATTTGGGTTCTGTGTGCCAAGTTTGGTCCAGGTCTGTAATTCGTGGGGTCTCGGTGGTCTGTGGATGTCAGGGCTGCATCAGTTGAAGGTACTGCAAATCCCATCATCTATTGTCCATACTCCCCACTCATATTGTTTTTGTGATTAATCACTATGCTTAATTATGTTAATTTGTAACAATGAAAATACACCCTGAATATCAGAGTAGCAAAATTATCGTTATGAAGTAGCACCGAAAATACGGTTGGGGGTCACCACAGCATGAGGAACTTTATTTAGGGGTCACGGCATTAGAAAGGTTGAGAACCACTGCTCTAAAACATGGCTATAATTACCAATCCTGACAGGTTGTCTATTTTTGTGTTTTAAATCACTCCCTATCCACATCCTAGAGTTTATTTCATAGTCAAACTCAATTTCTGTGGTAGATTGCAATTCCCACTGTTGCCTTGACCTCCTTGCCAAGATTTGAAATCTAGTTTCCTATATTCTGTGATGAATGCCCTTCCCAGTTTGAAAGCAAAGTGAACTGTTCAGATTTTTTGTGGCAATTAGTATTTTCCAGGTGTCTTAGATTTTCCTAACACACAGTAACTGTGTGTTAGAAAACTCTAAGGCATGAGCCAAATTCTCTTTTCAGTCAAATGCTGGATCTTACTGTAGCTCCACTTAAAACATATAAATGTTGTGACTTAGGAAGAAGTGTGTTCTACAGTATGGAGTGTAGTATATAACAAATGCTATGGCAGAAAGTTTGGAATTCCAATGGTATCATGAAAAGGATCTCCATAAAGCTATGCGTAAAATATAAACAAGGGAGCAACAGGCATGTTTGACAATCTGGAATGTAGAATGTAAATAGTGGAAACAACTCTAATGGAAAACTCCACATTTAAAAGAAGTAATGCCTTTCATAAATGGTGGAAACACTATGTCCAGGCCCATAGCCAGGATTTTGATTCTGGGAGGGGGGCTGAGTGAGAGAGGATCCACCCTAGCAAACTTTTGGTATTGTTCTTCCAATACCCCCATGCATATATGATATATTGAGCATGGTGATCAGATCATGATATGAATAAACAACAGTGCGCCGAGGGCCCAGGTGCAGACAAGGATGCCACAGTGCTATGTACCAGTAAGGCCTTTTCACAGACCACCCTGAAAATTAGGGGGGGGCTGAAGTTCCCCAAGCCAGCCCCCCCCCCCCCCAGCTATGGGCCTGACTGTGTCAGATACCTATTCCAACCAATAGTGCAATATATTTGAAGGAAATATAGTAATCAGGGATGAATTAGATTCTTTACATCTGAGCACCTTTGGAAATGTAGGTCTTTCATGCTGGGGAGCCAGAAAGCCTCCTGACTTTCTTGAAGTGGAGGGCCATGGTTCTTGAAAATGATGGCCAAAGTTTTACTTCAGTAAGGTTGCTCCTCGGGCAAGGAGCAAGATTGAGCAAGGGTAGGTGGAAACAGAACTCAACAGAGATCAGTTAAAGATCAGATGCATAGCTTCCAGTATTTCACAGTTGAACACCTGGGTACATATGGCTGAGAAACCCCTAAGTGTGGTCATAATAAATATGCAAATATTATTAATGAAGGCTGCATACAATATAGAATTAATGCAGTTTGACCACTTTAACTGCAAAAATTCAATGCAATTCAATGCTATAAAATCCTGGGAATCATAGCTTTACGAGATCATTCATCTTCTCAGCCAAAGAGTGTTGGGACCTCTTTACATGCCCCTTTTGGGTGGTGCCATTGTACCAGCAATAGCCAGCAAAAAGGAAGGTGTGTCGGGTGGCTCATGGTGCACTGGGCCTCTCACCACACAGAGGGCCAGGAAAGTGTACTTTGGCACCCTTTCTTTCCCTCATCTGATGACAGAAAGGGTGGCAACATGTATTGCCCCACCACTCTTTCTGCCATCACACAGAAATCTGGGGAGGAAAGTGCAGGTAGCTCCAATAACACTTTTCTCCCAGTGGTGGAGGACAACATGCCTTTTGGTGCTTCGCCTCCACTTTGAGAGGAAAGTGGGTGGGGCTTGCTGTGTGTTGTGTCGTAGTGTGCGGCAGGCCCTGCCCAAGTTGCAAAAAAAAAGTGGCAAAAAGGGGCATTTCTGCTCCGTGTGAAGAGGTCCCTGGTGTCTCATCAATTCACAAATCTCATAATTGTATAGGAAAGTTCCACAAAAGAAAACAAAACCTCACTAAATATAATTATCTGTTTTCTGTGTCATTCACATAATGATTAACTATAAAGACACACACACACACATATTATTGTAAAATCAAAATGACTTTATCAGACTTTGTTGAAAATTACAGCTTTTCCTGAGGTCCATGGTCACTTGAACTGTGTGTTAAGAACATAAGAAGAGCCATGCTGAATCGGGCCTCAGCCCATCTAGTCCAGCATTCTGTGTCACACAGTGGCCCACCAGTTGTACACAGGGATCTCTAGCAGAAAGGAGGGCAAAACCCTCACCTGCTCCCGACCACCCACAACCAGTACCCGGGGAAAATCCTGCCTGCCTCCATCAACACAGAGGTGGCACTTGGATGTCCATTTCAGTAACTACTGATTCCCTTGGTATCCATGAATCTGTCTAATCCTGCCTTGAAGCTGTCCAGGCTGACAGCTGTCACAACCTCCTCTGGAAGTGAGTTCCATAACCCAATGACCCTCTGGGTGAAGAAATATTTCCCTTTATTAGTCCTAACTTTCCTACCTTGGAGCTTTAGGGAGTGCCCCCTAGTCCTAGTGTTGTGTGACAGAGAAAATATTTTTTCTTTATTCACCTTTTCTATCCCATGCATGATTTTATACACTTCGATCAAGTCACCTCTTAAACGCCGTCTTTCAAGGCTGAAAAGACCAAGGCGTTGCAACCTGATTTCATAAGGGAGCTGCTCCATCCCTTGGATCATTTTTGTTGCCCTTCTTTGTACCTTTTCCAGTTCCGTTATATCCTTCAAACACATTCAAACACATTCCTTACCATCCAATATTTACAAGCCAGGAAGGCCTCTTTGCAACACTTTTGGAAAGTTAAAACTAAAGGGGAATCTAAAATGATTCATGAGGGAATTCTGTGTATCTGTAAAACTGGAAGAATTCAAGGAAAATCCCATTCCATACTGATTTTTTTTAGGACAGTGAATTGGGAAGAAAGAATAATAAAGATTCCCCCACCCAGTGGAGGATTTTGGACACTATTGTGATGGAAATAGGACCACAATGAACAAATATTGACAGGTTTGTTCTCCTTATTGACTTTTAAGAGTGTAATGTTAGTTGTCTGCCAGAATGCTATTTTACTGGTTGGATCAGTAAAACCAAGTGCTGTTCACAATATATTACTCTTATAAATTCCTTGAAGCTGTGTTGAGCTGTCAAGACAACTGACATGGTTTGGGCCTAGAGCCTAGCCCCAAGCTATATCAGCTGTTTCCAGATCATAAATTTTAGAGCTGGATATGGAGGAAGGGCAGTAAAACGCAGACATAAAATTCAGACACTGATATTTGGCAACAATTTTTCTGTCCATAACTTACAAAGTGTTTTCCACATTATTTGCAACAGTGACAAAATAATGGTGATGAAAGAGAAGAATTATATCTTTTTTTAAAAAAAAAAATAATGATTTATATAAGATATTTAGTATGGAGGAAGGTAGAAAATGAAATGAAAAGAATGTGGAATGCTGAGCTGATATCGTGCATAACCCTATTAGATCTGTGCTATTCAAAGAGCAGGTTGATAAACTGATGGTAGACTGTGAGCTTTTAGCTGTTGGCCTTTGGTGAGTTTTTGAGAAATCACCTCTTCACATGGGACATTTTTGCCCCATTTTGCTGCCTTGTTTCATGGCAAGGATGGGGGCTGCCATGCGCAATCATATGACACATGGCAGGCCCCACCCAATTTTCTCCCAAAGTCAGGGGGGAGCAACATATGGCGCTTCCTCTATGACTATTGGGGGGGGGGGGGAGTGTATTTTGGGTAGCTCTGATGGAGCTACCTGCACTTTCCTCCCCATTTCCCCATGTGATGGAAGAAAGGGCGGCAGGGAAATGTGTGTTGCCGTCCTTTCTGACATCTGATGGGGGGAGGGAAAGGGTGCCAACACACCCTGTTCTATCTCCTCCGTGTGCACCTTCCCATTCACTGGCAATTACCAGTGCAACGGCCAGACCAAAAAGGGACACATGAAGAGGTTCAAAGAAACAATTACAGTATTATGAACAAGTACAAATATCATACTGATCTTGAAGGTTAAAATTACTCCTCTCCCCTGGCACACATCAGGAAGTCTGAGAAGCATTGGCCAAGTCAACTTATTTGAGTCACTAACTTTAAAATATGATAAATATATACTTTTGTCATATCATGTTCTGTAAACCATCAATTCAGAAAACATAAAACATTGGCTTTTTATGTTTGCTTGTTACGTTCAGAACCATTCAACAACTGATGTTGTTTGGACAGGTCATAAACTGCACAGGCTACAAATGTATAACAAAACATAAAATAAACACTAAAAAGGTTTAAACAGATAGAAAATAAGAAGAAAGTAAGGTGGAGAGTATTGCAAAGATCTAAACAGTATAAACATGGGCTATATAGAACAAAGAACTAAAATGCATGGAAGGTCTTCTCCTGTTACCAGAAAGACCAAAACATAGGTCACATATACACAAATTACTCAGGTTGGTGTGCGTGCAGATCAGGTCTGCAGAGGCTAAGTGCCCCATGGGGTTGATTCAGCTTAACCTAGGGCAAGGCTGGTCTAAGTTAACTTGTGGGGAAACCTGAATCTTTTTTTTTTGGAAATATATTTATTAGGGTTTTTCCATAAACAGTAAAAGTGGGGGAACAATTTCAGGTAAAGGACAGTAGGAAAGATAGAGAAAGGAGAGGCGGAGAGTGGTGAGGGGGGAGGGGGTAGAGGGGGCGTCGGGGGTGGTAACAGGGGAGGAGGGGTAGAAAGGGGTACGGGTTAGGGGCGGTGAAGGAGGTTGTTTGGTCCGGGATCTGGGAAGGATAGTAATGGGTAAGGATGCTGAGAAAAGATAGGGATAGGGGTAACTTGTTTTCTTCTAAGTTCCTTGTTCATGGATGCTTCTTGTTTTTCTCGTACAGTCTCTCTCCTTGTTAAGCTGGACATTTCTTTTTTAAAAGTCTTCTTTTTAGGCTCTTTTTCCTTCTTTTTCCAGAGACGGGTCTTCATAACCCTCTTGGTATAAAAGCAATCTGTTGTTTTTAGTTTTTGTCCTTTTTAAAAAAAAACCTCTTTTCCCTTAGCCTACAAAATCTTTCCAGTGTTTGGTGTCCATTGTCCGTTCCTTGTCTTTTAGTGTAGCTGGATCTGTACCTTTTCGTTTTCCTCGGCTTCCTTTCTAACCATTCTCTTTAGGAGATTCGAGGCCTTTTATATCCATCCCCAGGATGCCACATCTCGTAGGCCTAAAATACGCCTCTAGAGAGTAGGGGCAATTTTTCTTTAGGTTTTTCTTTCTTCCTTGCTGGGTTGTTCTCCTCCAGCTTCTCTTCCTATTGGGCTGCGTCCCAATCTTTTTGTTTTCGTTCTTATCTGTATCCGGGATGGGGCTTTTGGGTGTTGCAGCGGCCCCTTGGTTTTTCCCTCTTCTCTTTTTTGGGGGCAGAGGTTTTAGGGCCCTTCGAAGCCATTCTTGCAACTTTCAGTGAAACTTCCTCACTATTTTTGAAGTGATGCCTTCATGTATTGTTGCGTTTCCCCCCTTGACCTGGGGTGCGTCTTTTCCATCATCATAGAGGGTCAGCAGCTCTGGCATTGTGAGGAGCGCCTCTTGGTTGGTTCTGTTCTTGCACGTTGGGAGTGCTCCCGGATCGTTCCCATTTGCTTTTCTTGCCGAGACATTATGGCATCCATCTTCCATAGGTATCCGTCTTGAGCTTCCCCTATTTTTCGTAGTTCTGCAAGGATGTCCCTCAAAGTTATTCCTTCCTCCTCTCGTCCCTCTTCTTGCATTATCCTCCGCTCTTTTGCTCTTGAGGTCCGTTCATGCAGTGCCGACATAGTTCTATTGTCAGTTGTGCTATTCCCTGTTTTACTATTGGAAAAATGTCCTTTTCCCTCTCCCAAGATGGCACTCTTGCCAAAAAGCTCTTCTTCCCTGCTCCAAGGACTGTGAGAGCTCATCCGCCATTTTGGCGCCCTGTAGCTCTTTTCCTCCCGTTCCCTCTGCCTTTGCCAGGGATGATTGGCTCCCCCTCTGTGCGGCCTGCTTGTTGGGCCTTTGTCTCTCTTTTGTTGGGGGCCCGATCCCCTGAGTGTGGGGGCTTCCGTGGGGCTGTTGGGATCCCCGCTGCTCGTCCGCACTCCTCCCCTCTGTCTCCAATGGCGCCTCCCCGATGCCACACGGGCCGCTGTTGCCCGTACTCACGGCCTCCTTCTGTTTCGTCTCTTCTTCACCTCCTGCCCTCTGCTTAAGGTGGGGGGGGGAGGGGAGGCCGGGCTGGGCTGGGCTGGCAGTAAGTGCGGGTCGCCACCCACTTCCCACTTCCCGGCTCGCTCGCCGCAATGGCGGCGGTCCGGGCCCGCTCAACCTCTCCCTCTTAAGGAGGGGGAGATCCTTGGGGCCGCCGGACCCCGTCCGCCGGCTTCGCGCTCTCTTCGGACGCTTCTGACCGCGAGGAGGGGGGCGCAAATCACCTTCCAGCCAGGAAAGCAGGTGACACTCCAGGGAGCCCTAGAGTGCCCGTCCTGCCGCCATCTTCGCCCGACCGATTCCTCGAGAAACCTGAATCTTGAGTGGGTTCTCCCCCAAGTTAGGAACAATCAAGACAACTGGCCCAGTTCCTAACTGGAACTGGTGGCAGCTGTCTTGACTACTATTCTGCATTACCTATGTTCTATTTGCCCAGGGACATGAAATGGCATTCCCTTGTCATCCCCATTCCTTGTGTGATGGCTGTCACCAGCTGCAATACCTCTTCTTAATTTCTTGCGAGAACTATGGCCCTGCATAATTGATCAAGCTCAAGTCTGCCCACAGGCTCAAATTCTTGCCTTTCTGTTTATCTAAAGTAAAATTTAAAAATTGGGTCCCAGAAATTCTCTTTTTATTGACCTCCCCCACCAGTTTATACTCTGCTCCTCTATTTGTTTTCTCACTATTTTTCATGTGTTTTGAGCCTCAGGTCTTCAGGGCGAATGTCTTTATTGTCCATTCTACCTTCCAAAAACATATTCAGTATTCTGGGATGCAATGGCTTTCTTCCAGGTCTGAAGCCTTCCAAACTAGAGGGTGTGTGTATCTGTGCATGTGTGTTTGTGTATGTGTTAGCCACCTCAAGTCTTTTCATTCACCCCACTCCTTCTATAAGCAGTTTGGGCTCTGATCTAAATCCAAAGTCAATAGGAAGGCTCCAGATGCACAATCCACAGGTGTTTTTACTCTAAGATGTAGGTGATCAAACTCCTATGGGGAAAGGTGCCATTTTCCATGGAACTCTTTGGCAGGTAACCTGCTGGTGATGTCAATGAAATTAATCATTTCAGTATGTTGAGCCAAGTAAAACAACTATTTAGGAACGAAAATACCAAACAACTCAATCCACTGATTTACTTTGTTCTGGAAATCCCCATGGTCTCAAGTTTCTAATCCTGGCCTTGTTTTGTATTTCTTCCCCACTTCCTTTTGAAGAGCCCCATTGTCTTTAAGAGCAACTATAACTGAATTGTCATAGCCAGAAGAAGTATTTTTCCAAGTCTTCAGCAGTATCATCCAAGCTCATTCCTGGAATTAACTTAATCTTACCCTGAAATGGGGGCATGGAAGCAAAAGCTGGACTCCTCTCATTTTGATTGACTCCAGGCTCCCAGGAACCATCTCTCTTGGGCTTTCCTATCCTGAATCCAGATGATTTCTGTTTGATGAAGATGCCTTGGCAATACCTTTGTTGTTCTAGGCAGGTGGTTGTAAAAACAAGCAAGCAACACAAAACATTCGGTGTCTCAAAAATTCTCAAAATTTCTTTTACTTTTGTAACTTTTTATAACACTGTGATTCTCTGAACACATTTTAATAGGGATATGCATTGGATTCAGATGAAACCTAGTTTGACCTGCATCATGCCCATTTAGACTGGTTTTAGCATTTCTCAAAGCAAATGTGACATCTTATTGAAGCTTGTAGAATACAAACAATATTCCAAAATGAAACTTCATGATGGCTTGGAATTTTGGAAAGCTCCTTTAGGTTTCATTTCTGTGAAAATGCCCAGGATGAGGTAGAAAAACAGGCAGTGTTTAGTGACTGACAGATTTACCTGCTAATCCTAGAGAACATTTTATGACAGGCTGTCCAATTTATGTATTGGGGGGGATGATGGGGACTCTAGATGGTCATTGCACTAATGCCACCACATCTCACTATTGAAAAAAAATTAAAATAATCTGAAAGCACCACATCCTCCTTGATCCTGCATCTATTCTTCTAAAATTATGAATCTTTGTTTTCTAGTGACAATTGTATAACATGTGCAAGTCTTGTACAAATATCCTCAGAAATGAGGGAAGGGCAGAAGAAATGAATTATTTCCCTCTCCAATTTTTAAGACACCCCCCCCCCCCCAGCAATATAAACTACCACACTTGTCCCTTTGGCATTTTCTGCTTTAAGGCCACCTCTGTTCTGTCTTCTATTTTTTGTAGTATAAAGCACATATAAGAGTTAAAACTGATAATCCATGTTGCCCTCCAACCCCCTGAACAAAAGAGACGAGACACAAAATATTGGGTTCAAATTGAGCAACTTTTATTTAAAGTTACCTATTTAAATTTCCTAAAGTCTAACTCAGAGGGTGTCAGAAATCAAGGTGTATCCCAGCCGAGGTATCATCCCCCCTCGGTTAACAATATCAATTTTCGGGCGAAACACCTGGATTCCCTGATTATCCAACCAGGGCAACCCTTTAAGGCAGGGGTGCCCAAGACGGTGATCGCGATCGACCGGGTGATCTTTGGGCCTCATCCGGGTGATCTTCCGGCCTTCACCTGGTCAATGCTCGCTCCCGCGCACGCATGCTCCCAGCGCCGCATTCTTCTGCTATGCAGTAGGCGACAGAGGCCCCCCGCGTGCTCCTCGCTGCCTCTCTTTCGCCCGGATCCATGGATCTGGGCGAAAGAGAGGAGAGGAAAGCGTGCGGGGGGCCTCCTCTGTCGCCTATGACAGGGCGGCGACAGAGGAGGAGAAGGCCCCCGCGCGCTCCTCGCTGCCTCTCTTACGCCCGGATCCATGGATCTGGGCAAAAGAGAGGCGAGGGAGCGCGGGGGCCTCTCTCCTCTGTCGCCTATGACAGGGCGGCGACAGGGAGGAGAAGGCCCCCACGCTCCTCGCTGCCTCTCTTCGCCCGGATCCATGGATGGGGCGAAAGAGAGGTGAGGGGAGCGTGTGGGGGTTTCCTCCTCTGTCGCCGCCCTGCCATAGGCGACAGAGGAGGAGGAGGCCCCGTGCACTCTCCTCGCCTTTCTCTCAGCCGGATCCATGGATCCGGGCGAGAGAGAGGCGAGGAGAGTGCGACGGGGGGCCTCGAGAGGCGCCATGGATTGGAGCGCCTCCCCCCCCAAATCCAGTGAGCAACCAAACTAATAAGAAGCTGCCCGCGGGTGCGTGCGCGCGCGCCAGGTGATCTTTTCAACTTTGTCGCTCAAAAGTAGCTCGCATGCTGAAAAAGTGTGAGCACCCCTGTTTTAAGGGAAATGAATGAGAGGTCTGTTCTCAAGATCATGAGATCAGCCTCTTCCATTCCAGGGCCATTTCACTTTATTCACCCCTCACCTTGAACTTTAAGGTGAATGTTTAACTTAATGGCCCTCACCCCTGAAAGAGGTGCCTTAGGTGCACACCGACTATGGAATTTCCCTAGCTATTTTCCGCTAAGCCTATTTAATTACATTCCACTCCCCTTACTATCCCCTACTATGCAAAGGGGTAGGCAAAAAACTCCCCTCCACAGTTAAGGTGGAAGGGGAGGAAATTCCTCACCCGATCCTCTTAGTTAAAGAGCAATCAAAAATCTTTACTGCTAATGGGCGGGAGTGGTGGGTCGATGTCTGAGCTCGGAATGAGTTCTGAGGAGACTGGCCTTCCCCATTAAGGCCACGCCCCTGCCTCTGATAGGTTCAACAATGAACCTTCTCTTTTCCCGGTGGAGGGGGCAAATTCCTCTCTCTCCTGGCTTTGCCAGGAGAGAAAGGCTGTTTCATATCTTACACAAACAGGACAATGGAGTAAATGGGCTTGGCTTTAGAAATTTCTAGTCCTCAGGAAACCTATCAGGATAATCACAATCTTTTAAATGAAACCTTTTTATAGAAAAGAATGATCTTATGCAAAGCTCCATGGACACTTTATTTTATTTATTTATTTCACGATATTTATATGCCGCCCTTCTCAACCCCAAAGGGGACTCAGAGCAGGTGTAATCTGAACCTTGTGGGTGTAATCTAGAGACAACTATCCCACCAAATTTTATTCAGTTCCATGTTACTGATAGTTACCTTAAAATAATTAAAATTTAAAGGAACTCTGCAAAAAACATGCCAAACTTCTTTGTGTGTGGCGTGAGCCAGTTTAATTCTAACTAAACCTGCACATTTCAAGCCATTATGAAAAGGAGAAAAAAGTTTTTGCTGTTTTGTTTTTGTGTTCTGCATTTTTAATGATAATCAAGAAGCATGTACCTCTGGATAACTTAACCATATGTTCATGACACAAAGCAAACCTTAAGTTGAGAATACATCAATTTTTTAACAAGTAAAGAACTGAGTTAAAGAGAATCAGTGGAACTTAAGAATCACTTTAAGTAGAGTGTGGCAAAAACAACTCAAATCCAAATTATCTCCCATTTAAAAAACACATTATGACAATTATATTGTTCCAGATATTGCCTTGATGTTTATGTCTGAAGACTACATATGGAGGCAGCGGATAGTCCCCACAGCCCAGCCATGGCCAAATATGCTGATTTTTAAGGAGGCCCTACTTTCCTCCTCACTGCCTTCATAGTGGCAGAGGTTTTGAGTAGTTTTTTAAAAATACGTTTTTTGCAGAGGTCATTTGCAGAAAAACATTTTTTGGGCAGAAAAGAGTTTTTTTATTACAAAATAAGAATTAATAAAATAGTTATATTGTACAAAAACTATTTTCTACATAAAATGGTTTTAGTCCAACACTTGGCAGCCAGATAAATAACCGGGACAACTTACAGGGAGCGGTCAACCCCCTTGTTTAAAGAGCTTCATTGGCTATCTTTCACCTTCTGGCCCCAATTCAAGGTGCAAATTATCACCTATAAAGCCCTAAACAGTTTGGGACCTGCCTACCTTCATGACCGTATCTCCCTCCATGAATCAGCCTGGGCCCTTTGATCTTTGGGGGAGGCCCTCCTTTCACCCCTGCCAGTTTCAAAGGCTCATCTGGTGAGCACAAGGGAGAGAGCCTTTTCCTCTGTTCCCCCCGGCTCTGAAACTCTCTACCCAGAGAGTTTAAGAAAGTCCCTACTTTAGAAATCTTCAAAAAGAACCTTAAAACCTGGCTCTTCCACTGTGCCTTTGGTGAATAGGCACACAACCTCACACTACTGCTTCCCCCAACATTTCTGTCACTGGAGTATATGTCCCCGTCCGCCCAGAGAAAGTTTGATTCTACAACCCTATTTTCTTGAGCTCTCCTTTACAAATAACCTGTTCCTCTTTATCTCACCCTGAGTTTTTAACTTTTTATCCTGCACATGCAGCCCGCCCATTGTCTTTGTGATTGTGTTTATTGTAATTTTAAACTGCTCAATGTATTCCTGTGTTATTATGTTATTATGATGTTGCTATTTGATTCTTAGTGTATTTGGTTTTATTTGGTGTACTCTGCTGTTTGGGCTTGGCCCCATGTAAGCCGCCCCGAGTCCCCATTGGGGGAGATGGTGGTGGGGTATAAATAAAGATGATGATGATGATTATTATTATTTATGTTGTCAAAACCGGACCCCAAAATGTTGAACCCCAGTTATAGAGTTATTTTCATTACCTCCCTCCCTGCCCAGAATGTTGTGCATCCCTCAGGGGATGTCAACACCTTAGTTAACATAATTATTTCACAATTCCCGGGGAAGACCTATGGGGCACACAATGGGATAATGCAAAATCCTCTAGGTTGTTTCCTATTTTCCCCTGAAATATCATCTGATTTATTCCCGGGAACATTTCCTCATCTCTGTCACCATGTTGGACACCCTCCTTGAGGCTTCCAGCGAAATGCTCCAATCTTGAGCACTCTTTTGTTTACCTGACTGTCACCCATTGTAATAACTGGAGCTGTGATATGGAAACCCATTTCAGCCCATTATCACTTGCCCCACCACATTCCTTTTCAACTGAGCCTCTTTCCTGGATGGATCAATAAGCAAACAGAAATCTTGAAAATAATCCAGTGATGGTTTATTAAAGTTTCCCAACATGGCTGGGACCAACCACTGATGGTGTCAGACAGAACTCAAGACCAACCAGGGCATGGATTTTAACCAGATATTTTTGGACCAATCAGAACCCAGCATGATAGTCTTGAATAGTTATTAAAGTACTATAAATAAACCTGTATGTTCACAATTGCGATACGTCAGTTCGTTGAGAATGAAAACTCTGCTAACATCCCCTTTGGGCATTGAAAGTAAAGCCTCTGATTTTGCATTCCACTGATCTGTGTTTTATCTGGCCTTCTGGAAAGCCTGGCATGACAGGCTCCAAACCTGCGATTCTTGCAGAAGTCAAAATCACACAACAAATCTGCAAAATAAATAAATAAATTACTCTTCACAAAAACAAAGGATTTTTGGTGGAAAATAACACAATGAAAAAGTATCACAGGAGGTTGACAATTTTGTCACTAGAATGGCTTAGTGGGGTAATTGATTATTGAGGATGAGAAAAATGAGTATCCTTATACCTTTACTACATAGAAGAAGAGTATAACATGTACATGTAATAAAAATAGTTTTGAACAAAACTTCAGCAAGGCAGAGAAAGTCTTTTAGCTCTTGTTTTCTATGGAAGTAATGAACTATTGCCAAGTTTCTTCACCCTGTGTTTTCTCTGATCAATGAAAAAAAACTAGGTGAAATGAGGAGTTCCTTTATTGAAAGTCTGAGCAACTATACCTCCTTGGCCAATTAAGTCTCAAAGGGGGCCCTTTTAAACTAGAAATCACTTTCTGTTTACATTTCTGTTCAAAATATGCCTTTCCTGGGTCTAAATTAATCTGGGGGTGCCCCAAAACCCTAGAAGACATTTTGGAAGGAAAAGCTGCATTTTGACCTCTGGGGATTATATACAGTCTGTGTTTCCTATTTTGCCCCCTAGCTCTAATTGGTGTGTAGAACAGAGACTTTCAGCAGGCATTGTTTGTTATAAAATCAGAGTCTGCCAGATTTCCCTTTTCAACTCAACTGTTAAAAGGACAGAAACTGGCTACCCTATTGTCCAAGTATAGTGGATCCTTGGTATCTACTGGGGTTATCCAGTGGTTCTCGCCCCCCTTTTGATAACAAAGGCTGTAAATGCTCAAGTTGCATTATGTATAATAGTGGAGGCACTTATAATAATGGCAATATCAAAATCAAAGATCACTTTTTTGTATTTTGTTCAAAAAATATTTCCAAGCTGTAGATGGTTGAATTGAATCTGTGGATATTGAACCTGTGGGTACAGAGGGCCAACTCTGTATGTTTTTCTGTCATGAAAAGGTGAATAGACAGAAATGTAAAAGTTTTATTTTGGGGCAGCAGAAGGGAAAGCAGCAAGGAGTTGGGACCAGTGTCTGCCCTTCAAAGCTAAGCAATTTTTACTTCAGGTCTGTTATTTAAAGCTAAATATTGCTATTGTTCCAAAATATTTTACTACATGACATTTGGGAGTAGTGCTGTTTTCCATATGGCTGACCTCCTTCCTCCACTAGCGGTCTCAGCGTGTGAGGAGGGGCGAGGTGGTCTCCGAGGGCTCCACATTAGTTTGTGGAGTTCCGCAGGGGGCCATTCTCTCCCCTCTGTTATTTAACATCTACATGCAGCCGCTTGCACAGCTGGTGCGGAGTTATGGGCTGGAGTGTCACCAATACGCGGATGACACCCAGCTCATTCTGAGGATGGAGGGCAGGCCGGGATCCGTCCCTGATAATTTCCAACATTGCCTCGAAGTCGTTACTGGATGGCTGCGAGCCATTAGGTTAAGGGTGAATCCGGCAAAGACGGAGATCTTGTGGCTGGGCCGCCCGGGTGGCGTAGATGTCCAGCTTCCGACCCTGGACGGTGAGGCGTTATGCCTATCGTCTTCTGTGAAGAGCCTGGGAGTCCACCTGGACTCCCAGCTGACCATGGAGGCCCAGGTCTCTGCGGTCAGCAAGGTGGCCTTTTTCCATCTCCGACAGGCAAGGAGGCTGGCCCCCTATCTCTCCCGGAACGACCTGGCCACGGTGATCCAAGCCACGGTCATCTCAAGACTAGATTACTGCAACGCGCTCTACGTTGGCCTTCCTCTGTCGGCGACCCGGAAGCTCAAGCTGGTGCAGAACACTGCCGCCCGGCTCCTGTCTGGCACCCCAGCAGGCTGCCATATAACACCTGTTTTGCAGGATCTGCACTGGCTGCCAATTGAGCACCGGATCGCCTTCAAAGTGTTGGTTCTTACCTTTAAGGCCTTGCACGGTCTGGGGCCAGCGTATCTGAGGGACCGTCTCACCCCATATTGCCCCTGAGATCTCTACGGTCCGAGGATGCCAACTTTTTGGAGGTACCTTCTGTAAGCTGGCACGATTGACCTCTACCCGTCGGAGGCGTTCTCTGTCATAGCCCCCACGCTGTGGAACGCCTCCCGGCCGAAACCAGGTAATGAAAGATCTGCTCCCATTTAGACGGGCTTGCAAAACCCACCTGTTCAAGCAGGCTTTTTTAGGGTGGGTAGGCCCGTGCATCCCCAATCGTGCCAGTGCTTCATTGTCCTACTGCTACTGTGCTGTTTTGTTTTTAACTGTTTTTATTGTTTTATTACTCTGTATTTTATTGTGCCTCGGCTTTTGTAAGCCGCCGCGAGCCTCCGGGAGTCGGCGGCATAGAAACCCGAATAAATAAATACATAAATAAATATTTCAAACAAATTATGTGCCTGGGTCAGACAAATTGCACAGTCTAAGTGCAGGATCCAAAATACTGGGTTTTATACTTTATTAGAGGGATAGTTCATCTAGATTATGCTGGATAACTTTTATGATCACAGGCCTTGGCATCATTCCACTAATTCAAGTTTCTACCACTTGTGGAAGCATGAAGTCCAGTTGATATTTGATTGTGCAAAGTGTGCATAGACTCTTCCATTGCAAAAACTCTACCACTTCATTTGTATGTGTTGTGTAACCTATTGCAAAAAATCCCAACAACAACAAAAAAACCAAAAAATTGAAGATAACCCCAAGAGCTTCAATTCTTGCCCCAATGTCTCTGAATAACTGTAGGCAGGATACAGCTGTAGATAGGCATTCCTTGTTCTATCAATTGTGTGCCAGCTCACGTGATTCATTAGCTTGCTGTGACTGATAGAGAGGTCCACAGCAGAGAGACAAGGGTATTAACAATGAGGAAGGAGTGGGGCACAAGCAAGTACATGTTGCTTTAGGCTGCCAATGCTCTATTTTTCCATGGCAAGGGGGGGGAGAAGAGAAGAATGAGTAGGAGAGTAGAGCAAAACAGTTTGTCTTGCCATAAAAGTGGTGCAATTATGTCTCAAGTATTGTGGCTCTCAGAAGATGGCTAGTCAACACAGCATTGCACAGCCATGACTTCACTTGTTTCCATAAAAATATTTTCTCCCATCTCTTTTCTTTGTGATTGAGAAATGTATGAGTTCATCTCATTGGAGAGTGAGTAAGAGGAACACATTTTTGGGATACATTTGGATACCTCAGATATCTACATAGTTCAAAATGGCCAGAAATGCCTATGGGAGCAGGTTGGTGAATCACCGTCCAAGAAGCAGGTGACGTTTCATAGAGGACTGCTGTTTAACATCCAATTCCTTCTTCAAACATCCCACACACCCCACCCACCTGATCAATGCTCTATAAAGTAGTCATAATTTTTTTTTTAAAAAAAACAACCAAATAACCCTCGATTTTCCCAGCTGAGTTATTTCTTTGCTGTGCCTTTAGTCGTTAAAGGGTTGCTTCAAACCTGGCTTCTGTGTTGACTAATTCTAAATGTTTAAATAATGTTATGTCTGGCTCCTATGTCTTGATTGGCCAAGATGACTAAAGAACTATTTGTTTTGAAAATTCCTATTTTGAAAAAGATAGTGTTTTCCTGTAGAGTGTGTTAGAAATCACCCGCTCAAGGAAAACTATCCATCCTGGATTCCATGCAAGCTGGTGATTTTCCCTCACCCTTAACTCAGTAACTTTCTGAAGTCTACGGCCAACTGGCAGTGTATTTACACTGTAGAATTAATGCAATTTGATAGCACTTTAATTGCCATTGTTTAATGTCATGAAATCCTGGGATTTATAGTTTGGCGAGGCACCAGCACTCTTTGGCAGAGAAGGCTAAAGACCTTGTAAGTATACTTACACATGTCAAGTAACACAAATCAATTGGAAAAAATGAAGGCGAATGGTCTATTCCATATGCCATATTTAAGTCAAAGTAGTCAATATTTTAATTTTTCTTCCTCTGCATTTAATTGGCTTTACATTTTTCATTCTGCATTTTTGTAGGTTATTATTATTAAACTGCTGATGTCATTTATTTTAATCTATAATGTTTGCATTAAGTATTTATTTGATGAGAAACTATTTCTGAATTCTTCTGGTACTTGCACTTTGAATTGATGGAAGAATGGTTGAAAATGTTTTGCATTTGTTGGATAAATTTACTATACTTTTGATATCAGATTGATACAGATTTAAATGTTTTCATGCTTTGAAGCATTGTTATTGTTATCAACTGTTCTGGGCTCAAACTTGTTCTTGGAATTGAATACAAATACATCTGAAATAGTGTAACACTAGGGAAGGAGATGGGTGACTTGTTATGAATATTGCTGCAGGCATTCTCTTCTAACATCTCTATCTATTAGGCATGGTTTCGAACCAAAAAATCGTGATTCTAAAATGGGGGGGGGATTTCTTTTTTGATTAGTAATAGAAAGACTTACAAAAAATTTTCCAAAAATTTCTAAAATGTAATGTAATAACTAACGAAATTCGTTAGTAGTTCGTATGCCAGCGCATGCGCATTCAGATGGTTTTGGCCTACAACTCCCAGAAATCCTAACAGCTGGTAAATTGGCTGGGATTTCTGGGAGTTGTAGGCCAAAACTTGAATAAATCACACTGAATTCTAGATGGGACTCTCCAAATAGGAAGGAGGGAGGGAGGGGGTATTCTATTCTTGGAAGCAGCAAAAAAAAAAAAAAAGGAGGAGGAGCCCCCCCTCGCTGCCTCTCTCTCACCCCGATCCCGAGGGAGCGAGGGCCCAAGTTTGCCCAGGCTGGTCATATACCTACATTCCATGCAATAATACAGCAGTAATAACAATGGGTATAAGAAGAGGTAAAATTCAAACCGAAGTATTCTGACTGTGGTCCCTCCTCAAGCGGTGCAAACTGCAAAAGGCTCTTCTCTATGAGCCCGGAAAAGCCAAAACCCCGGGCACAGCGTTTGCTGCCTGGGTGCACACACATACATATTCTTTGGGGCGGGATTTGCTGCAGAATCCCGGGCTCATAGAGAAGATTCTGCAGCAAATCCCCCAAAGAATATGTATGTGTGTGCACCCAGGCAGCAAACGCTGTGCCCGGGCTTTTGGCTTTTCCCGGGCTCATAGAGAAGAGCCTTTGCAGTTTGCACCGCTTGAGGAGGGACCACAGTCAGAATACTTGGTTTGAATTTTACCTCTTCTTATACCCATTGTTATTACTGCTGTATTATTGCATCTTCATGGAATGTAGGTATATGACCAGTTGGATTACTTATAATATTAGGCACTTACAGTAGCATTCATTCTATTATACATTAGGTTGGTTTCTCACCCCAATACTCTTTGATGCTTTAGATCCTGGCAGGCAGGAGAGGCAGGGAAGCCTGGAAAAATGTAAACAGAGAGGTTTACTCAGAAGTAAATCCACAAAGGAGGGCACTTCATCCAAAGTGCCCTCCTTGCAGATTTACTTCTGAGTAAACCTCTCTGTTTACATTTTTCCAGGCTTCCAGCCGAAAGAAGGAGCGAGTTTAGGGCTTGCCTTGCCATAATACTTATTGGCAAGGGAGGCGGGAGGGTGGTGAGAGAGAAGGAGGNTGCCCCCCCCCTTACGACCTNATAACGACACTTAAGAAAATCCTGGCCCCTGAAGTTCTATAAAGAAAGTCCACTTCCTGGTTGGCGTTCCAGATGCGGAAATACTCAAAAGTAGCATTTCTTACGAATTTCTTACGAATCATTTCATTTTCATAACTTTTTTCTCATGCCTACTATCTATGTTCCAAAGCATTTTCCCAACTCTGATTGCATGCATGTGGAAAAGTGACTTGGTGGTTATTTGAAGTAACACCTCTGATGATTCATTCAAAATCTCCCTTAGTTTGGGGTAATACTGTTAGCAAAGTTTTGCAAATGATATAGATTGTCTTCTGTTCTAAATCCTACCATTGAACCATGACACGAGGCAGCAAACAAATAGCAAAAATCATCATAATCACATCCAGGTCATTTTAACCTGCACAGTTATAGCACTTTGATTCCATTTTAACTGCCATATTGATGTCCTATGCAATATCGGGATGTGTAGATTGGAGGAAGAGTATCTAGAATTCTCAATCCCAGGTCTCTAGTGCCTTGCCAAACTACAAATTCCAGGATTCCATAGGGAAAAGCCTTGGCAGTTATATTGTGAGACCTAGGCAGTTACAACTGTAATATGACACTGAAGAACTGTATTTTCTTGTTTCCAAGACAACCCCCCAAACATCTCTAAAAATGAAATTAGTGTGATTTACAACTGATGGAGTCTTAGAATTGATGAAATACATTATATAGAGTTTAGAATTATTATCTAAATTGTGTGCAAATTTTAACAATTTTGTGTTGCTTGCAAAGTTCTGCAGAGTAATGTCTACTTTCATTCTCAAACCAAGATGTTAATGGGTAAAGTTCATCGTGTTGTTTTACTGCATTTTTGTGTTGTTTTTCACTGTTGTGTATCAGAAAAGGTATTTCATGTAATTGTGTTCGTATTAGGGTCATGTACCTCTCAAATCACAATTTCCATCCATATTTTACAAAACCACTTTGAGCTGATTAATCTCTCCATCCTATCCATCTCTTTCACACCTCCATGGCAATATAAGCATTATATGTTCTTGGAATTTCAAACCACATTCCCTTGACATATGACTTCACTCCTCTCTCAAGGGGTCCTTCAGTTAAAATAGTGTTCTCTAGCTAAGAGAAAGCTTTGAATCAGGCCTAGTAAAAAAAGCCTACTCTTGCACAAGTGTGTGTGGGTTCCATATTCACTCTATACAATATTGATTTTTCCTTAGGATATTTTTCTATGCTCTTTCCTCTCTCCCCCCACCCCCCAAATATAGTTTCCTCTTCAATGAAACAGTAACCCAGTAATAGTCAAGCCCACAATGTTTGGGCAGCCCCTTAATTAGGCAAAATAAGTTTCCCCTACCCTAGAACAAATTGGACTCATTTTATGACTCACACACCCTTATACTCAGGTCACTGCCATGTCTGTTTGCTTACCCTAATGAAATATCATTCTGTCCTACACTTGCCATGTTACTT
Source organism: Anolis apletophallus (assembly GCA_030556195.1). Classification (NCBI taxonomy): domain Eukaryota; kingdom Metazoa; phylum Chordata; class Lepidosauria; order Squamata; family Anolidae; genus Anolis; species Anolis apletophallus. Next base: position 94,427,888 of record JARBWK010000002.1, on the reverse strand, counting down.
AATAGTAATATGTGTAGGTTGGTTATATTGAAACAGAGATAAGCTAACCTTGAGGGGAATGAGACAATATAATACAGCTTATCTTAGGATACAGACCTATTTATTTATTTACTATATTTCTATACCGCCCCTCTCAGCCAGAAGGCTATTCGAGGTGGTTTACACATGGCAACCAGTGCCCACAATGTAAAGTACAATTAAAACAGTTGTATACTAACAGATAAAAACTAACAATTAGCAATTAAAAGAAAAAATACAGTTCCCTGCGTCTCATCATTAAAATCATTTTCCATCGCATCGTCAAATCATTCCGTGATCACAATTAGATAGTTATATTTCATCTGCAAAAGCCTGCTCAAACAGTCCGGTCTTAACTTTCTTTCGAAATGTTAGGATGGAGGAGGCTGATCTAATGTCCCTAGGAAGGGAATTCCATAGCTGAGGTGCCACTGCTGAGAAGGCCCTGTCTCTCGTCCCTGCCAATCGGGTCTGCGTTGAAGGCGGGACCGAGAGCAGGGCCTCCTCAGACGATCTTAAACAACTGGGTGGTTCATAGGGAGAGAGGTGTTTGGACAGGTAAGTTGGGCCAGAACCATTTAGGGCTTTAAAGGCTAAAGCCAGCACTTTGAATTGTGCCCGGTAGCAAACTAGCAGCCAGTGGAACTGGCGCAACAGAGGAGTTGTGCACTCCTTGAGTACCGCTCCTGTTATCAACCTGGCTGCTGTCCGTTGGACCAATTGAAGCTTCCGAACAGTCTTCAAAGTCAGCCCCACATAGAGAGTGTTGCAGTAATCTATACGGGATGTAACCAGAGCGTGGGCTACCATGGCCAAGTCAGATTTCCCAAGGTATGGGTACAGCTGGCGCACAAGTTTTAACTGTGCAAATGCTCCCCTGGTCACTGCTGAAACCTGGGGTTCCAGGCTCAGCGATGAGTCCAGGATCACTCCCAAACTGCAAACCTGTGTCTTCGGGGACTGTAACCCCGTCCAACACAGGCTGTAACCCTATGCCCTGTTCGGCCTTTCGACTGACCAGGAGGACCTCTGTCTTGTCTGGATTCAATTTCAATTTGTTCACCCTCATCCAGTCCGACACAGCGCCCAAGCACCGGTTCAGGACTTGAACAGCCTCCTTAGTAGCAAGTGGAAAGGAGTGACAGAGTTGGACATCATCTGCGTACAGATGACACCGCACCCCGAAACTCCGGATGACCTCCCCCAACGGCTTCATGTAGATGATAAACAACATGGGAGACAATATTGAGCCCTGAGGAACCCTACACGACAATGAATGAGGGGTTGAACAGGAGTCTCCCAATAACACCATCTGGGAATGGCCCTCTAGGAAGGACTGGAGCCACTGCAAAAGAGTACCCCCAAGGCCCATTTCCGCGAGGCGTCCATGACCTCATCTCACTCACAAGCTTTCACCCTGTCTTCTGGACGGAGCACATGATGGCCATCACATGACATCATGTAACTTCTGGTGGAGGTCCTGCCTCCAACTAGGGTGAAAACGTTACCAAAGGCTTCCCCCACAACATGAAAGCAAGCACGGGTCCTCCATGGAAGGGCAATGCTTCCCCTGTGTGATGGGAAAAGCTTTGCTGAGAGGGAGATGACAAATTCACCTCACTGCCCCTCTTTTTCCTTGTGATGAGGTCCCTAAATATCAGGTTCTGATAGTTTTATTTTCATTGTTGCCCAGTGTAAACAGAAGTGTCAGATAGGTATTAGAGCAAGGAAAGGTAAATTCTGTTAAATTTTAATTATCTTTTATCTTTTGTTTGTCTGTCTCATTTCCATACCATATTTTTGAGTTTGGAGCCTACGCAAAATGCATATGCTTTTTGGAATGAAAGTTTTGGATTAACTTTTTATCTCATACGCAATGTTTATGCACAACATCATATACACATTTTCCCCAAGTCATTTCTCTCTTAATTTAATCTTGTAATTTGAGACTTTTTAAACTGATACATACATTTTTGTATTCACTTTCCTTTTTTAATTATTATTATTATTATTTATTAGCTTTATCAACCATCACTCCCAATTGGCTCGGGGCGGTTTACACTCAGAACAAAGCAATACAATAAAAGCGATAAAAATAGTTACAATAAAATACAATTTAGCCTGTGCATTAGGACTCAAAAGCCTGCTTGAACAGAGCGGTCTTACAGGCTTTATGAAAAGCTAACAAATTTCGTAAAGCTCGAGTCTCAGGGGGTAACGGATTCCAAAGAACTGGAGCAATAATGGAGAACTCCCTTCTCCGAGTTGCGGTCAGATGGTATAATTTCACACTAGGCACGACTAGGAGATTCTGGTCTTCAGATTGCAGTGATCTCGTGGGACAATATGGGATAAGACGCTCCCTCAGATACACTGGCCCCAGACCATACAAGGCCTTGAAAGTCAAGACTAGCACTTTGAAAGTGATCCAGTACTCAATTGGAAGCCAGTGTAGTTCCCGCAAGATCGGTGTAATATGGCAGCTTACAGGAACTCCTGCGAGCAGCAGGGCTGCGACATTCTGCACCAACTTGAGTTTCCGGGTCACCGTCAGAGGCAGGCCAATGTAGAGAGCATTACAGTAGTCTAACCTTGAGATGACCGTAGCTTGGATCACCGTGGCCAGATTGTGCCAGGACAAGTACGGGGCCAGCCTCCTAGCCTGTCGAAGATGAAAAAGCGCCACTCCCGCAGACCTGGGCCTCCATTGACAGCAGAGGGTCCAAAAGGACTCCAAGGCTTTTTACTGATGATGACGGGCATAGTGCCACGCCATCCAGGGTGATTGTATTCTGTCTTGCTTGTAGCACTGCAAAAAAGAGGAAGAAAGAAAAGAAGAGAATAGTGGGATTAATGAAAAAGAAGTGAAAACAGGTTCACACGCTGATTCAGGAGGTGTCAGTTCATTAAGTTCTTATTAAAATGTGGACAATATTCATCCTCATTTCTTTCTGAGGCCTTGTTCACACTAAAAACAGACAAAGTGATAAATATGTTATTGGATGTTATTGGTGGCTGGTAAAGATTGGATGACTATCTACCTCAATCAATCAACTCTCTGCATTCAAACAAGTAGATGTCACAGACATGTGTTAATGACTCAGCCTTCTTACTGATATGTTAGTAGCATGGATCCAAACTGGTGACGTACTGAAATTCTGCCACCTCACATGCTAGATGCATGAAAGATTACTGTTCTTACATTTGAAAATATTGTAGCATTTTCATTTCCTAAGGATGATAATGATGATTGTTATTTATACCCCATCTTTCACCCTGTGGGGACTCAAGGCAGCTAACAAGTCGCCGCGAGCCCTCGGGAGTCGGCGACGCAGAAATCGCAATAAATAATAATAATAATAATAACAATTCACACTAGACAAGTTTAAAAAATGCAGTACAAAGTTAAAAAAAACAATTAAATAGTAACAGTGTGGTAAAACAGAATTAAAATACAGTAAATACACCAAAATGGCCTTTAAAACCCATATCCCCACTGAGACAGGTATAGTGAAAGCAGACACTGGAATCTATAAATCTTATAGTGTGGTATTTATAGGGAAAGACAATACACAATACTGCTGAAATGGAGCCCCACAGAGTTCCACTGGAAGTGCCCTTACGTCATGTGATGGCCTCTATGAGACTCCCAAGGGGCTCTGTTTCTGAAACTCATGGAAACAGAGAAGGAAGTCCATCTGATGAAGTCCTACATCACAAGGAAAAATGCAAAATTCTACATTTAGGTAATAAAAACCAAATGCACATTTATAGGATGGGAAATTCTGGTGCAAAAAACCTTGGGGTATTGTTGATCATCAATTGAATATGACCCGCCAATATGATGCTGTGACAAACAAGGAAAATGTTGTTTTAGCCTGTATCATAGCTTCCAAAAAAGGTAAAGTAATATTGTGAGGGGTTAAACTTCATAGTCTATGGCACTCATACCAGCTGTATGATTGTATGATTCAGTTCCCATTAGGGTTACTGCTAATTGGTTTGAACAAACTTCCTTTAGCTATTTAGCTAACCCTTCCTCCCCCATCCCCAAAATAGCTTTGTTACTGCTTTAAAAATAATTGTTTTGATACAAGGAAACAACACAACAATTGCTGTTTGTCATCATCATCCACCCCCTTCTAACAGGAAATTCATAGGGTTGTGTTCATGTTGGTTTAAAATGAAACCAGAGGCTAGCAGCTTGTCACATAGCAGATGTTTTTAATTTTGCTAATTTTGAGAAACTAAGGATGCAAATCTTTCTTTAAAATTATAATTAAACAATAAATAACTAGTTTTGGGAAGTTGGAACTATAACTGTAATGCATTACTTGTAAGAAGTAAATCACCACCTCTGCACATAGTAGTTAGTCTACACATTTGATCACAGTTAGAATGGAGCATTATCATGGAGAAACATTCCCACACACATTTTTAAAATGAAGGGCCATGTTTTTCTCTTTGGAGACTACATGGTTGTCAAATGATTTGTAATAAGCTGGCTGTTGATTCGAATTGTGTTTTTATTGTTTTATGGAAACTGTTGCATTGTATTGCGCATTTTATTTTTGTGTTGTGATCCGCCCGAGCCTGCAGGGAGGAGCGGAATATAAAATTGACTAATAAATAAATAAATAAATAAATAAATGTGGACAGAAGTAGTTAAGTCAGCTTGCCAACACAGCACCACAGTTCTCTGATGCATGGGCTGAAGAGGGTTCTATGTCTACCTACCCCTGTCTTGCAAATCTGTTCATAAACAAAGTGGTTCATCAGATAAACAACCAACTTGGCAAGTGTAAGCTTTCCCCCTTTTCTTAACACACCTGCACTCATTTATTTCAGTTTTGTTTAATTAGTGGGTGGCATGCCAAGGGCTGTGCTTTTCAAGAAATAGCATCTTCAAGTCCCTCTCGCACCTGCCATTTTGGCTATTGAAGTGGTCCATTTAAAAGGGTTTGATCACTCTTTAGGAACCAGACAGTATTAAATATTCTTTTTCCCAGAACAGGAAAATATATGTTAATTGAGCTTAAAAATAAACCATGGAAGACACTTCCAGCATCTTATTTTGCCCTGGAACACTAAAGAGTTTGGCAATGATGCCCTTGGTGTACATGCAGTGTGTCCTTACATAAGAACATGAGAAGAGCCATGCTGAATCGGGCCTCAGCCCATCTAGTCCAGCATTCTGTGTCACACAGTGGCCCACCAGTTGTACACAGGGATCTCTAGCAGAAAGGAGGGCAAAACCCTTACCTGCTCCCGACCCCCTTCTGCGAGCCCCCTCCTGGCCAGGCTTTTTTCTTTCTCTCACACGTGGATCAATTGTCAGGAGACCAGCTTGCCTCTCTTCCTGTAAAAACTGACTTTCTCAGCCAGCAAATAATGTTGGAAATGTGGTCACTGGTAGCATTACCAAGAATAACTGCCCTTTAGCACATGGGGTGTTGGTATTTAGGATGCCTTTGACATTTACACGGCTTCTGTTACTTTCTCAGAGACCAAAGAGATGGTGAGGGAAACACCATATTTATTATTACTAGCTGGAAGATTAAATTACTATTATATTATTATCTATTCTTATTCTTATTATTAAGCTCATAGTGTTGGAAGGGAATCCAAGAGTTCCATTCCGACCCCCTTCTACTCAAAAGGATCATGTACAGTAGCCTAAATGCCATTTCATATATTAAATTAATTTTGTCTATATTAAAGTTGTTTGCTTCCCCCAAAAGTCTCAGGACAAGTAACAACAGATTAAAAACATGCGACCAACGCAGAGTACAAATTTGGTAAAAGTCTTACAAACATGAAAAATTTATTTATAGCTAGGATTGACCAGTCAGTTGAGAGTTGGTCAAAACTGCTGGGAGAATTAAGATTTAAATATCCCAGCCACAAAATAAATTACAAATATCAGGGTAGAACTTCTATTTAAATCCTCCACTTTAGATGGTATACTAACCATTGTCGAAAACCTGAACCATGTCTTCAGCTCCCCCTGAAAGGACTGAATTGTGGGGACTTGTCTGATTTCCCTGGGGAGGGTGCTCCAAAGCCAGGGTTCCACAGTCTCCATCATCCCAACCAGACATGCTTGGGTCAGCATTGGGACTGAGAGGAGGCCTTTCCTGGCAGATCTTAGAGCCCGCGCAGGTTCATAGGGGGAGATGCGGTCATGTAGATAGGCAGGACCCAAACCTTATAGGACTTTGTAGTTAATAACCTGCACTTTGAATTGGGACCAGAAATGTATAGGCAGTCAGTGGAGCTGCTTTAATAGCGGCGTGGTGTGCTCAGTATTGCTAGCCCCAGTCAGTAGTGTCACTGCCGATCTTTGTACTAGTTGTACGAGCCATCTTCAAATGCAGCCCCATGTAGAGTGCATTGTAGTAATCATTTTTAACACATGCTTTTCAGCTGTTAACCCAATTCCACCCGCACTTTGGCTAAACGCCATTTAGCCATCCACCCCCCTTTCATGTTTATGTATATCACTTTTGAACAATACCCTGCATAAGAATTCTTTTGCTTTGTATTAATCTCTGTGGATTGCTTTTGATGCCTTAGTTCACAAGCTGATGAACTCTTGATCTTGATGGGAATTACTTTTTGTAATTTTGCTGTTTATTTTTGACTTGCCTTTTTCCTTTTATACTTATTCACTAATAAAGTTTTACTTATTGGATTATTTCAACATTGTGTGGTATTGGGTGAAAAGGTGTTTCAGGAATACGTACAGTGCAACAGGTGGTCACCTGCCTAAGTTATGGCAATCCTTCGTCTCCTGTCCCACACAGGCCACAAGCTCCTTATCCTTTGTTTGGTCAGCTGGTGGTGACCAGCAAGCAACCACTCTGCCTCCAACCCCCAGACATCCTGGGGGTCTCCTCCTTCCCACTCCCAAAGCCTTTCCTTCTTTAGGACACCGATTGGCTCTTTGTGGGGCAAGGTGGCCAACCAAGCACTCTGCTCCTGAAGTCATTCTTCTCCGCTTGTCCCTGAGCCCCTCTATTGCCATTTTTGGGGGGCTGCTGCCACCACCTAGCTTTTCTGAATCAATGAAGCTGATGACCTGCTCTGAACCACTAAGAACCACTAATATGCTCCAAGAAGCATTGTTTTCCCCCCAAACGTGGCTAGATTCCCCACAATATATTTTGAAAATGTTTTTCTCCCAGTGGATCATACAAGGGTGTTTTTGTAATAGGGGGACATGCTGCTTGCTTCCTTGTGGGTGGTGGGATGCTGGCTTCTTTCAGTATGCTGCAAGGACAAGAAATGCAAATTGCAAGAGCTTTGGGAGAAGTTGCTGTTTTTGATTAATAAAGAAAGTGTAATAGTGTGCGCTGTGTGATGCAGAAGTGCATATTAGACATTTGTCAGGAAAGAATGGTGCCCTGCTGCTGTTCCTGGAGAAGTTACAGGGTGGGGGCAGTGGGGGATACCTTTTTGGGATTTTTTTAAAGGCAATATTATTTCTAGGAAGATAAAAATTCCTAAAAATCAGGGAGGGGCATCTGCATGCAGCTCCCTCTCGGTGATGCCTCCCCCATCATATGGGGAAAGAATTGTCCTCCTGAAGAGGCCCTGTGCTGACTCCCATGTTCTGGGGGAAGTGTTCAATGACACTTCTACCACACAGTTGGGGGCAGAGCTTCTGCCAGAAATCACACATCATATGATGTCTGGCGTGGGGTTCCGTCCTGAAGATGACATGGAAGCATCCTAGAATATTGGTTTAGGTAAGTATGATGAGGTCCTTAGAAAGTCATTTAAAATTACACTCCACTTTCCCTAGGCCTTGGATTGGGGATCTTAGAAAGTGGTTTGCAATTAAACTGCTCTTTCCCAAACCCTAGCAGAAAGATTGAATTATTAATTATTAACTCATTTATTATTATATTCATACTGCTGGATGTAACCCCTAAAGGTCATCCAGTCCCAACACATCCTACCAAGCAGGAAGATGAAATTACTATTATATTTTTATCCATTATTATTATTATATTCATAGAGTGGGAAGAGAACCCAAAGGCCATCCATATTATTATAATTATTAGTGTTATTATCCTATTTTTTTAGTATTACTAAACTCATACAGTTTAGTAATAATAACATCTGGTCCTACCCCATTCCACCAAGCATGCAGATGGAATTACTATTATATTATTATGCATTATTATCTATATTATCTATTATTATAATATTTATTATTATTAGCTGGAAGATTAAATTACTATTATATTATTATCTATTCTTCTTATTATTAAGCTCATAGTGTTGGAAGGGAATCCAAGAGTTCCATTCCGACCCCCTTCTACTCAAAAGGAATATCCTAAAGGGCATCCATAGAATGCTGGGAGTTTAAAGGTACTTCCAAAGGCCATCCAGTACAATTCTACTCAATAGGCAGAAACTAGAGTGCTCATCAATAGACAGAAGACTCTTAATCTTAATTCAAGGGCTTTACCACAACACCTCACTCAGAGTAAGATGTTCCCAGACTGGCCACTTCTCTGGAATAGTTCCTACCAACAGAGGCGTTAGGCAGGGATGTATTCTGGCCCCCACCTTATTTAACTTATATATAAATTATATGGTAAAAGCCCTGAAGGGGGATCATTTCCACCCCCGCGTTTAGTCCACAGACCAATCTCTATGCTACTGTACGCAAATGACGTGGCTATAGTATCTTATTCACAAATTGGTTTTAAAAGGCTATTACTAGAACTCCAAAGATACTGTGAAAAAGATTCCCTAACTATAAACTACAGCAAAACCAAAATAATGATTTTTACCAGACGAAAAATCAGACCAAAATGGACTATCAACGGATTACCCATCGAACAAGTAGACAAATACAAATACTTGGGGATCACGTTCCATTCCTCGGGTCGGTGGAACGAACAGATAAAATCAGCAACAGATAACGTGCAAAGAGCTTGTAGAGCCATTAAGAATTTTTATTTCACCAAGGGAGGCCAATATATCCCAGCTGTCACAAAAGTGTTTGCAGCGAAAATAATTGCCCAACTTCTGTACGGTGCACAAGTATGTGCCTTCAAAAAACTGGACACATTCGAAAAAGTCCAAACCAAATTCCTGAGAAGTATCCTAGCAACTCCATGTTGCGTCCCTAATAACACCCTGCGTCTAGAAGCGGGCTTGCCCTCCATGGAGGCACGAGTCCAGACTCTTACACTAAACTTCTGGCTAAAGTTAAAACACTTACCTAAAGGATTGGCCCCTTTAACCCTGACAGACTCTTTTAGGTCTACATGGAAAAAGATGATTCTTAGAAATCTCAAACTATCAGGGTTACAGGAAGATGAACTGAACCACCTGGGATATATGAATGCTAGAGCAGCAGTAAGGCGCAGAATAATGGATATAGATTACCAAAAACATCTAGCCTGTGCCAGATACCATCCACTACTAAAATGCAGTACTAACGTACCCTTTGCTACACAAAATTATTTAACAAATCTAATAAATCCGAAACATAGGAAAGTGTTTACTCTGGCCCGAGTTAATGCTCTGCCAACAGCTGTGCTACTGGGAAGGTACACAAAAACACCCTATCATGAACGTATATGCCCCTGCGACGCAGGGGTGGTTGAATCTATAGAGCATGTGTTCTTTCACTGCCCTTTGTATTTGGATGCCCGTCTCTCCTTAATCTCACCAATTCTGTCCCGCTTACCTGGTAGGCCTGAGGAATTCTACCTATACTGGCTGCTTGACGACAAACACAAGGAGATAACCAACCTGGTGGCCAAATATCTCATGGCCGTTCTGGCTATGAGGAACCAGCATAACAAATTGCACACGGAAACACAATAGGCCAGATACTTCTGGTGTGAATTTTAGAGTTGAATGGAGTTTTAACATTTATATTGTTTTATTTTCTGTATAATATGATGTTGGTCTTTGACCGTAAATAAATATCTATCTATCTATCTGCTCAATAGGCAGGGGAAAACTATCCAAGCCCTCCCAGCAGATGGCCATCCAGCATCTGCTTAAAAACCAGTCCTCAGTCATATGTGCTTAAATTGCAAAACATCTTTAAAATAAGTAGATAACAAATCTTTCTAAAAACTTGCAGGATTTATGTCCTGCTTATCTCATCTCATCTAAAAAATGTGGTGCAAAGAAATTCAATGTGGGGGATCCTCTAGTAGTCTAAGAGAGTGTGACTCCTCCAACGTGCTTAAATTGAAAAAAATCCTAAAACTCAGTGGATGAACAGACCTTTCTGAAGCTTTGCAGGATTGATGCCCTGCTTATGTTGTCCCATTATGCAAAAATTCAGGGGGATACCTCTTTTGTTTTTCTTTTTAAAAAAACTTTGCTTTAAAAATTTTCAAGTAACATGTAAAAATGGAACAGACTTGTTTCAGAAAGTATTTTGTCCAAAATCAAGAGTATGCAAATCAAGAAATGGAACAACCGGATCAGGTTGCGTAAGAGAGAAAACAATTTAAACCTAACAATTTTTATACATCTGACAAAGTGCTTTGGCTCACAGAATATGAGAACTAGGACTGTGCAAAATTATCATTACTCCTCGTAAAGTCAGATCAAATTTGGTAAATTTGTGCATATGAATCAATATTAGAAACATGCGGGAAACATGCAGGGAAGGTAGAGCAATTTTTTAGAATCAAAACACTCACCAATATTTTTTGTTAAGATTCTGTAACATTCGGATGCCTTCCAAAGTCAGTTTAGTTTTCAATATAAGCATGAATCAACTTTGGCAAAAAAGAAAAAGAAAAAAGAAGGCAAAGTTGGTTCATGCTTAAGACCCAGGCTGCTATTTTTGACGGTTGCCTTAAGGAAGAGGCGCTGAGGGCAAGTCTAGTGAGTTGGATGGGATACTGAGAACACAGCTGTAATGATGTTGATTATTTGTGTGTAAATGTTGTGTGACATGTGTTAAAATGTATGTTGTTTTGAATGTTCTATGGTTTGTTTCTGTGGGTGAAACAGAAGGGAGGCATGGCAGAAGCTTAGAAGAGCTGTCGCCATGGCAACCAGGGCTAGAGGCTAGTAGAATGTTCAGGTTTGAATTCTACAGTTGGAAAAGAGCGGGAAGCCAACTGCCAAATGAGAGGGGGAGGAGTTATGTTCTAGTTGAGAGTGTCCTAAGGACTGAAAGAGAACGGTCCAGTGTTAGTGTGTGTCTTAAGGTCTGCTAGTGAGCAGTCCAGTTAAAGGGTATAGAGACCCTAGTTAAAGTTGCAGGGGTTTATAGAGGTTTAGTGGAAACCCTATAATAGGTCCCCATTGTGTTATGTAACAGAAAAAGTTGTGCCTCTAAGGAAGTTTGAAACCAACCAAGATTGTACCCATTTGTGTCAAAATAAATTGTTTGCATCTTAAAAGGAAAACACCTCTCCTGATTCTTTTATTGGTGGTGGCCCTCAAAGTCAGTGGTCAGCCGGATAAATGGTGGCAGCGTGGTCAAGTGGTCACTGAGAAGTTTTAAAACTCCAGTCAGTTAAATGGTGAAGGGGTGAGACAGTACCCTGCCAATAAACGTGAAGTTGCTGAGGTAACTTCGAGGTTTCCTTGGATTGGAGGTCAGCAGCGTGGACATAGAAAGATTGTCCAGTCTGAGGCCGGTCAAGAAGTGGAGTGGTCACATATTGGCGGCAGCGGTGGGATCTTTAAGAGAGGGTCCACCCTGTCCAGCCGGTTGATTTGAACGTAGCTTCACCGCAACAGCATTCTGGGAAATGTAGTTTGGGAAAGGAAGGCCCCCTGTGGCAGAAAATTCAAAATTCCCTACCTTAAACTACATTTCCCAGAATGCAGTGCTCACTATCAGAACACTAATGTGGGCTGCAGCAGCCAACCATTTAGATTCTAATAAAATTATTGAATCTGCAAAAAGGACCAAAGTAAGTCAATAGTAGTATAAATCTGTGCTAAGTTCAAGTTTTGTGATTGTGTCATAGAAACACACTGTTATACAGACATTCAGGGGATTGCTATTGTGGCTTTTTTATGTGTGTGTGTGTGGGGGGGATGTTTTTGTCTAAACTTAATTCCCCCCCCCCCCAAAAACTGGTAGATGTGTGAATCTTTCTGAAAATGGGGGGGGGGGTGTGCCCTGGTTATCTTTTGCATTGTACATAAAAGTCAAGTTTATAGCTCTTGTAGTTATTCATCTTTTTTTTTTTGAAGAAAAATATTGTTTGTAAAAATTCAGAAATTCCCCAAAACTTGGTGGATGGGTTTAACATCCTGAAACTTGATGGGCTAACAATGTAAAAAACGATTGTAATGCAAGTTTCATTACAATAGTTCTAAAAATGAGAGAGAAATTAGCTCCTGATGTTTCCCCACTTACTCAATTACTTTAAAAAAGTAACAAAACTTCGTTACTCTCATTAGAGTTATGAATTTTTAATTAACAGTAGTTTAGAAATGAAATCCTAAGTTTGTAATGAGGTTTGAAACATTGTCTTCATCAGTTGCACAGCCCTAACACAGTCTAGTTGTTAGTTGTCAAGAATGGTATCAGCAAGATGTTATTTCAGTGGAAAATCTGCCAGAATCCTTAAAGGACCTTTAGAAATAAACAGAGTTGAAACTTATTATTTGTGTGAACCATGGTTTTATGTAAGACTGAAATACAATATTATCACTGGGAAAATATCTCTATTTTGTATTTCTACACGCTCTGTAGAATGAACATTTGTTATATTAGAATGTGCTAACGTGAACTTGGAGAGGGACAAGCAGAACTCTGAGTCATTAGTTTTTGAACTACTGGAATAAATAAATAACAACAAATAGTATCCTAAGAATGAACAGAAGTGTGGTTCAGATTCCAAAAATGTTGTGTTTAGGAATAGGGTGGCGTAACCACTACTCTATTATTGAGATCTTCCTATCCTTGTCATACCAGTCCATCTCTTCTTTCCCTGAGCTTCTATGGATTCCCAAAAAGGCAAACCTTGATGTCTGGAACAGATGGTCTAATAATATATCATTTTTGCCTGTAGGTTCTGAGATGAATTAGTCACCCAGGTTTCTGTATCCCTATAGGTTCTTGTCTCGGGTTAGCCATGAAAAATAGATTGATGAAACAGCCATAGAACTTTGCAATGTTTATGTATCATTATGACAGCTCAACAGTGAAAAGAAGATGGCAGGAAGAGAGTCAACTCACTTATAATCTGCTGTTCGGACAGCCAAAATGGCCAATAAATGTTTCCTAGAGCAAATCAAATCTGACTTCTACCTCGAAACCAAGGTGACTAGACAGATACTGCCATGCTTTAGAAATATTATGAGAAGACATGACTCACTAGAAAATTTGATAATGCTTGGCAACGTGAGAGGCAATAGGAAAGGGGGAGATGGCATTACAGATGGCTAGGCTCAATCACAGAACCCACAGCCCTGAGTCTACAGGACCCAATCAGGGCGATTGACAACAGGATGTCTTGGAGATCTCCAATTCATAGAGTCACCATAAGTTGAATACCATTTGATGGCAATTAAATACAACTTTCTTCTAAACAGGAACATTGTATGTAAATGGCTAGGCATAGCAGTACTTGCAGCTATACACATAATCCAGAGGGCCTTTGTGGAAGGTAAGGTAGACATGCCAAAAATGCAACAATAGCTGTTTATTGAAATGCTTATATGTTGTAAGATATTTGATGTCATATTATTCAATTACAGATGTTTGGCAAATATAGATGATAAAGATGCTTTTTAAGTAGTAGTTGTGTATCACATTCATTTCAGGAGGTCTAAATTTATATTCACTTTACCTGTTCCACATGGTTTTTGTAAGAAGAGGGAAAAATTGTTCTCAACTGTTTATCACATGTTTCTCTTTGAAAGGGATATCTGGCATTTGTAGAACTATTGTTTTTACATGTCAAAATGCTTTAATGCACATTTTGATGTGTTTTTTGTGTTCTCCATCATGGTGTGAGACGATCTTAACCCTTACTTTTTTAGGCGATCCCTTGTAGCTTGAGGATGATGGTCTTCCAGATCTGGTGTCTTGGCGGTGCTCCGTAGGTGGCTGTGGAGCCCTATTCTTGATCTCCATCTTCTTCCGCAGGGAGGACATTGGTTTCCAGGTGGAAGGCGGTCCCAGTCAGGGTTGGCTTGATGGGCCTTTCTCTTGGCAAGTTTCTCTCTTTCACCCCCCCGTTTGTGCCTCTTCGAATTTCACAGCACTGCTGGTGACAGCTGACCTCCAGTTAGAGCACTCAAGGGCCAGAGCTTCCTTTTTTTTTATATTTAATTTATTGGTTTTTTCCCCTCTCCCACCCTCCCCTCCTTGTACATACAGTTTATACATCCAACTACAGAGGTTACATTTGAAATATCAGTCTCAGTCTTAATTTTTCTACTCCACCTCTTAACACATTTTCTAAATAATTTCTAACTGGTTCCCACATCCTCTTTGTTATTATTATCTTTTCAATTTTATCTATATTATTCCATTTACAATTTGTTATTTCCACATTTAACATATTAATTATATAATTATACCAGTTGGTCAATGTCCATTTTGTTTTATCCTTCCAACCCCTCACTAAAACTATCTGTGCACACGCTATTAATTTATCAATCAATTTTTCTTTTTGCATATTCTTCACTCCTATTATCCGTGCATGTAATACATTTCTATTAACTATTACAATATGTAAATCTAACATTCTATTGATTTCTCCTTCAATCATTTTCCAGTAACCTTGCACTCTATCACATTCCCATATCATATGATTGAACACCCCTCTTTGTTCACAGCCGTGCCAACACTTATCTTTCATCCCTGGTACAAAGCGTGAAAGTTGTGCAGGAGTTCTGTACCATTTTTGTAACATTTTCCTTCTGGTTTCCCTTAATGCATTATACTTTTCTCTTGCTATATTACTTATTTCCCTCTGATGTCTTCCTCTCAATTTCCATGTCCAATCTCCATGTCTGGAAAATTTCCTCTATTATTTCTTCTTTTACTGTTATGATTTGTTCGTACAGATCTCCTGCCACTTTCTTCTCCCCTCTCAAACATTTCCTAATCACCTTCTCAAATGGACTATCCCGTTCTCTTTATTTTTTCCCTTCGTCTGAAAATTTCCTGTCTTATGGCCCAGCTTTGGATCCAGTTCCCTGACCCAATCCAGTTCTGAATTTCTTTTTTGTTCAACAGGGTTTCCATCCTCTGTGTACAAATCCTCCACTAACCTTTTCCCTCTACTTTCGATTAATCTCAGTGTTCTACCTATGCTTACATCATTATTATAATTCATTTGCCATATAGTTGCCACCTTGCTTTCGTTGCCTGGGTTTAACTTCTTCTTTCTTTTTTCCACACTTTTACTGTTCCTTTAAAGGGTTCCTTAAATTCTGTTTCCTCTCTCCTCTTCCAATCCGTAAATATTATTTCTTTTCCTTTAATATTATTTATTATCTTTTCCATATTTACCCATTTTTTTCCCGTGTATTGTATTTCCAACAATCTTTGTATTTGAAATGCATCATGGTAAACTTCTAAACTTGGGATCCCCAGCCTCCCTCTTCCTCTTTGGCATTTAACCATTTGTCCCTTATTCTGGGTCTTTTCCCTCCAACTGCCCATGTTTTTATTCTTCTATCCCATATCTTTAATGTCTTCCTCTCTACTGCATTTGGCAATGTTTGAATAGGTATAATACTTTTGGTATTACGAACATTTTCAATACCCTTATTCTATCCACTTTTGCTAACGTGTTCCCTTCCCACTTCTTAAGTTGTTTCTCTATTATTTTCCATTTTTGTTTATATTCCCCTCAACAATACTGTTTAGATTTTTATATATCCACACTCCTAAATATTTTCTCTTCTTTAATCCTAATTTTAATCCTGATATTTTTCTAATCTCCAATTGTTCTTTGGGGGGGGTATTAAGACATAATATCTCTGACTTTTCAATGTTAACAAATAATCCTGATATGCTCCTAAATTCTTCCAATATTTTTATCATATCTTTTATCATAATTAATGGTTGGTTGGTAATAATCATTGCATCATCTGCAAACAGGTTCAGCTTTATTTCTTCTTTTCTTCCTCCCTCCTTTTCTATTTTATACCCTGTCCACTTGGTGCTATTTCTGATACTTTCGGCTAGTATCTCTATTGCTATTACAAATAAAGTGGGGGATAATGGACACCCTTGTTTTGTGCCATTTAGAATAGGTATCTCTCCTGTCCTTCTGTTGTTCACTCTTACTCTTGCCTTACAATTACTATACAGTTGCTGCAATGTTTTACAAAAATTTTCCCCCATATTCAATTGTTGGCATACATTAAACAGATATTTATGGTTAACCTTATCAAAAGCTTTATAGACATCCAATTTGAGTATTCCAATTTTTCCCTTATTCAAATTTGCCTGATTCATTGCAATTACCACATTTTTTATTGATCCCCGATTTTTCTTCCCTTTACAAATCCATATTGATCTTCTTTAATTATTTTTGGCATTATCGTTTCCAATCTTTTTGCTAAAATTTTTGTGAATATTTTATAATCGTGGTTACATAGACTGATAGGTCTATATGACCCTGGTTGTGTTAGATCTCTTCCCTTTTTTGTATGGTGATAATTTCTGAAACTTTCCATGTTTGTGGGACTTTTTGCTTAATGTATATTTCATTAAACAACTCTGTTAGATGTGGTACCAATTCTTCAATATATGCTTTATAATATTCCGCTGGGAATCCATCTGGCCCTGGAGACTTAGCCCCCTTTAACCCTTTAATTACGTTTATTATTTCCTCTTGTGTTATTGGTTGATTTAACAACTCTCTGTCTTCCTCTGCAATTTTTTCTCTGATATTTAAGTTCCCTTGTGCTACCCCCTCCTCCTTATATAAATCCTTGTAATATTTTGTCATTATCTCCCTGATCTTACTTTGCTCCTCTTGTTCTCTCCCTTTTTCATCTTTTAATCTCTTTATCCAGGTTTTTTTCATTTTTCTTTTTCAAATAATAAGCCATCCTCTTCATTGATTTTATATTCCAACTTTGGGAATAACTCTTAACATATAAGTACTTATTCATTATATTCCTTTCCTCCAAGGCTTCTAATTGTTTTCTCTTTTCCTTTAATTCTCTCCAGATCATTTTATCCCTAGTTATTTTATGTTTGTACTGCAGAGTTTCTATTTCTTTTATTCTCTTATCCTGTTCGTATCTCCATCTCTTTCTGAGGTTTGCCTCTAGACTTATACAATGACCTCTTATCACGGAAGGGGCCAGAGCTTCCTAGTTCTGAATGTCTATGCCAGTTTTTAAGGTTGGCTTTAAGCCCATCTTAAAATCTCTTTTCCTGTCCACCAACATTCCATTTCCCACTCTTGTGTTTGGAGTGGAGTAGCTGCTTTGGGAGATGGGTTCCTGAAGGGCTTGGGTGTTCATTTTACGCCTTATCTTAGCCCGTATTGCCATGAAATCATCTGAAAATTTAAAAAAGTAGTCAACTAAGTTGACAATGATCAGAGTTTATTTATGTACACATTTTCACAGGTTCCTTTGCTACATATGACTATATGCCTGTGATACCCTTGTGGGAAATATACTCATTCAAAATGATAATAAAGAAAACAAGTGAATTGTAAAAGACTGCATTTCAGAGATTGACAATAAGAACACATCTTCTGTTTATTAAGGCAACCATGTAAAAGCCTTTATGAGATATTGGTGTAAATACTGATTAAGTTTTCAAGTAAAAATTTGATCTCCATAGATAAGCATGGATGTAGCCTTATGTGAGCATAAAGGCAACTAGTCAATATATACTTGTAAAATACGCATGCAAAATATATCTTGTTCAGGAAGAAACAAGCTTCTACAAGACCTATTACAGCAGCCTGCAAGCCAAAGCATTTGGTAGGGTGTTTAGTTCCCTCCCTCCACTGCTCATTCTTCTGCCCACAGCAGAGTATTTAAAATTAATGAAGGCCAGATGTGAGTGTGTGATCACTATGCTTTGCAGTAGGATTTGGCATGCTTCCCCTTCTCTTCTGTATCCTCAGCACAACTAATAACAACCAGAGCTTGCTTCCTTGAGCAGGATTGAACCCGTTTCAGCTACAATGTCTCTACAGCTTTGAAGATTTTATTTTTGCCTCCTTTTCTTAAAAACTAGATAATTCCTATATTACTTCCACAGACTTCTTATAAATCTTTGGAAGCAGCTTTCAAGACGAAGATGTGATTGACTGTGATTCAACACCTCTTTGTGCAGCCGTTATGCTGGCCACTAGCCACAAACATTAAAATAATGTTTCTTTAAAGGAAACTCATACTGTTTGAATGACAGACATGGGTCCATAAATTAAATAGATAGGACTCCAGGAGACCTGATTAGGATGTCCCCTCCCTACTTGATGTGTGTATGTGGGTGTTTGGGGACACCCACTAAGCATACCAATTGCTAGATACAACACCAGTGTAACAGGGTGTATTTATGCCAGCATGATTAATACATTTTAATTCAAATTTGCTAATTGTCATAATGTTCTCTGTCACTCATCTATAATAAGGAGAATGTACAAAGAGCAGATAACAAGAGTCCTGAGAGTTTGCATGGATATTAAGGGGACTGTAAGTCTCTGTACTTAGCATTTATTTAAAGGAAAACATGTATGCAAGTATTTGTGTGTTTCTCTCTGTTTTGGCTCTGCAAATGTAAAACTAAACACCCAAAATATGGTATGAAAACTAAGGAGATCCAAAAGTTATTGTTGCTGGTGTGTATTTATTTATATGTAAAGAACAATGGCACAACACAACATCTGTCCATATACTACACAACCTTTTTAGTGGTTGTTTATCTGAAACAAGTTTGAACTGTTTCAAACTTGTTGCAGATGGAGGATGTCTTCAAACAGAGGACTGTACACTGTAAGGATTGTAAGGACTTATCACTGGGGCGTTGACTCTCCTATTGAAATGGCATCTCCGTATATGTAAATTTAAGCAAACCCAGACATCTATTGTTGGAAATTCTTCTTTACAATCTTGACTACAAAATTTAAGTGTCTTTTGTAAGTGGCCCATAAACTGGACAGCAAAGGAATACTCCATTGTTGACCAGGAAACATGAGATTTCTATTCCCTTGTTTTTGTGAAGATGATTCAAGACAGAAACTCAGCATAACTTACAAGTACAATAAATGTTGGAAATCTTCCCATTGTATCCTGTTTGCCACCTTCTCGGGAGTATTGTCACATCCAAAGAAATGTTAAATTGTTGCTGGTGTGTGTTCTCAAATTGTTTCTGATTTATAATGACTCTAAAATGCATCAACCATGGGATTTTCTTTGGTTCAAAGTGCCCAAGGTTTTCATAACGGTGTTAAGCTTTGAACCCTGTTCTCCAGATCTGTTGCCCAGCACTCAAATCCCTATGGCATGGTATCTCTATACATATACAGTACACAGTTAAAATAAGCTTTAAAAGACAAATTCCTTATGAAATGGATCATTCTTGGCTACTCACCAGTAAAGATGGAGTCAGCCTGATTTCCTTTGGGAGGGTTCCTTATCCATGAGAGATACATTCTAAGACCTCTTTAGATGCCTGAAACTGTGGATGGTACCAAAATCCCTATGTTTTTACTTTTCATGACCAGGAAGAATCCCCTCTACTCAGGCCCGTACCCAGAAAAAAATTCGGTGGTGGGGGATGAAACATTTTTTCCAGCAAATCATGAAGAGTAGGTCTGTAACATAAAACATTCTATATTTTTTTTCATAAAGACTTTATTAAATCAAATTTCTATTTTAGTTACAAAGTTTAACATCTTTAAAAAACTGAAAATGACTCTTAAATGGTATTTTATGGTTACAAAAGAATATCACAACATCTGTTGGAAACACTTGGAAACTGTGTCAATATACTTCGACAGAAATCAGGGTCCATGGATAAACTTTGATGGACACTCAAGAGTGCAAGTCCAGTCAGTCTTTCTTGCCCCATTGTGTTTCTTATGTACATTTTCAAATGTTTAAGAGTTGAAAATGACTTTATTTGTAGCTGTTGACACTGGCAATGTTGCAGAAATCTGAAGAAGTTTCTTCACATTTGGAAAAAAAACCTCTGTCTATCACAGATAAGATATGCTTCCAGTGCATTTGGTGGTTTTTCTGTAGGTGCAATCTTTTTCCATTTTCTACACCACAGATCAAATTCTTCCATCTCTGTGTCAGTATCTTGAAGGTATTCATTGTAAAGTTCTGTGCTCTTATTCAAGTTGGATTCTAAATGACCACAATTAATAGGGAGGAGCACTTGCAGTTCCTGAACTATTTCCCTGTACCTTGTAAACATTTCTTGAAAGTGACTACAGAAAAATCCAGAAATGGGATGTACACTTTTAGCCTCCAATATTTCTTGGTGTTGTGAAGTTCCCCGGATGTTGCTTTTACAAGTCTGCCTTGAACAGATGTGAAGAATCCTAACTTCTTCACCTATAGACTCCATCACTGATCTCACTGTGTCAAAGATGTCCTGAAATTCTTTCACAGATTCCATGATTTTTTCTAAGAGCCTGTCAACATGTTTCAGACTACCAAAAATGTTCACATCTACTCTTTGTAATGTTTTGCTAAGCTGAAGGGATGATGACAGAAGCTTTCTTAGGATGTGTATGGTTACTACAAATTCAGCATTCAGAACAGCTAAAAGAAGGTGACCTGCTTGGGAAGAAGCCTCACTTTTGTATAGAGGACTCTCTTTTAGTTCTTCAAGTGTTCTCACCATCACACTGTACAGTTCAACAAACATAAAACTGCATCATGTCACTCAACCCAACAGATTTCACAAAATGGCAACAATCTGCTCTTGATTCAGAAAAACAATCTTTTATATTATTTTTAAAAAAACTACAATTAACCGTGGAAAAGCCACACTATAGTTGGAGATACAAGGAATCATTATTGATGAAGGAAAACGATAGGGAGGCATTGGGAAAAGAAATTAAGAATTTCTTCCAAGTTAATAAAAATACAGCAAAGGTAGATGTTATTTGGGATACAGCAAAAGCTTTTGTAAGAGGATTATTAATAAAACATGAAATATATAAGAAGAAAAGCATGAATCTAGAGAGGAAAATAATAATAAAGCAATTGGAAGATAAGTACAGGGACCTTCAGAATAGATATGAAAAAAGAATAAAAAAAGAAATAGATAAGTTGAAAGGGGAGTTGGAGGAGATAGATAAATTTAAAAAAGAAATAATGGTGAAAAATGATTTCCAAAGGGCAAATACAAATTCAGTAAGACGCATGGCAAATTATTTTAAAAAGGAAAAGGAAAAACAAAGGGTGAAAGAAATTTATGATAAAAAAATATATTGGTAAAGGACAATAAAAGTATAAGGGATATATTTGCGGATTTTTACCAGAAACTATATAAGTATGAAAATAATTTACTATGTGATGACGGGGTTTGTGTAAAAATGGAGGAAGAGGACCAAAAAAATTTACATAGGGTCATTACACACCAGGAAATTGACGATGTGATATCGAACTTAAAAACAGCAAAATCACCTGGAGCTGATGGTTATACTGCAGAGTTTTGCAAACAAATGAAGGATGAAATAATACCAGAATTGGCAATAGTTTTTAATAACATAATAAGAGGGGGTGAAGTACCTGAGTCTTGGAGAGAAGTAGAAATAATAACTATTATCAAACCAGGAAAGAATCCTAGAGAAGTAAATTCATATAGACCAATCAGCTTAATGAACCAGGATTACAAAATATTTGCGAAGATACTAGCAAATAGGCTAAAAGATTCATTACGAAAAGTGATAAAGGAAGATCAGTATGGATTTATAAAGGGGAGAAATATCAGTCACCCAATTAGGAATTTGCTTAACATCATGGCACAGAAAAGTAAGAAAAAAACAGCATTTATTAAATTGGATGTATATAAAGCTTTTGACACAGTGAATCACAACTTTCTATTTAAAAGGATGGAAAATTTGGGAATGGGACAAGAATTCATAGAGATTATAAGAAAAATGTATAAAAAAGGATTAGCAAAAGTGAAAGTTAACGAGGGATACTCTGTTGCAGTTTGTCAGTCTGTGCGGAAGCTCAGTAGTCTTTCCAGTTTTAGACCTCTGCTAAATCACACAGAGCCAGAGTAAATGAAAAATAAAACTTTACTCTTAAGTAAGCAGCTTTAACAAAACCAGCATTACAAATTAAACATAGTCCATTGCAGATATCTTACTCAAAGTCCAATGCATTATAATCATGCATAATCTGCATCTTCGATGGTGTAAGAAGTCCTTTGTTAAATGGTCCAGGACAAGTCCTGTGGTAGATCCATGGCAGTCTTCATGATCTCCTTCTTCACACAAAAGATCAATGAAAAACCCTCCTCATGATATACTCAATGCTCAAGCTTAATTGCTTCATTGTCCAGGTGTTTCTCCTCAACACACACATTCTAACAAGAAGATCCTGCAATTACTTAGCTAAACTCCATATACTGTAACACTCTTCCTTGTGTGTAGAGGAAAACACATAATACATAGCATCTAATACATTCACAATTACATGGCACATTCAACAAATCCCCAGATCATTCAAAACATTCTGATGTTTCTGTACACTCAGTGGCTTTGTCAATACATCAGCCAAATTCAGATCTGTATTACAATATACCAAATCAATTTCACCATTTTTACTGCATCTCTTACACAGCTGTACTTGATATCCACATGCTTGCTCCTTTGTTTCACTCTGGCCTGTGTTGCCATTGCAATGCATGTTTGATTATCCTCATATATCACAGTAGGATTTTCAACAGGTATCTGTAAGTCCTTTAATAGTTGTTTAATTACACAGACTTCTGTGTATGCTAAACTGACTGCACCAAACTCAGCCTCACTGGAACTTAAAGCTACATAACCCTGCTTCTTTGACTTCCAGTCAATTAGTGCATTAGAAAATTTAACTACAATCCCTGTTGTTGATTTTCTATCTGTGCAATTGCCAAAATCACTGTCTGCATATACCTGCAAGGATAGTGAGTCATCTGGACTTAATTTCAAACAAAAATCTTGTGTTTGCTTCAAATATCTCACAACTCTCTTTAGTCCATTCCATGCAGCAATTGATGGGTTGGCTGAATACCTGCTTAGAAAATTCACAGCAAATGCAATGTCTGCTCTAGTGTAATTACATATGTGCAATAACTGACCAATGATGCTATTGTATAATGCCTGCTCTTCAAATTTATCAGCATTTTCCACTTCATTTTGAAAACCTAATATCATGGGTGACTGAACCCCTTTACATTCTTCCATATTTAGCCTTTCCAAAATTTGCATTATCTTTCCTTTTGGCTTAACACAAAACCTTGTTCAGTCCTCATAATCTGTACACCAAGAAAATATTGTATTGGACCAAGGTTTCTTAACACAAAATGTTTGCTTAATTCTTCTGCAAACTTGTCAACTTCTACTTGACTCTCAGCCAAAAATGATAAATCATCAACATATACAAACAATACTTGATAATCATGCTGTACATTTCTTACATACACACATGGATCTGCTCGGCTTCTTTCAAAACCCATTTTGGTTAATGCATCATTTAAACATTCGTTCCAGGCAAGCCCGGACTGCCAGAGCCCGTATAATGCGCGATTTAATTTAAAATATACGTTGGTGTCTCTATATTTCGAACCTGGTGGTGGTACAATATATATGTTTTCTTTCAGATTGGCATTCAGATATGCTGTCCTTTGTCAAAATGATACACCTTTAAATTTAAACTTGCTGCTAGAGTTAACAGTAATCTTACAGAATTAGGACTAACTGTGGGTGAATACACTTCTGTGTAATCTATGTCCTTAATCTGAGTAAACCCTCTAGCAACCAGACACGCTTTGTACCGTACTTGACCATCAGCATCAATCTTTTGCTTAAAAATCCATTTTGTGTCAACCGGATTACTTCTACCTGGTAAATTTGCATGCTCATACACATTTAATCTTTCCATGCTTTTCAGCTCTTCATCTATAGCTTCTAACCATTTTTCTTTCTCCCCATGTGGCAAACTTTCTATTTCTTCATAACTCTGAGGCTCATGATTAACCAAACACACTCTAACATGTTGTACTGTGAACCAGTCAGGTTTCTTTCTAGTTCTCTCACTCCTCCTGAGTGTAATGTTTTTACTGGCTCCTTCCTCAGGATCTTCATTCACCTCATCATCCTCATCTGAGGATCTAGGCCTCTTAAATTTCTTAATTATAGGTTTACTTATGAGTTGAGGTGAAGCAGCACTTTCCTGCTCTGTGGTTGATCTACCTTGCTCACAAGTTTCCTCTTTTGAAATAGGAAAGAAAACTTCCTGATTAGCATGAATCTTGTCCCAGTTCTGGCTACATGCAAAATTCGCAGATCTAGATATAACAATGTTTCCTTCTTTATCTAAAAATCTCCAAGCTTTTGCTCCTGTGCATATCCAACCATTGTTAATCTCCTAGCTTTATCTTGTCCTTTCCTTCTCAATTGTTTTGGAATGAATACCCATGCCTGTGCTCCGAAAATTCGTAAATGTCCTAATGGGGGTTTCTTGCCATATAACATAAAATAAGGCGTGTTCTGGATAGGCTCACACCAGAGTCTATTAATCAAATAACATGCAGTCAATACTGCTTCTCCCCAAAGGTTTTTAGGTAATCCAGAATCTTCTAACAAAGAATCTTTGACTGTTTGAACTTTCCTTACAAATCTTTCAATCTTTCCATTTTTTCTGCACTTTGATAAGCACATGAGAGTCTGTGCTTTATCCCCTCTTGTTTCAGAAAACGTTCCAAACTGTGTGAGGTAAACTCTCCTCATCTATCTGTTTGAAGAGCTTTTAATCCCACTCCAAATTGCCTCTTCACATATGCCACCCAATTTTTGAAAATATCAAAAACTTCATTCTTCTGTTTCAACAAAAAACACCAAGAAAAACAAGAATGGTCATCTAATAAACACAGAATATAACAGGCCCCACCTTTACTTGGTTGAAAAAGGCCCAATTAAATCAGCATGTACCAATTGAAAAATCTCCTCTGAGTTTCTTAAACTTTTCTTACTTATTGGAGCTGACTGTGCTTTGGTTTTCTTGCATACATTGCAATCAAGAAACTTCTTGCAATCCTTTAACTTAATACCTTCACTAAACCCTGGCATTTTATACAACACTTTGAAACTAGGGTGACCTAATGCTCTATGTAAATCATGAATACATTCCTGCAGCGTCCATCGAGGCAGGCACGACTTGCTCAAGCTCCTGAGCAAGTCACCCGTTCCAGAGGTTTGGAGGGCAGGATTGTCCCCCCACCGATCCCGGATCGAGGGGATCCAGTGGCGCACAGCCAGCAGGTCCCTTTAGTGCCCTCAAAGTCCTCATCCCTCAAGGAGGGGGGCTAGAGGGTGCTGGGGTTGACCGTGGCAAGCGGACTGAGGACGGGAAGGAGGGGGAAACCCCCCCATCAACTGCCCAACACTCACTCAACACAAAAGAAACGGAAGAAAAGAAAGAGAGCTAACAGTAAGTCTCTCAAATCTATTGAAGGATTCATAATCCTGCACTAAGGAGGCATCGCCAAAAGAAAGGGTGGATTAAACAGCAGAAACCCAAGAGGATAAAATATAGAAGGAGAGTGGGCCCCTCCATGAAGTAGAATAATTTTGAATCGGAGTTTAAAAAGTAACCAAGCAAAAACGAGAGAGAATTGTCTTTTAAGAAGTCATTGCCGGAGAGGGGAAAGGGGGACGGTGGAAAGCGGAAACGGAGGAACCAAAGAGGCTTTTTGCCACAATACTAAATAACCCGAACAGAAAGATAAGGCAAGAAAAAAGAACAGCGGCCGGGGTTAAGAGAAGGAAAGTATCGGAAAGAAAGGAAATATTAACAAGATGGCACTGACCTTGGCCCAAGATTGTTGTGTCTACCCTCCTCCTTCTTTATAAACAAGGAGCAGTCCTCCATAGCTCCTCCTGGGAAGGACCACGAGGACGGAAGGAAGTCGAAAGGAGAATAAGGAGACACCAACCAGTGAGTAGAGCTTGGAGGACCGAAGAAAGACAGGAAGTCAAGGAAGGGGGGCAATACTGCGGTGGAACCGGAAGTCAGGGACCGGATCCAGGAAGAAGTATGGACTATAGAGCTATAAAACCACAGAACAAGGCGGAAGAATTAAATAAAACAAATAAATAAATTACAAATAATAAATCTACAAAGCTATACAACGAGGGATCGAGGACGAGAAGCTGACGGGACCTCAGAGGAGAGCGGCGGTAGCGGGAGAGCGAGGTGCAGGGGGCCGACGGACCGGGAAGAGAAGCAGACGACAACGTTAAGACCAGGACGAGAAGCAGACGAATTCTGGCAATCCTAAACAGTGAACTGAAGGAAAACAACTGAAGAAAGCCAATTGGTGGGAGATTTGGCAGACTTGGCAGATCCTGCAAGTGCTCAATATTGATAATATCGACAAGGTGACACTGTGACTCTGCAAATTGGGGAACCAACCTGGGGAGATCTCATAGGAGGGAACTTGTGGGAGGCTAGAATCAATTAATACAAGAAAACTAAAGGTTTGGACTAAGTGATTACCTAATTGATTGACTGATTACTGCATGTGATTTAATTAGATCAAGTAAGACTGAACTAATTGGGGAAGAAGTGAAAATAATTGATAGGGAAGGGGAGTCGCCCTGGGACTTTGAAGAGATAGGAGGGAGCCCACATTACAAACATAATTATAATTTGGTTTAATGACATTTGAATTGAATATTTGTTGAATTGATGAATTGATGAATTGAGATTGGGGGAGAGAGGAACTGTTCTGATGAATTGTTAAACCCATTAATTAATTAAGAACTTGCTGAATGAATTTTTGAGGAGAGAAAATTAATTGTACAAGGAAGGGAAAAACAGCAATCTCCCCCAGAATTGCAAAATCAATAAGTGTATTAGAGAGCAAGAGAAATGGCTGGGTCTAAAGGGAAAGATGGAAAAGACTTCAAGGCACTACCCAGAAGAGGCTCCTTCTCGGGCCAAGGACCAGAAGACGGAGGTCTGAAGGAGTTGTTAAGAGACATTCAAAAAGATATACAAAAAATGGCAGTAAAACAGAATGAATTAGTGGAGAAACAAGATAAATTACAGAAACTAGCCGAAAAACACAAATCACAACAGAAAGTTACACAAGATGAAATGATACCAATGAAGAAAGAGCTGAAGGAAGATTGGAGAGTCATGAAGAAGGAAGTGTCAGAGGCACTACAGGATATTAGCCAAATAAAAGTCGACCAAGGCAAAATGGAAAAAACCCAAAAGAAGATAGAAAAGAAGGTGGAAACTATGGAAAAGAAAAACACGTTGGCTGAAAAAACACAAGAGAGGCTAGAATATAGTGAAATGGAGCATCAGCTGAGGCTCAGAAACTTGGTCGAACAGGAAGGGGAAAATATCAGAGAGACGGTGATTTCACTGATCGCAAAAGCAATGGAGCTACCGGAGAGAGAAGTGGACAGAGAGGTGGACAGAGAGGTGGACAAGATTTTTAGAATTCAAACGAATTACGCAAAGAAAAATAAGGTACCTCGGGACGTGATTGTAAATTTCATATGCAAAAGATTTAGGGAAGATGTGTGGAGAAGAGCAAATGCCAACCCAATTGAATTTAAGAGTTCGAAAGTGATGGTACTTCGGGAATTCCCGATTTCCATGTTAAATCGGAGAAGGAAATATTTTTTCCTAACCAAAGAATTAAAGAACCTGAATATTAGATTTAGATGGGAGCGGATAGAAGGGATAATGGTAACTTATAAAGAGGAGAAGATTTGGCTGACATCAGAAGAGAAGGCGAAAGACTTTTATAGGAGGTTGGAAAAGGAAAGGAAAATCAGGACCCCACTCAGTTCACTTGAAAAGGAGAAAGAGAAGAAGGCAAAAAGGAAACGTTTCAATACACCCGAGTCCGAGGGGGCGGCTGCCCCGTTCTCAGCACCCACCGACACACCGGAAGGGTTAGAAGAAGAATTAGAAGAGGGGGAAGAAGAAGAACTAGAAGAAGATGAGAATCTTGAGTTAGATATAGGTAACATATTATACAAACCTCGAGATGGCTAGCTTTGTACAGCAATTGAATATATACTGCAACAATGTGAATGGGTTAAATTCTCCCAATAAAAGAAAACGAATTTTTAACCAAATTAAGAATGGAAATTACAATATTGTGGCGCTACAAGAAACACACATTAAACAAAAACATATATCCCACCTAACTCAGCAAAAACTAGGAAGAGTATTCTTCGCCTCAGCCCCTGAAAAAAAAAGAGGAGTTGTAACCTACATTGATGAGAAATTAGATCCACAGTTTTTGTTTAGGGACGAGGAGGGGAGAATACTGGCGGTGAAAATAACAGTAGGAATTGAGACCATAATAATTTGTAATATCTATGCCCCCAATGCATCCAAGAAAAAATTTGTAGAGACCCTCAAAAAGAAAATTAATAATGAACAATGTGATCACCTAATGGTACTAGGTGACTTCAATGGTGTAATGGACAAACATCTGGACAAATCAAGAACAACAAAAAGATCAAACCAGGAGGATAGAAGTACACTACCCGATGGCCTCATCAAATGGATGAAAGAATATGACTTGGAAGACTTATGGAGACTACACCACCCTAAAGAAAAAGACTATACTTTCTACTCGGCCCGCCACAACAGTTGGTCAAGAATCGACATGATATGGGTCTCAAAGACCCTTTCAACAAAGGTGAAAGAGATCAGGATACACCCGCGAGATGTTTCAGATCATGGTGCTTTAACAACGAGGATTAATCAGAGAAGAGGGACAAGGAAGTGGAGACTTAATGAAAACCTACTGAAATCACCAGAAGATATAATAGCATATAAAGTAAAGGTTAAAGAGTATTTTGAACAGAATGTAAAAGAAGAGACCCCTATACAAATAGTTTGGGACGCTTTTAAAGCCGTGATGAGAGGGCATATGATCCAGCATAATTCGAAAAGGAATAAGGAGAGGAGACAGAAATTAATAAAAGTGGAAGAGAAATTAAAGGAATTGGAAGATAAATTAAAAAGAAATCCAGGTAACAAGAAGATACCAAGGGAACTAGAAATGACAAGAAAGGAGAAGCACCATCTGGAAATGGAGCAAATGGCGAAACAGATGAAATACATCAAACAATCTACCTTTGAAAATGCAAATAAAATTGGAAAATGGCTGGCAAGAAGGCTGCGGAAAAAGAAACAATCCCAACAAATAGTCACAATTAAAGTGGGGGGGAACTATAACGGAAGACCTGCGAATAAGACAAGAGTTCAAAAACTTTTACCAAAAATTGTATGCAGAAGGGAACATATGCGAGGGAAAAATAGGCGAGTACCTAAGTAAAATGAAACTGGATAAGCTAACAGAAGAACAAAGATTTGAACTTAATAAAGACATAACAGAAGAAGAAATCAAAAGAGCAATTAAAAATATGAAGAATGATAAGGCACCAGGCCCAGATGGCTATACTGCATGTTTCTACAAAGTTATGCAAGAAGAAATTATCCCTATCTTAAAGGTAATTCTGAATAAAGCATTACAAATGAAAGTCCTTCCGGACTCATGGAGAACGGCTGATATTGTAATGATCCCCAAAGAAGGAGCAGATTCAACAGATATAAAAAATTACCGCCCTATCTCATTGCTGAATACTGACTATAAGATTTTTGCGGCGATCTTGGCAAATAGGTTTAAAGAATTTTTGGCAGAATGGATCGAGGAGGACCAAAATGGATTCCTACCAAATAGGAATATTAAGGATAATCTCAGAGTAATTGTGGATGTACTCGAGTATTACGAAACACATCACCAGCAGCAACTGGCCCTGCTCTCAATAGACGCGGAAAAAACATTCGATAATCTGAATTGGAACTTTTTCAAAATACTATTTAAAGAACTAGATACAGGATATCAATTCCAGAATGCAATAGATGCAATATATCAAAAGCAAAGAGCAAGGATTTGGATAAACGGGATGGCAACAGAAGAATTCAATATAGAAAAAGGAACCAGGCAAGGATGTCCACTTTCCCCGCTTATTTTCGTCTTTGCTTTGGAGGTTTTAATGAAGAAAATCAGAGGCCAAGATGAACTAAAAGGCTTGAAGATTGACAAAGAAATTTATAAAATAAGAGCCTTTGCAGATGACGTGATTTGCATCGTGGAAGACCCTAAAAAGAACATCCTGAAATGGTTGGCGACAATTGAGGAATATGGAGAAGTAGCTGGATTTAAATTGAATAGAAAGAAGACAAAAATTTTAACAAAGAATATTGCAAAGCAGGACCAGTTAGTTCTGCAAGGAGACACTGGAATAGAAATTACTCCGAAGATTAAATATTTAGGGATCTGGTTGACCGCAAGAAATCTACAATTATTAAAAAATAATTATTCTAAACAATGGGAAAAGGTGAAAGAGGATTTAGGAAAATGGAAGAATATGAATCTATCACTCCTAGGGAGAATTGCAGCTATCAAAATGAATTTATTACCAAAAATGCTCTATCTTTTTCAGAATTTGCCGATAATAAGGAACATGGATATTTTTAAAAAATGGAAAAAAGATATAATGAATTTTGTGTGGAATGGCAAGAAACCACGAATTAATTACAATGTAATGATCATGCAGAAAGAAAAGGGAGGTTTTGCCCTCCCGGATTTACAGTTATACTATGAGGCCTGTGCACTATCGTGGGTGAAAGATTGGATTCTGTTAAAACGAACAAAGTTTTTAGCGCTAGAAGGATTTGATCTACGAAAAGGATGGCACTCTTACCTATGGTATGGAGGAATTCAAAAGGAAAAAATTTTTGGAAACCACTTCATTAGATCTTCCCTGATAAAAGTATGGAATAAATATAAAAAACTTTTTTACGATAAGACACCGACATGGCTCTCACCCCTGGAGGCGAATCAAAGACGACTGCTGGGCTGGACCGTGTGGCCTAAGTATAAAGATATTATACAAAAAAAGGAACTAGTTATGAATTGAAAACACAGGAAGAAATTACGAGAAAATTCAGCAATGTAAGGTGGCTCCATTATTTCCAACTAAGAGAACAATTTAATATCGATGGGGCCAAAGGATTTAGTGATGCTGACAGACCCTGGGACTTGATAATGAAGACACACAAAAAAAATATCAAAAACATATCTTATGTTACTGAACTGGGCAACAGAAACAGATGTAATTAAGAACTCTATGGTTAAGTGGGCACAGAATATTGGGAGAACAATCCAACTCAAAGAATGGGAAAGGATCTGGTCTAAACAACTGAAAATCACATACGCATCAGATTTAAAGGAAAACTGGCTAAAAATGTTGCATCGGTGGTATATAACCCCTAAGAAACTAAATATAATGTACAAAAACACTGGAAATACCTGTTGGAAATGTAAGAAGCAGGAAGGTACTTTTTTCATATGTGGTGGACATGTCCAAAGGTAAAAGAATACTGGCAGATGATACATGAGGAATGCAAAAAAATACTACAAATAGAATTTAAAATGAGACCGGAATTGTATTTAATAGGAGTAATAGAACAAGGAATATTTCCAAGTGAAAATGTGGAGAAGCTCTTTGTGTTTCTCTCAACAGCTGCAAGAATGGTATTTGCAAAATTATGGAAACAAAACCTCCTCCCCACAAAAGAGCAATGGCTAATTAAAATTATGGAGATAAGAGACATGGATGAATTAACTTACTGGTTACGATATAATCATGGTAAAGGGGTAAGAAGGACAGACTGGGCCATGATAGAAGAATATAGAAAGAAAGTGTAAATAAAGAAAGGAACGCTGTCGATAAAAAATTGTTAAGAAGAGCAACAGGGATGCCTCGGGACTGAGAAAGAAGTTTAGTAATGAAAATGTATATTTAGTGCAGAATGAGAATGGAAGTCAGCATATCCCTCTGTATTCTTATCCCCTCCCCCCCATCCCTGATCCCTCCCCCTCCTTGTTGTGATGTCATGTCTTATAAATATAAAAATTGTCAATAAAATCATTTTTTTAAAAATGAATACATTCCTTGTGTAATGGGGTATTCTTACTGATCATATTTACATCACCTGTATTACCTCTTGAGGTTAACACATACAAATCCCCCTGTAATACTCCAGTTCCACATAACTCATTCCCTTTCAAAATTCTGACTTTTCCTCCAGAAAAATTAACTTCATAACCTTCTTTATCAAGTTTTCCAACAGATAATAAGTTATAGTCAAGCTCTGGAACTAAAAATACATTCCTTAATGTTCTATCCAAATGCTTAACATAAACTTCCCCATTGACTGTGTACTTTGTACTGTTTTCCATCTGCAAGGGTCACATTTGAACATTCAGGTTTCACAGTATTACAAATTAAATTTTTGTTGTTCACTATATGCTGCGAACATCCAGAGTCCACATAAAATATGTCCTCATCTGCTGGACTCTTTTGGGACTTCACTATTCTTACATGCGAAGAACTGCTCCTCTGGTTCATCTTCTTCCCTCCTTGCTTCTTCTGCTGCTTTGGGCAATTTCTCTTTAAATGATTTGGAGATCCACAAGTGAAGCACTTTCTCACCACACATACTCTCTCTTTCTCCTCCTCGAGTGCAACTCTGGCTGACTGCTTTCCTTGAGAATGCCCTGCTGTATTTGCAGACTCCAGGCAACGATCCTTCCGTCTCTCCCAGTCAGCTAGAAGTCTAGCACAAATATATTGGAGGTTCAATTGTGCTTGTGGAAGTGACTCTAGAGAATTCACTATCCCATCAAACGAATTATCCATGGATGAAAGCACAATAAAACATTTGTTTGCTTCTGTGAGGTGAAAGTCTCTCTCCTCCAATTGCAAAAACAAATTCTGCAAAACTTGCAAATGGTCTCTCAGACTCTCATTCTTCTCCAGTCTCTTCCTGTAGAGTCGTCTCGCCAGCACAGCCACTGTTGCTGCCGAACTGGAAGCATATACTTCTCTGAGTCTTACCCAGATGGCATTGGGAGTTGGCAAGCTGCATATATGAACCAGTTGTTCATCGTCGACCCCCAATATCAGATTAGACCTTGCTCGTTCCTGAGCCCTCAGCTGCTCTGCTGAAGCTGGTTGCTGCACTGGATTCTCTGTACATTCCCATAAGGATTCTCTCCTCAAATAACTTTCCATTCTGACTTTCCAAATGGAATAGTTATTGCCATTTAATCTGGCCATGGGGAAAGACATATTCACTCCAGAATCCATCTTCTTGTTTTGCCACCAAACACACAATGCAAAACAAAATTGTCTTTCAAAAAACTGGAACAAAAAAATATATAGTCCAACTATGCAACTGGACAGACTGGACAGTCTGGGCCCATAACCTGTTGCAGTTTGTCAGTCTGTGCGGAAGCTCAGTAGTCTTTCCAGTTTTAGACCTCTGCTAAATCACACAGAGCCAGAGTAAATGAAAAATAAAACTTTACTCTTAAGTAAGCAGCTTTAACAAAACCAGCATTACAAATTAAACATAGTCCATTGCAGATATCTTACTCAAAGTCCAATGCATTATAATCATGCATAATCTGCATCTTCGATGGTGTAAGAAGTCCTTTGTTAAATGGTCCAGGACAAGTCCTGTGGTAGATCCATGGCAGTCTTCATGATCTCCTTCTTCACACAAAAGATCAATGAAAACCCTCCTCATGATATACTCAATGCTCAAGCTTAATTGCTTCATTGTCCAGGTGTTTCTCCTCAACACACACATTCTAACAAGAAGATCCTGCAATTACTTAGCTAAACTCCATATACTGTAACATACTCCAGGGTAATAGACATTAAAAGAGGGGTCAAACAGGGGTACCTGTTATCACCAATGTTATTTACAATAGCTATAGAATATCTGGCAGATAGAATTAGAAACAACGGTAGAATAACAGGATTTAGGATGGGAAAGGAGGAAGTAAAAGTGAATTTGTTTGCAGATGATTTTTTAATAATAACAGAAAACAGATAGAGATAAACCCACTGGATACATTGAAGAAATTAGAAAGTAATATTGGAAGATTTTTTATAAAATATCAGGTTTAAGGATTAATATGACAAAATCAGAGCTGTTGGGGTTTAACTTGGGGAAAGGAATCCAAGAAGAGATTCGAGAAGGAAAGATATACAGATTGCAAAAAAGAAAATTAAATATTTGGGAATTTATTTAACTAATAAACCAATGAGGATTTGGGATTATAAATATAAGATAACATGGAAAAAGATACAGGAACAAATGAATAATTGGAAGGATAAGAATTTAAGTATTTCAATGAGAATTAGATCAATTAAAATGTGTATCCTCCCTAAATTACTGTATTTGTTTCAAATTCTACCACTGGAGATTACACAACAAAAATTCAAAAAAATGGATGGAGAAATAAGGAAGTGGATATTTGGAGGAAAAAAATCAAGAATAAGCAATAAGGAGCTATATATGTCAAATAAAGAATTAGGATGGGGAATACCAAAGTTACAAGAATACAAGAAACTATGAAGCATTCCAACTAAAAGCAATTCTGGAATTGATAGAGGACAACCATGAGAAGTGGATAAGGATAGAGAATGAAGCAAATAATGGTCAAGGAGTTTATGGAATCTTTACAAATAATTTAAAAGAGGAAATAAAAAGAACAATAGGTCCAAGGAAAATAGCATTAAAAATATGGGGGAAATGGAAAGAGAAATGGATGCCATATTTATCAAAGGAAGCCCCGATAGGTAGTTTAAGAAATGAGGAAGATGAAAGTATCATTAAAAAATTGAAACAGATGGGATATAGTAAAATCAAAGATTTATATAATGAAAAAAAGGAATTAATGGAATGGAAACAATTGGAAACATTAGGGGGGATAAATTGTTAACACTCAGAGGAATTTGGGAACAAATTAAAAGAAAGTAAGTAGTAAGGGAGAAAATATAATAGACAAGATATTAGAAGAGAGATTCGAAGGCAAAAAAGGTCTTAACAAAATATATGGAAGAATGGTAGAAGATAAGGAATCTATATATAGAATAATGGAAAACAAGTGGGAAAAGGAAGGGGGCCTAGGAAGAGAAAAAATAGAAAAAAATCAATGGTTTAAATAAAATAAAAATAGAAAAATACAAGGAATTAGAACTGAAAATAATAACGAAATGGTATAGAACACCAATTCAACTGGCACACATGATTCAGGGATTAAATCCCAAATGCTGGCATTGTGGAAGTCGGGAAGCATGGTATTCACATCTATGGTGGGAATGTGAAGAGATACAAAAATTCTGGAGTCAAATTCTAGACCAGGTAGAATTACATACTAAAATAAAATTTGATATAAATATGCAAATTTTGTTAATAGGAATATATGGTGATAGAAGAGTTAAGGACCAAGACCAGGAATTAATGATGATGATGTTTAGAGCAGCACATGCAGTAATAGCTTGGGGTTGGAAAGAAAAAAAGAAATGGATACTTGCAAAATGGTATGAATATGTGTGGGACCAAATACAACTAGATATTATGGACATCATAAGAAGCAAAAAGACATGGTCAGACAAACAGAAGAAAATTAAAGAAATTTGGACTCCATTTAAAAGATGGTTACAGGTCGTTAAACCAGATGATGAAAGCTGGAAGAAAAAAATTGAAAGAATCGAAAGAAGGCTCATGTAACGGGAAAAAAAGGACTTCATTGTCAACAGGGAAGAGGGAGGGGTGGGAGGGGGAGGGTGAAGGGGATGAAAAAGGACAAAAGGCATGGTAATTGTGGTTACGTATAGTTGTTTATAATAAAAAAACATTTTAATTTAAAAAAACAAAAAAAACCCAACAATCTTTTATATTATTCTTCACCAGTTCCAGTCTGATGAATGATGCTTTGAAGAAATTGCACACACACAGTATGATATTGTTCCTTGGCAGTTTCTGACAGGTGAAATGCTGCAAGTCTTTGCTAAAGCTAGATTTAGTGAGTGAGCACTGCAGTAGATGTAAACATCCATCGGATACTTCTGAGATATAATTGCCCATGCACCTCTAATATGACCACTCATATTAGCAGTTCCATCATAATTCTGTCCACAAAATATTGCCAGTTCAGTCCATTTTTCCAGTGTTTTAAAAATAATGTCTGCAAGTCCTTCACCTGTCATATCACTTATCTTTACAAAGTCTATGAAGTCTTCTATTCCTGCAACTTTGACATCAGCATGCCTTACCGAGAGCAATAACTGTTCTGAGGTACTCACATCCAAAGTTTCATCTGCCAAAAGAGAGAAACACTGTGATGCATTGCATATTTCAATAATTTTTGGACCATCTTGCCTTGACAATTTTTAATTCTGTATTTGAGGACTAGCATATTGGGCATTCATAGCTGCAGTTTCATGATGACTTTTCAGGTCAGTGTCTCCTGATCTGGCATGAGATCTCAACAAGGCCCTGAAATTACCATCATTGTGCAAAGGTTCTTCACTGGTAATAGGCTCTGAATCATTGCTCCCTCTTAAAGTCAGTTCTTGTTGACCACAAAGGACACTAGGCTCCTGAATGCTCTGAGGTATCTGGAGCCTGCCAGCGTCTCTGTTGAGGAGCTAGTCGACAACTGGAACATCACTTTGTCAAATGCTCTAGACGAGATTGCCCCTAGACGCCCTTCTCCAACCCGCCGAAATCGATCACCTTGGTTCACTGAGGATCTCCGATCGATGAAGCAAGGAAAGAGACGGCTAGAGAGCGTGTGGAGGAAGCTCCGTGATGAAGGGTCGAAATCAGCTTATAAGCTTTTTATGGAGGCTTATGAACATGCCATCAAGGAAGCAAAACATTCCTATTACGCTTCTTTGATAGCGTCCGCAAGCTCACGCCTGGCACAATTATTCAGAATAATTCGGTCTTTGACGATGGTCCTTACCATCCCAATTAATGATGATCAGGCCCTCACTGCCGAGGCTTTTCGGAGCTATTTTGTGGACAAGATTGCGACCCTCTGCCGGGACTTCCCTGCCACAATTGATACAGTTAGTGAACTTGAGACTCCGTGGTCCTCCGCTGGGCTCACCTTCGACCAGTTCCAACCACTGGATGCAGAAGCTGTCGATAGGATTGTCGCTGCAGCTCGTCCAACCACATGCTCCCTCGATCCATGCCCTTCCTGGCTGGTGAAAGCCAGCCTGGAAGGGCTACGTGACCCTCTGTTGAAGATCATCAATGCCTCCCTTGAGCAAGGAGTGTTTTCAGAGGGATTAAAAGAGGCTGTGGTTTCTCCATTGCTGAAGAAACCAG
Source organism: Anolis apletophallus (assembly GCA_030556195.1). NCBI lineage: Eukaryota > Metazoa > Chordata > Lepidosauria > Squamata > Anolidae > Anolis > Anolis apletophallus. Next base: position 94,390,445 of record JARBWK010000002.1, on the reverse strand, counting down.
GTGTAGACCCAGTGGTCCCTTCCAACTACCGCCCAGTGTCGAACTTATCGTACCTGGGTAAGGTGGTTGAAAGGGCAGCAATGGAGCAGTTGCAGTCTTTCCTAGATGACACAACTTGGCTTGACCCCTTTCAGTCCGGCTTCCATTCGGGGCATGGGACAGAGACAGTTCTGGTCTCCATCACAGACCAGCTGCATTGCCACCTGGATCAAGGTGAGATGGCGGCGCTGAGCGGACGCAATGTTGCTGAGCTCCGCCAGAGTCCTATTAACCTGCGCCGAAAGGTGACTGTTTATGGGATGCTGGCTACTCCATTCAAGGGGCCCAAGTTACAGGGGTCTAAGGCGAACCTCTGGGGACCAACTGAGATGGAGGTGAGCCCCCTTTCCCCCCCAGAAGCTCAAGAAACCGGAGCTGACTTTGACTCTACTTCGGCGGCCCAGGTGGCCATGGAGGCTACTGGCACCGACAAGACCAAAACCTGCAAAGAGTCCTCGGTGCTGATTGCAGAGGCTTCAGAAGCCCCCGAGGCCTATTTCCCATCCTCACCTGGAATAGCAGAGACCCGCGAACCTAGCATCGCCCAGGAGGAAGTGCGAGGCCTAGTGAGGTGCGGAGTACACCAAGAGCTTACTCCAATTGCCCCCCCCCCCACTTATCCCCGGCCTCCAAGGCGGCGAATACAGCAACCGCTTACCCTACGGCCGTGGCCCTCTGCTGGAGCAGCTCGCGGCCCGACTGGAGGAGGCGAGGGAGCTGGGGAGGACACTCGCACTCCTCTGCAACAAGAGTCATCATTGTTGCCTTAACCCACCCTTGGAATGCGGAGAAGCTGTGGCCGTGCCGGCCTCGCCGCGTCCTCGGAGGCGAACTGGGCCCAAGCTGGCGACCCGTGGAGAACGACCCCTGACGGAGACTCCTCACCCAGCGCCACAATGGAGCACCGGCCAGGACTGGGGGAGAGGCCGATGGAGCGGCCGATGGAGCAGCCGCGGAGCTTGGCCCCTCTGGGGCCAATGGGGAGGGCGTGGGCCGCCGAGTCCAACATGGCACCGTGCCCGAGCTGCTCGGCGTCCCTGGCCCTGCCCCCCAGCCATCCTCGAAGACTCCAGCCACGCCCCCTATGGGCTGTGCGCCTCATCAGCTGATGGCCACTCCCCCCATGGCTTACCACTCTCTCCCTCTGAAGACATTGGCTACACCCCTTATGGCTGATGATTCCCAACAGCCTGAGCAGTGGAGGCTGCCTGGCTCCCCACCAGAGACACTCAATATCTC
>JARBWK010000002.1:94358612-94389067 GCA_030556195.1 Anolis apletophallus | reverse complement strand
GGGGGTGGCAATACTCTCCCGTGATGGTTTACACCTCAGGGCGATCTCTGCGCTGATCACCTCGGGGCTTGAAAGTGTCAGCCTAGTGTGGGACTCCCAGGAGAGCCTGGCCGTACTGCTGGTGTACCGTGTGCCTAGCGCACCGGCAGAAAGCCTGGCGCGGCTGCTGGAGACTGTGTCGGAGTGGGCATTGAGGTTCCCTAGGCTGATTGTTCTGGGGGACTTCAATGTCCAGGCCGACACAGCCTCTGTTCCATCAGCAGCCGCGGACCTAATCTCGACCATGGCGACATTGGGCCTCTCCCTCTGCAACTCGGGGCCCACACACTCGGCCGGTCACACCCTCGACTTGGTCTTCAGTGCGGAGGTTCAAGTGGACCTAGCCTCCGTGATAGAAGTTCCATGGTCGGACTACTGTGCTCTGAGGATCCGGGTAGAGCAACTGCCTCCCCATGCAAGGGCGCCGAACAGATTTTGGTTCGCCCGAAGAGACTTATGGAACCCGAAAGGTTCCTGAATGCTCTGAGGGATCTGGAGTCTATCAGCGTCTCAGTCGAAGAGCAAGTTCAATCATGGAACTCCTCACTATCCAAAGCTCTCGACGAGATTGACCCTAGGCGTCTTCTCCGACCCTGCAAGCACCGATCCCCCTGGTATACCGAAGATCTCAGGTCGATGAAGCGGGAAAGGAGATGGCTTAGAGAGCATGTGGAGGGAACTCCGTGACGGAGCCTCATTTTCAGCTTATAAGCTATTTAAAGAAGCTTATGAGCGAGCTGTCAAGGCGGCAAAAAATTCCTATTACGCCGCCATGATAGCGTCTGCTAGCTCACGCCCGGCACAACTATTCAAAGTAATTCGGTCCTTGATGACGGTCCCTACCGTCCCAAAAAATGACGATCAGGCCCTTACCGCTGGTGCTTTCCAGAGCTTTTTCGCAGACAAGATATTGAGCCTCCGCCGGGACCTCCCCGCCACGGTTGATACAGTAAGGGAGCTTGAGACCCCATGGCCCTCCGCTGGGCCCACCCTCGACCGGTTTCGGCCACTGGACGCAGATGCTGTTGATAAGATTGTGGCTGCAACCAGGCCTACCACCTGCTCCCTCGACCCGTGCCCCTCCTGGCTTGTTAGACCTTGTCTGGAGTGGTTACGTGGGCCTCTGTTGAACATCGTAAATACCTCCCTTGAGCAAGGAGTGTTTCCAGAGTGCTTAAAAGAGCCAGTGGTAGCTCCATTGCTGAAAAAACCGTCATTAGACCCTGCGGTTCCCTCCAACTACCGACCAGTGTCGAATCTTTCGTACCTGGGAAAGGTGGTTGAGAGGGCAGCAATGGAGCAGTTGCAGTCCTTCTTAGATGATGCAACATGGCTTGAGCCCTTCCAGTCCGGCTTCCGTTTGGGGCATGGGACGGAGACAGTCCTGGTCTCCATCACAGACCAACTCCGCTGCCAGCTTGACCAAGGCGGGTCTGCGCTGCTCGTGTTATTGGACCTCACGGCAGCGTTTGACACGGTCGACCACAATCTTTTGATCCACCGCCTGGCCATGGCTGGAGTGAGGGGGACAGCCCTTAAATGGCTGGCCTCCTCCCTCCTCCATCGGTCTCAGCAAGTGAGGAGGGGCGAGGTGGTCTCTGAGGGCTCCCCATTAGTTTGTGGAGTCCCTCAGGGGGCCATTCTCTCCCCCCTGTTATTTAACATCTACATGCAGCCGCTTGCACAGCTGGTGCGGAGTTTTGAGCTTGAGTGTTATCAGAACGCTGATGACACTCAGCTCATTCTGAGAATGGAGGGCAGGCTTGGATCCGTCCCCAATAATTTCCAACGTTGCCTCGAAGCCGTTACTGGATGGCTGCGAGCCAGTAGGTTGAGGGTGAATCCAGCGAAGACGGAGATCTTGTGGCTGGGTCGTCCGGGTGGTGGGGATGTCCAGCTTCTAACCCTGGACGGTGTGGCGTTATGCCCATCGCCTTCTGTAAAGAGCCTGGGAGTTCACTTGGACTCCCAACTGACCATGGAGACCCAGGTCTCCATGGTCAGCAAATCTGCTTTTTTCCACCTCAGACAGGCGAGGCGGCTGGCCCCCTACTTATCCCGGAACGACCTGGCCACGGTGATCCAAGCCACGGTCATCTCGAGACTGGACTACTGTAATGCACTCTACGTCGGACTTCCTCTGTCGGTGACCCAGAAGCTCAGGCTGGTGCAGAACACTGCCGCCCGGCTCCTGTCTGGCACGCCAGTAGGTTGCCACATAACACCTACCTTGCAGGATCTGCACTGGCTTCCCATCGAGCACCAGATCACCTTCAAAGTGTTGGTACTTACCTTTAAGGCCTTGCACGGCCTGGGGCCAGCGTATCTGAGGGACCGTCTTTCCCTATATTGCCCGATGAGATCACTCTGGTCCGAAAACACTTACCTGTTAGCCATTCCATCGGCGAAGTCAGCTAAATTGACAGCAACACGTAGGAGGGCGTTCTCCGTGATTGCGCCCACACTGTGGAATGCCCTCCCAGCTGAGACGCGCGCCATCCGAGATCTCCTGCCTTTCAGGAGGGCGTGCAAGACCTACCTTTTCCAGCAGGCCTTTGGCCTATAAGTCCGCAATGCACTGCCCTCCGGTTTTGTACCATGTTGTAATGCTTTTACCTTTTATTCATCTTATCTCGGCATGTTAGGTTTTAACCTATTTGTGTTAAGTTGTGCTCATTTAATGTGTTTTAACCTGTTTTAATGTATTGTTTTTACTTGCTTATGTGAGCGGCCCCGAGCCTCTTGGGAGTGGCGGCGCAGAAATCCAATCAATCAATCAATCAATCAAGGTGGATCGGCGCTGCTTGTGTTATTGGACCTCACAGCAGCGTTTGATACAGTTGATTACGATCTTTTAATTCACCGTCTTGCCGGGGCCGGGGTGAGGGGGACGGCTCTGAATTGGCTGTCCTCCTTCCTCTGAAACTGGACTCAGTGAGTGAGGAGGGGCGAGGTGGTCTCTGGGAGTTCCCCCCTGATTTGTGGGGTTCTCAGGGGGCCATTCTCTCCCCTCTATTATTTAACATCTCCATGCAACCACTTGCCCAGCTGGTACGTAGCTTCGGGCTTGAGTGTCATCAGTACGCCGATGACACTCAGCTCATTCTGAGGATGGAAGGCTGGCCCGACTCTGTACCCAATAATTTCCATCTCTGCCTCGAATCCATTACTGGATGGCTGTGAGCCAGTAGGTTGAAGGTGAATCCAGCGAAGACGGAGATCTTTTGGCTGGGTCGCCCAGGCAGTGGGGATCTCAAACTTCCAACCCAGGACGGCGTGGCTCATTGCCCGTTTGTCATGCCCCAGCCTGACTCCATAGCCAAGCCAGATAGAAGCCATGTAAAATCCAAGACCCCAGCCAGGTTTGAGAGACAGCCTTTGCAGAGGCCTAGATGTCAGCCAGCGGTCAAGGCCAGACACAGCCTGCTTTCTTCCCAAACTGATAAGAAGCGCTGGAAAAGCGAAACCTCGCTTCCCCCCCTTTCTCCAGGTGCAGCCGCTAACGCGCTGACATACTTGCCTTCCTCGGGAGGCTTGGGAAAGTCGGGCCCACAAACTGTTCCTGAGAAAGAGTTGTGCCGAAGTCAACGCCTCCAAGGCCAAAAGAAGGGGGAACCTATTTTTAGTTGGTTCCCGTTGGCGCTCGGGATCTCGCGCCAATGTTCAGCTTTCATTGCCAAGCTCCACAGAACTCAAGTTCAGGAGCAGGCTGCAGAGCCTCCACGTTTCGGCACTCAAGTATTCAGCCAAGTCATCGTTTACTAAGGACTTATCCCAGATTTTAGCCCATTGGGGTTTCAAGACTATTTCTTCATCTATTGGATCTTTGAACTCTTTTAGAACTATTGCCTTGCAATACCTGGATGCTGGGAGCATCAGTGGACTATATTCTTATTTCTTTCCTTCTTCTACCTATTCTAAATAAAGCATTTAATCACGGCTGCTTCGTGGTGGTTTACTGAGGGATCCTCTAGGTCCAGGTTGCAACACCGTCGTCAACAGTAAAAAGCCTTGGAGTCCACCTGGACACCCGGCTTTCCATGGAGACTCACATCTCCATGGTTAGCCGGGTTGCATTTTTCCATCTCTGCCATGCTCGGTGGTTGGCCCCCTACTTGTCTCGACACGACCTAGCCTCGGTGATCCAAGCTACGGTCATCTAAAGGTTAGACTACTGTAACGCTCTTTACATTGGCCTACCTTTGTTGGTGACCCGGAAACTGAAGCTGGTGCAGAACGCTGCAGCCCGGGTGCTCACAGGCACCCCTATGAGCCATCACATCATGCCCATTCTGCAGGAACTGCACTGGCTGCCCGCTGAATTCCTTCAAAGTGTTAGTTTTGACTTTCAAGGCCTTGTATGGTCTGGGGCCAGTGTACCTGAGGGACCACCTTACCCCATATCGCCCAATGAGATCACTGAGATCAGAAGAATCAAGACCTACTCCTCATCCCGAGTGCCAAAGTCTACTGTCTTACCGCAACGAGGAGGAGGGCATTCTCCATCATTGCCCCTACATTATGGAACTCTTTACCACCAGAGATCAGGTCGCTTTGCGACCTCTTGGCTTTCCGGAAAGCCTGTAAAACCTGGCTGTTCCGGCAGGCCTTCACACTCTAAACTGGTTCTAACCAAGTTGATCTAGCTTGGTAATCCCTAGTCAAGCACTGTATTAATGTCTTGTTGCCCTATGGTATAATGTTTTAATGCTTTTAATGTTTTACTGTTTTATCTTTGTTTGAATTGTGAGCCGCCCCGAGCCACCTGAGAGTGGCGGCCAAGAAATCGAACAAATAAATAAATAATTGCCAGAAGTTTATTTCTGGTTTTCCCCCCTGTTTTCTTCTGCTTTCTTTATTGTGATGACAGGTAACAACAAAACATTTTTCACTGTGAATTAGCAGGAAGTTTTCAGCCAAGTACAAGTTGTTCTGATAGTACTCTGCTTTTTGATGTGCGTTGAAGACTTCTATTGCATTTTTTCTTTGCACAAATGCAACCAATGCACCCAGCTTCTGATGACCATTTTTTAATTCCAACCTCTCCTCCAAACACCACACAGTACTCACAGAGTGCACCTTGTAGATGAAATGAGTAGACTAACCAGGGAAATCTGCCAGAACATGTGAGTTGAAAACTTAGGCACTTCTTCTTATCAACAGGAAATACACATTGTGGCAATGGAGTCTGTGGATTTTGCACTAATTGAGCTTTCACTTGGTCATCAGAAACAATCTTGTTCATCTAAAGTCCAAGGTCTAACAATGACACAGCTTCTTGTCTTTGCTCCTGTTCCATGGTATCTTTGGAAGGGCTTGGATTAGATGAACCAATGTTAGACACAGTTTTCTCAGTTTTCACCTGCAGTCCAAACGTGCATGTTCTGGGGTCTTCATCAGTACCAGCTGCTACAACAGTTCTCAACTTACTGCCTCCTTGATCTTTAGTATTTGTCTTTTTTATTTTTTTGCCATAACCTCAAAAATGTTCAGTTGCTTTGATAGACCTTTAGGCATCTTCTGAAGTCAGGTGGATGACAGAAAACACTAACAGGACTTTAAGTTTCAGAACAGCAACTCAAGCTAGTGGACAAATTGAACAGTAAGGAATGACCCACAGCTGCTTTCAAGAAGGTAGAAGTAAGAGAGAGCTCTGAAAGAGGAAAAAGCAAGAGAGCAGTGACGTGGCTACTTTTAGGTGTTTTTTTAAAATAATATTTCAGAAATATCTTAAAAATAGTTACATGGGTAAAAACAAATGAAACTATATAATAAAATCTATAATTGTGTTCAAATTTCACCAAAAATGTTGATTAGAATAAGAAATACTATTCTAATCGGTTCTGGTCCAACTTACCTGTCTGAACGCATTTCTTCCTATGAACCATCAAGATGTTTAACAACATCCGGAGAAGCCCTAGAACATAAGAACATAAGAACATAAGAAGAGCCATGCTGATTCGGGCCTCAGCCCATCTAGTCCAGCATTCTGTATCACACAGTGGCCCACTAGTTGTACACAGGGATCTCTAGCAGAAAGGAGGGCAAAACCCTCACCTGCTCCCGACCCCCCACAACCAGTACCCGGGGAAAATCCTGCCTGCCTCCATCAACACAGAGGTGGCACTTGGATGTCCATTTCAGTAGCTACTGATTCCCTTGGTATCCATGAATCTGTCTAATCCTGCCTTGAAGCTGTCCAGGCTGACCGCTGTCACAACCTCCTCTGGTCTTGCCCTGTTCTTGGTCTTGCCTTCTTCGCTGGTGCGATTGGTGGGGATGAGAGACAGGGCCTTTTCAGTGGTGGCTCCTCGGCTTTGGAACGCCCTCCCTAGTGACATCAGAACGGCCACCTCCCTCCTGACATTTCACAAGAAAGCCAAGATCTGGCTGTTTGAGCAGGCATTTGCTATTAGATTTGCTATTTAATTAGATATATGGAATGACGACTATGTGACGGAAAGTGATTTCAACTTGACGCTGAGACTGTAATTGTATGTTTTAATTGCTAATTGTTATGTTATTTGGTTATTGTTTGTTTTGTTTTGCTCATGTTTTGATTGGAGGGCAGAGACTGCCTTGTGTAAACCGCCCCAAGTTGCCTTCGGGCTGAGAGGGGCGGTATAGAAATGTGATAAAATAAATAAATAAACACAGCATGTTGAAATATTGGTTTTATATTATTTTTTTCACAATTGGAATATCTATAAATAAAGATCAGTGACCCATATATATTATCAAACTTTTAGAAACTACATAAAATACCTTTAATCTGGTACCTAGTTATTCAAAAATATTTGACAGTTCAGGAGAAATTAAAAGTATAAACCTTTAAAGCAAGTGCAAATTATCATAGTTGTATACCTGGAAACATCATAAATTGTATTTAAACTTAAGTTTTTCTTATGGGATTTTTTGGCATAAGACAAAAGCACAATCCTGAAAGACACTGCCTCCTCTTTTACAGTATGTGCCTTCTTTGAGGCAACCTAGGAGGTTTAGATGCTGCCAGGTGATATGGGGAACTTAGCTTGGAGCAGTCACCCAAACCTCCAGCCCTTATGCTCTGCTGGGAAATCCCTAGCAATTACTGCCTAGGGCAGAAACTGCCCAAATTGTAGGGTGAATCCCTGGGGCAAAGGCATAGCAGTGGGAACGCCATTATCCTCTGGAAAGGGGGAGGGGAGGGGAGGGAGCAAGGAGGGAAATTCCTAATTCCCTATTAGGAACCTGCCTCCTACTTCAAACTGAAACAAAGAGCATAGCAGGGAAGCAGAGCAGCCTTTAACAGCCTGCAGCTCTGCCCCATTAACTGCCCCACCTTTTCAAGAGTATTCCTACATAGAGTACATAACAGGGGTCAGGAGGGAAGTAAACCATGAACCATCCGTTCCTAGTAAGGGGGCCAACTGGCATTTCAGATAAAGCAGAACAAAGGCACTTCTGGCACAACTTGGCCTTGCAAGAGCAATCCATGAGCACCACCACTCCAAGTTGCAAACCTGGTCTTTCAGAGAAAGTGAACTCGGGCATCTGAACCAACTAAATATCTCTGCCTACAGGGAGCATTGGCATATGATCCATCTGACCCACAAGGAGAAATTGATCCACTTTGCCCAGCTGTGAACAGCAGTGGCTGTGCAGACCCAATTTTCAACCCCAGACATGCTGTTAAGGTGACTTTTGAATTCCTCTTGTGTTTTTGGGTGAAAGATTTCATACAAACATGTGGTAGGAACTGAGCAAATGACCTCACAACACATAGACACCACTGTTTCTTTACTGCTTACAAATTCTGTCCAAACTCTTAGCTTTACTTGGAAATGCACTAGGAATATTTAATGAGCCATTTTACCCAAATCCTTCATCTACGTCTTTCTTGAGCCTCAGGCACTCCCTGCAGGAGGGACAGCTATGCCTGTGTTTGTTCATAGGTGTGGGGAGTGGGGAGCAGCACTTAAAACACAGAGCACTCTCTTTTATACACTCTCACTTTCAATTTATCTTTCTTTTCTTTTTTTAAAATTCATCCTCATTAGAAATACCTGTGGGTAGAAAAGCATTATTGGAACAACCACTTTGACTACTGTAACATTTTCCACTTAGCTCCCTGACTTTTTATTTCATGTTTTCCTTGGACTGGCAGAGATGTAATGGGCGAAGAATATTTTCAGCCAATGAGCCTCTCTAACAACTGGCATTCTATAATTTTGTCGGCAGAGGGCAGCCAAAATATATTGCTTTTGTTAATTGTATGTGAGATGTGAATGCTGTGGCAGGGAGTCTGGAGTGTTCATTAGTAAACATACTCACTGAGAGGACTAATTCATATACAGTTACCCCCCACCCATCCCTCTCTATAAGTAGTGCTCTTGATTTTCCTTGGAATGCTGCTCTTGTGGCAGGAGAAATATTAATGGGTATTGGATCTCTACAATAATCTTGTGGTGGCAATTCCTGGAATAGCAGTGTTGCAGAAACAGTGGGAATCGCTGTTGGCTGTACCAATGTATGCCATGACGCATAGTCCTATAAGCGTGTGCTACATCATTGTGGATATGTGTGGCTGTGAAAAGGCTGGAGTTGCTTGTGGGTACAGGAAAATGAGTATATAATCTGGCTCAGATTTTAATGATGGAGAATATTGAAAGGTTAGGTAAATGCTAGGAGGTCTTTCCTTTCCTTTCCCTCCCAATTTCCAATTTTTGTCATGCTTCAGCATCATCTTCATTCCATGACATCATCCTCATTATTAACAAGTAAGAATCCATGAAAAAGAGATAGAACAGAATAGTAATATTTATTTTCCCTTTACCATCAGGAGGACATAAAGAAACTATATCCTGCTTGTGGGCCTTTCATTCATCTAGTGGGCCAGTGTGGAACAGACTGGTCTTTGGTCTTATCAAATGCCCAACTTCTTATGGGTGCATTCAGAGGTACTCAGGATGCAGTGTGAAATCTTGGAGTTGGAGACTTTGGGCTCTGGTATCAATTTACTACCATGCCTGTAGTGGGTGGGTGGGTGGGGGGTAAAGGGTTCAACCCCTCCCTGAAAAAAATCATTTTTTTTAAAAAAAAACATGGTTTAATCATGAATTTAAAAAAACCTATTTATTCATGAGCCAAGGCTGAGGAATGAAAACAGAATGAAAACACCTGGGGGCTGCGCAAGAATGAGCCTGATAACTGGCTTAGACTGGAAGGCCTGGAGGCTCGACAGAGGAACTTTCGGGAGTTGATGGGGTGATATTTTTGGGTGTATTGCCCATGTTTTCTTCATTCGTAACTTTGCTGTATGTAACCTAGCATTAAAGAAATTTCCAAGATTTCTTTATGAGTGAATTTAATTGCTACCAAGCTTCAGCAATCATGACACTTTTCTGTTAAACAACTGATAGTTGTAGACCATTAATGGGAGAAAATAAGCAAATGCCATTGTGCTAATTCTGCCTGTGGAATCCCAACATATCCTTTCTGGTAATACCAAGATTTATGATTTCTCAGCCATGCCACAAAATAATTACTTCACTTTGGCATAACTGGCAAAAGTATTTTTGGACCACAACTCTTAGAATGCCCTAGACACTAACTATGCTGTCTGGATGATTTGGAGAATTGTAATGCCAAAACTAATGTTTTCAAACTGCCCTTTTGAGCTGGTACTGTAGAAGTTGATGGGGAAGAACAAACACTGTGAAAACTAATCCAGACCCTATTTACATAGCTTTACGGCTAAATTGGATTTCTTCCTGATGGTAAACTGGGAAATTATAGTCAGGATTGATACACACACACACACACACACACACAGTTTCATCCATGAAATATGAATGGATATATATAGGGGTGGCTATGTTACTCACAATGTTTATTGGAAAAGATGCATTTGGAAAGCAATTATCTATGCAGAAAGCTCCTATACAAGAGGAATGCACACTATCATACAGATTTATGTCTACCTTTTCAACACAAGGAGAGAGTTTGTATGTACCACTATTAGGAATTGAGAGATAATTGCCTCCTGATCCATTGTCTGATCCATTGAAATCCTAAATGAGGTGGGAAGTGAGGAAGTTCATCCTCTAACCTGCCAGTCTACAGTATTCAGTTCTTGGTCATAGTTTTTGTGCAACAGAAATAGTAATGCTGGGAAGTAGCATTGTCTCTGTATATAAAAATAGAATATGCATTCACTGCTTTGATTTAAAAAGCCCTAATCCTAATCAGCCAAATTCCAGCTCATTCCTGATTTCTGAAAGCTACATCACCTCACACCTTTCTTGCACTGACTCTGAGAGGCATACACATAGAAACATTGTTGCCCCTTGATTTGCCTGTGCTTAAAACAGTGTCACTCCTGTTTCTTTGCTTTGGACAATTTAGAACTAATTAAAAACCACGATTTTTGGGTTCTAAACCAACCCTAATAGCCATGTCAGCTGTGCAGTCAGCTTCTATGACTGCCTCTTATGAAATTAGCTTCATCATCATCATTTAGCAAATGATAATGCCTGCATCCTCACTACACAACTATAGCAATGTGATTCCACTTTCACTGGAACCTATGGACTCTTGTGATTTCTAGTCTGGTGGAGGACTTATAACTCTGTAGCTCATTCCCTATACTCACTAGCAAAGAATTCTTAAAATGAATAAAAACAACCCCAAACAAACCAGGATTCTACATCACTGAGCAGAACTATTAAAAGTGGCATGATAGTGAAATAATTGTGTGGTATTGTGTCATTAAGAGTCCAGCTCTGTGTTATGAAAAGCCTCACCAATTAGTATCTGCATTCAGTTAAAGGCACAAGAGAAAATCAGGTTCCTGCTACCATCTCTTTCCAATTGGCAGCTACTGCATGAAAACATCTCTAGATTGTGGCCAGCATGTCAAAAATTGGAGAGCAGGCAGTCCAGGTTATTTGTTTACCACCCCTTATTTTGGCATCTTCTAGGACATATATTTAAATGGACCAGAACCAGCTCTGATTCAAAAGTAATTCAATGTTAAAGGAATGAATGCTGCAAGGCCATGCAGGCATTTTGGGGGGCAACATTTGGGCTTGCTTTTGGCAAAAGCCTGGAGTGTAGGAGCGGAATAGTATAAACCTTTCACTCACCACCAAAATACGATTACAGTTGGATAGCTGAGGTGAGGTTGAAAAGCACCCAGCAAAAGCAACCAGGGCAAGAACTAATGAAATAAAACTGTCCTGCGTGTGGCACAACGAGATGACGAAAACAAAACCATGCCAAGCAGTCAGCACAAACCCCAAAGCTATGTGTTTCCTCTGTTTGCTTACTTTTGGAACAATGTGGCAACAGCCATCCAATATCCCAGGGCTTGTGTTTATCTGGGTCTTTCTTTTTTTTGCAAATGAAAAAAAGACTAAAAATGAGAGAAAAACAAGTGTTGCTTCCAAATGGAGAGTCATGTGTTTTGATTCAATCTAATTATACAAAATGATATTTTTATAACCCCTGAAGTTGCCCCGCTTCTTTGTGTCCTTCATTTGTTTACGTTCAGTGCAGTCAAGTATCCAAGTCTTAGTGACTTTTTGAGGGAAGAAAGGAAAAGAAAGAAACTGAAATAACATTGGCCTTTGCTATTTGCTACTCTCAATTTCTTCTGACTTTGTAAACAAAACCTTGTTTTCCTCACTTCATGCCCCTCCTTTCTAAAAAGTTCTATACTACTTATTTTTGCCTCTGCTTTTCATCCAAATCAGGAACACTTTTAACACTCTAGAGTCCTTATCTGCTTACCAAGTGTGGCAACCCCCCACTAATTGACTGTTTTATTTAACAGTTTGCAAGGAACTGAGCTTCAAGACTGTGAGTATTTGCGATCAGTAGTAGCAACAACAATATGTAACATTTACATCCTCAACTATTGAATGGAGAACTTTAGCCAGTCTGGGGTCCAGTGCTCTACCTTGGGTACTTGTTGGACCAAAATGCCAAAAATGAATGAATGAATTAATTAAAAGGGAAGTGGCAAAAAGTATGGGTATTCATTTCATTTTATAATGTATGTGGATAGGTGGCAACGTATTTAAAAGATGAGTTCCCATTTCAAAGGACCCTTGCATATTACAAAAAATATAGGATGATGAGGCCACTGTAACTGCCATGGTTATGGCTCCAACCTATGGAATCATTGAAAATGTAGTTTAGTGACACAGCATTGCTCTCTGGCCAAGAATTCTCATATCCTTCCCTAGAATTCCATTTGAAGTTTTCATGGAATCATAGCACTATAAGTATATTGTGTAAAAGGGGCCTGGATAGATGACTCCCAATTTCTTTCACCAGAAAAAAATGAGTCTTGGGAAGTCTGGAGGGGTATACCCATAGAACTATGGGTATACCCAAAGCTAAACTGTGTGCACCTTTGGCTAGAATGCACAAGCAGGCAGTCCAGAGGTAAGGAAGCTGTACACATGGAACATCATTTGGGCTATGTAACGTACTAGCACTCCATTTGCAGAAGTGAAAGACCTGGCCTACTGCTCTATTCCCCCTCCTCCACACATTTGAAATGAATTTCCTGTAAAATTAGCTGCTGAGCAGGTAATAGTTTCAATATGCTCAGGTTTTTGCTCTCTTCTGGCTGTCCTTTTGTGAGATTATTTTCTATCTTTCAGATGGGCAAGCTTGGTTTTTGCCTACTAGCAAGTAGGAAAAGTGTTTAAGGTAATAAAAGTCTGACACACTGCCACATTTCCTTGTAGATATTGTAGATATACCAGACCACAATGGGTGCCATCACCCGCATGCCTCAGTATAATTTAAATGCCACCTAAATATAAAGAGCTCTGTTGAATCAAGAAGAACTGGGATCTGAAATGGAGAAGATTGATAAAGTCCAAGGAAAAGGAAAATACAAAGAATTAAACCATACTCTCTCTATGATTGATGAATTAAATAATATTTGAATGAGGGAAGGAAAGTGCTGTTCCTGGAAGGTGGGGGGAGAGGGGGGAAGGGAAGGGAGAAATATCAACAGACACAGGTGGGAGATAAATGTGGAATCGACATTGTTAAGAAAATTAAGAGAATGACATTCTGTATGCATTTTGAAATGGTGACTGATTTTGATATTCTACCTGTGTTTACAATGAAAACATTAATAATAAAAAGAGGTTTATAATAAGAAGGCAGCCAAGAAATCAAAAGAAGACTGGGGACCTATTAACATGGCCCACAGAGGCTGTGCTGTTGTGCTGGCAGTCGTGATCGAAAGGGAAGGTGTATGGTGCTGACCGTGGTGCCTCATGCTCCCTCTTTCCCCATCACATGGTGGGGGTGGGACAGGGTGCATTTGTGCCCTGACCCTGTCCTCATCAGATGGGAGAAAGGGCAGCAAGGTGTGGCAACACACATTGCCTAGCCACCCTTTCCCCCATTATATGGGGAAAGGGGGAGGAAAGTGTAGGTAGTGCCATCAGAGCTACCAGAAAAACATTCCTCTCCATGATAGAGGAGGAAGTGCCTTCTGATGCTTCTTCTACACTTCAGGACAAATGTGGCCAGGGCCTACTGAGCATCATCTGATGGTGCTCAGCAGGCCCCAGCCAAACCCTGGGCAAAAGTGCCAAAATTGGGCTTTTTAATTCCATGTGAGGAGGTCTTAAGACTTTACATGGAAGGTTATCTATGAAGGAACTAGGAAGGATCTTAAAGTGTAGAGATATATCATTAAATACTAAAGTTGGGATTCTTCCAAGACATTGTATTTCCCATTTGTATGTATGGTTGCTCAAAGTAGTGGGGAAAAAATCAACTCATTTGAGATGTGCTGCTGAAAAAGAGTTTGTAGAAACTGGACTGCTTAAAAGACAAACAAATGAGTGCTAGAACTGATCTATCTTGAACTCTTCCTAAAAGTCAAATGGCTAAACCAAGATCATTGTTCTTTGGAGCTATTAGGAGAAGACATGACTCAGCAGAGAAGACAATAATGGCTTGTAAGCCAGAAGCAGTAGAAAAAGAGAAAAACCAGATGGATGGACTCAAGGAAGCCATGGCCCTGACCTATAAGACCAGAGTGAACTACTGAGGAAAGGGAGACTTGGAAGCCTCTTGTTCGTGGGTTTGACTATGGCAGTTAACAATAACAAAAGTAAGGACTTTAATGAGAGGTAATCTTTGTTTCTCAAAACCTTCTTATAGTGCCAAGGCTTATTAAATTTGGTTTTCTGTGTGTGAACAAATGGCAACTACTGAATGGCATATGTTCTATATCAGAAACTAGAGCTGATGTGGTCTATCCAATGCAATGTTCTGAATCAGCACCCCAAATAACCAAACTAAATCTAAAGTTGACCAAAAGCCTATTTGTAACCCTTTTGGTTCTAATGCTGGAGAGTGGGCCCTGGCCAAGTGGTTCCAGGTCAAAAAGGTTAGAAACTACTGATTTAAGAGAAATCAAGGATGCCATGGCATGCACTCCAGTGTTTCACAGAGGCAAAACCACAAGAAGTATGGTCAAGCAATGTCAAAGCATGGCCAAGAGGGCAAGTTATTAATTAGGAAGACCACATAAAATAGGCAAGACTGTAGCAGTTTGATATTTTCCTGAGCCTACTGGGAAAAGCAAAACTCTGCCCTTCTCCCCCCTCCCATTGAGTTAACATAGTGCAACCATGTTTTGCATATTAACTCTAGTTTTCAGCAACTGAAAGAAGCTGAGGACAAAGGACAAAAATGGGCGGGGGGAGGCAAGAGAAACAGGGACATTATAAAAGCAGCAGAAAATGTGAAACAGAGGGTTAACTGGCATTGTATTTTTATTGTACTAAATTCTGTTGGTAGTGCCAACTAAAGTAGCCCAACTGAATCAACGGAAAACTTACAAATGTGTTCACTTACCAACTCATTGATCTCAATGAGCCTGGTAAAGTTGCAGTTAACAATTGGATTTTGCCTGTTATATTGGAGCATTTTACACAATTTATTATGCAGGCATAATGGCTAGTATGTCTTTATCATATCTGATGTTTTCACTTTTCTGGAACTGCTTGGAGCACTGGGGGGAATAAACTGACTGTGAGAATGAAAAAAAGTTGACTGAGATCCTCAACAAGCACCAGCACTGCATGACCACAGGAGGGTAGTAGTGCTCTACATGGGAATATCATGGTGTAATGGGGGCAACAGAAGGGTCCACTTGTTTGTGAAAATCCAGCAAGGGCCATTGAGAAGCTTAAAAGGTAGGTGGCCTAGCTGGATGTGATCTTAGAATATCATTTGTCCTCATCTCATCTTATAGCACAGGGAGACACATAGAGTTCATGGTCACGTCAGAAAGGGAATGCTCCCTGATTCTTAATATATCTATCTTCTAAAGCAGATGTTTTGTACAGGCTTTGACACGACCTTTGATTTTAGGTAATAACTAATGGAACTCATAATTAAAGTAATCTGAATAAAACTCCCTAATAATATTTGCATTTCTTCATCAGTAAGTGTAAAGTTTCACTGACCAATGACTTAATAGCAGTCACTCTGGAATTTATTGCACCCAAAAGACATCCCCCCATACATAAGGCTAGTTTGAGATCCACTAATCTGATATCTGAGAACCAGTTTCTTCTGATTTGTTCAGCTTTGGATACATGGTTTGATCTACTTCTTGATTATTAACATTTCTTGCACATGACATCCTCAACTATACTCTCCAACATTTCAGAGGTTAAAACTGGGGCATGCGTGGCCAAGCAACATTAAATGGTGGTCAAATGGGAAAACAAAATTATTGAAGAAAGAGAATACACAAGTTTAAAGAAGCTGTCATAGTTTGCTTTTGTCTGAGCCTACTGGGAAGGGAAATTTCAGTCCTTCTCCTCTACCCTTCGTTAACCGAGTAATTCAGCTCTTTGAACTGAATTTGCAGCAATGGAAGTAATGTGAAGAGAAATGACAAATATTTATTTATTTATTTATTTAAAGCATTTATATTCTATCCTTCTCACTTTGGAGGGGTCAGGGTGGAGCACAACATACAACCAGCAAACATTCAATGCCAGACATAAATAAATTATATGCATACTTAAACATTACAAACATTTGTCTCAACATTAAAATCCACTGCTTAATCCATATTGATGTGATGAAAAATGGAAGAAATAAACTTCCCCCATCCAATCCAATACAGAATTACAACTAAAACCACCAGCAATCAAAAGAAAAACAAGCAAAGTAAAAGCTCACACCTAGCTAAATTGTTCAATATTATTCGGTCCTTGACGACGGTCCCTACTGTCCCAAATGGAAATGATTTGGCCCCTTCAGCTGAGGCTTTTCAGAGCTTTTTCGCAGACAAGATTTCGCTGCTCCGCTGGGATCTCCCAGCCATGGTTGATACAGTAAGTGAACTTGAGATTCCGTGGCCTCTTGGTGGGCCCACTCTCGACCGGTTCCATCAACTGGACGTAGAGGCTGTTGATAGGATCATGACTGCAGCCAGACCAACCACTTGCTCCCTTGACCCGTGCCCTTCCTGGTTAGTTAAATCTTTCTGGGAAGGGTTACGTTGCCCCCTGTTGGAGATAGTCAACCACTCCCTTGAGCAAGGAGTGTTCCCAGGGGGATTAAAAGAGGCGATGGTGAGTCCGCTGTTGAAAAAACCGGAATTAGATCGTACGGTTCCCTCCTGTTACCACCCAGTGTCGAATTTACCATTCTTGGGCAAGGTAATTGAGAGGGCAGTAGCGGCCCAGCTGTAGCAGTTCCTAAACGACACAGCCGGATTAGATCCCTTCCAGTCTGGCTTCCGTATTGGGCATGGGACAGAGACTGTGCTGTTCGCCATCACAGACCAGCTCCGCTGCCAATTGGATCAAGGGGGATCTGTGCTACTCGTGTTATTGGACCTCACGGCAGCTTCTGATACGGTAGACCACACATTGTTAACCCACCTCCTAGCCATGATGGGAGTTAGGGGGACTGCTCTTAAATGGGTCTCCTCCTTTCTCCTGGATCAGGGACAGCGAGTGGAGAGGGGAGGCATGGTTTGAGAGGCTCCCCTTAAGTTGTGGGGTGTCTCAGGGAGCCATTCTTTCCCCTTTATTATTTAACATCTACAGGCGACCACTTGCCAAGTTGGTGTGGAGTTTTGGTCTGGAGTGTCATCAGTACACAGCTAACACCCAGCTGGTGCTGAGGATGGATGGCCGGCCGGACTCTGTACCCGATTGTTTCCAACAATGCCTTGAAGCCGTGACTGGTTGGCTACGAGCCAGTCAGCTGAGAGTGAATCCATCTAAGACGGAGATCCTCTGGCCGGGTCATCCAGGTGGGTGTGGTCTCCAGCTTCCTACTCTGGACGGCGAGGCACTATGCCTGTCGCACTTAGTAAAGAGTCTGGGGGTCCAATTAGATCCACTGCTGACAATGGAGACTCAGGTCTCCGCTGTCAGCAGATCTGCCTTCTTCCATCTGCGGCAGGCTAGGCGGCTGGTGCTCTATCTCACCGGAAATGACCTAGCCACGGTGATCCAAGCAACGGTCATCTCGAGGCTGGACTACTGTAATGCCCTTTACATTGGTCTTCCTTTGTCGGTCATCTGGAAGCTTAAACTGGTGCCGAATGCAGCAGCGAGGCTCCTGGCCGGGATGCCGGCCAGGGCTCATATCACTCCAACTCTGCAGCAACTGCACTGGTTGCCAATCGAGCACCGGATCATCTTCAAAGTGTTGGTTTTAACCTTTAAGGCCTTGCATGGTCTGGGGCCTGTATTCTTGAGGGACCGCCTACTCCCATATGTTCCCCCGAGGTCCCTTCATTCAGAAGACCTCAATCTCCTGCAGATTCCTTCCCTGCGGACCATCCACCTGTCGTCAACCAGACACAGAGCTTTCTCTGTGGCAGCACCTCAATTGTGAAACAGTTTGCCACTGGAAGTTCGAGCAGTTAATGAGCTACCGGCTTTCTGGAAAGCTTGTAAAACAGCACTGTTCCGACTTGCTTTCAATCTGTGACCACCCTGGTTATAGCAGAATATTGTTAAATTGGTTTTATTGCTTGTTTTATGTGTCCTGTTGGTTATTGATATGTTTTATGATGTAATTCGATATGCTGTAAACCGTCCTGAGCCAGTCGGAAGGGACGGTATACAAATAGAAATAATAAATTTAATAAATAAATAAGTTAACCTTTCTAGCCATAATTTTCATCTGATTTCTAGTCTCATTTACCTTAGTCTTTTTTTCTTACTCTTGCCCATCTTTAAAGCATTTCTTGATAGTAATTCTAGAATTTAGGATTTACTAGTCTTTGTGGCCATTATTCTTGACACTCTAAATTGATCAGATAATGAAACTGTTCATACCAACAGTCTTCCTGGCCCCTCCACCCATAAGTCATTATTTGTTCATCATTTATAGAAAACAAACCCATTATACATCTGGCCACATGCATAGGCCCCTAAATTAACTAACAGATTGATATGGTGTCCAAGAAATCCTGAGTTGCTCCTTAAAATGTGGCCTCATCATGTATATTAAATTTTCCTGATGTGCTTATGCTGATATATGTTATCAAGTTTGCATGAATGAATATAGCAAGAAAGTACATTATGTTCAGTCACGTAAAACAGGAATCATGAACATGTTGAGATGGAGCCTTGAAATTATGATGTATACTTGACTAAAGTTGCCATGCATGCAGCGTAAATGCTCTATTCAAGATGAGTTGTTTTGTGGGAATGACTCTCTTCTGTTTCATATTACTAATGATAACATAAATTGGAATCACAAAACTTTAATAGTTACGCATGTATGCATGGAAAATCTTTTCCTACTCTATGAGTATAAACAGGTGTTTTATAGAGTGTGCTCTGGATGCTCCTGGACTACAGCAAGCTTGCTGTAGTCTAGTTGGAAGAAAGAAAGAGCAATGCTTTAAAAGACTTCTTGGTGTGTGTTAGATTCCTAAATTATTCAACTACTTTCCATACTGTTTGGGATTCTGGGAGTTGTAGCCCATGAGGTAACTTTTTCAAGCTTTGTGTGAGGGACATCAGTACACTCTCTCTTTAGTACTGTAATTGTAGATTTCTTAATGGTCCCCTGCATTTCTGTCCTTAAAATTACAGCTGGGTTTCACTACTTAGCTAATTACTTCCCTTCATTATTTCTACGGACAGGTAGTAAATCAAGCCATATCAGTAGTGTAGTACAGGTTGAACATCCCTTGTATAGAATTCCAAAATCTGAAATGCTCTGAAATCTAAAATTATCCACATGGGTGGCTGAGACATTGACACCTTTGTTTTCTGGTCGTTCAATGTACACAAACTTTGTTTTATGCACAAAACTATTTAAAATGATTACATCAAATTTTATCAGGCAATGTGTATGAGGCATATATGAAACTTAAATGCATTTTTGTGTTTAGACTTGGGTCACATCTCCAAGGTATCTCATTAATTATGTATATATACACAGATATTTCAAATTTTGAAATGCAAAGACTTTCAAAATTTGAAATTCAAATGCCCCAAAGAAGAGATATAAGGACTCCCTGAAACAACATCTCAGGCTCAGCCAGATTGATCACCAACAATGGTCCAACCTGGCCTCACATCGGGAGGCATGGAGACGCACTATCCAGTATCCACAATGCTGCGGCCGCTTTCGAGAAGTCACACTGAATGGGTCTCGATGAGAAACGACAACGCAGAAAGAACCGCAACTTGGAAACAACATCACCCAAGGAGACTTTCTGCTGTGCTTTCTGCAACCGGACTTGCCTATCTCGGATTGGCCTTCTTAGTCATCAACGCACTTGTAGAAAGCGTGGGATGAGTCCTTCCTGAATCTTCATTCACAAAGAAAAGCCAAGAAGATACAGATATTTCAAAATTTGAAATGCAAAGACTTCTGGTTCCAAGTATTTCAGCTAAGTAATACTCAACTTGTACACACTTTATATAAGATGTTCTTAATGTAAAGTCAATCTAATCAGTATGTGCCAATTGATTTACCTGTACCTATGCAGTCTTGATGGGAAATAAGAGAAATAAAAGGACCAGAGAAACCCAACCCCTTATCCCTAGCTACCTCCCTAGCACAAACACACATCCAAAAACCTTGCAGCACCATTCATCCTGCTTCATCTTCCCAGGATTTCTGAGTGGAAGGTACAGACTGATTCCATCTGGTGGCTTGATTATGTTTCAAAGGCTGCAGATCCTGGGGACTTTTAAACTTACAAACACAAACATGCGCAAGGGGGAAAGCTGAAAGAAGAGCCAGCTTCCTTGAGACAGGGCCAGCTCAAGTCAAGTCACAGAGCCATCCAACATAAGGCCCCCAGGATTCATTCTTTTGTTTTCCAAACAGAAAGCTTAATATAGACAGCACTGCTTGATGCATCCACTTTAGGCTGTTTTCCTTACTCCCTAGGTGCTCTGTGAGTAGGCTATAGAGGGTGCAAAAGACCGAAAGGGGGGGGGGTGTGATGTTCACTGGTGTTATATTTTATTTAAAATCTTACATAAAATCTGGATGACTGAAAAAAGGCTGGGCAGACCTGGAACCTCACCAATGACATCCTTGTCTTTGAGCCATATGCACTCTACAGATTAAACAGTCAAGATTCTATAGAACAATTGATCTTCTGGAACAGAGCCTATTCTCTTGCTTTTATGTTCAAACACTTGGAAGAAAATCAACCCCATATGCTGTCTCTTCACTAGTAATGCTACATGTGTCACATCTTACCTCAGGACTACTTATTATCATGATCGGAAGCTTTCATTGCTATTCCCCAGTTGAGCCAAGAGGTGCTGTGTCCAGGGTAGGGTTGCCATATGAATAAGAGACAGGTACCTAAAAATAGGGATTTTTTCACAAAAATAAGGGACACTTCCTAAAACTTGGAAATCATCGATTGATTTTCAAGTTTTTAGGAAGTGTCCCTTATTTTTGTGAAAAAATCCCTATTTTTAGGTACCTGTCCCTTATTCATATGGCAACCCTAGTCCAGGGCCTATCAGGAATGCACTCCCAGTTCCTGGGAATGGGATGCACATGGAGTTCAGAAGATCAAATATGAGAAGTAATGGAACAAATAGGATACAAACTTAGAATTTCCTTCTGTGCAAGGCAAAGGAATGACAATGGTATTTTGTTACTGTGGTAATAGGTTTCATCTAAGTCTGTCTTATAATAATAACTAATAAAGGGAAATATTTCTTCACCCAGAGGGTCATTGGGTTATGGAACTCACTTCCAGAAGAGGTTGTGACAGCTGTCAGCCTGAACAACTTCAAGGCAGGATTAGACAGATTCATGGATACCAAGTGTATCGGTAGTTACTGAAAAGGACATTCAAGTGCCACCTCGGAGTTGGTTGAGGTAGGCAGGATTTCCCTGGGTACTGGTTGTGGGGGGTCGGGAGCAGGTCAGGGTTTTGCCCTCCCTTCTGCTCGAGATCCCCGTGTACAACTGGTGGGCCACTGTGTGATACAGAATGCTGGACTAGATGGGCTGAGGTCCGATTCAGCATGGCTCTTCTTATGTTCTTATGTTCTTATCTTTGTTGTTTCTTATCATTTTACATTGGTTTAGCTTTCTGACTAAGGCCATGTTGGGCTTGGCCTCATGTAAGCTGCCCTGAGTCCACTTGGGGAGATGGTGATGAGGTATAATAAATTATTTATTGTTATTATTATTATTATTATTATTATTTTGAATTATGGATTTTAATGGTGAGGGATGCATTCCCAGGGGAGTTGGGAGTTCCATTGATTTAATGGAGGTCATAGAAGTGATTCAGGGCAAGAGGAGATGTGGGAGGAGGAAGCAACATTATTACCATCATAGGTGACACAAGACATTTCCTGTTGCCCCCAGATTGTCTCCTCCAGTAGGTAACTGGCAATCCCCCCGGGCTGAAACTGCTGCTGTTAAATGCCAGGTCAGTCAATGATAAAACATCTATCATCCAGGATTTAATTCTGGAAAAACAAGCCGATCTGATGAGTATAGCCAAGACATAGTTGGACGAGACCGGGTGGGTGGGTGGGTTAATCTCTCCCAGCTCTGCCCACCAGGCTTCTTGGTGCAGCAGCAGGTTAGACCCAGGGGGTGGGGAGGAGGGGTCACAGTTGGTTATCAGGATTCCATCTCCCTTATCAGATGTCCTGCAATCAACTGAGTTTGAGTGTGTCTATGTAAGGGTGGGCAACTGGGACAGAATATGGATTCTGTTGGTGTACCACCCATCCCGCTGCTCAACACTCCCTACCTGAGCTAGCCGGGTTGTCTCTACTTTGGCATTGGAGTCTCACCAGCTCATAATGCTGGAGGACTTCATTGTCAATGTGGAGACCAACCAGTTGGGAGAGGCACAGGACTTCATGGCCTCCATGACAACCACGGGGCTATACTAGGTCATATAGCCCCCACCCATGTTGCTGGTCACACTTTGGACTTGGTCTTTTGCACAGGAATGGAATTAAGATGGCGGTGGAGTGGAGGGGCTATCTATAGTTCCGTTGTCATGTATCGACCATTATCTGATCAGATTTGGGCTAACTGTGGCTTTGAACCTCTGCAGTGGTGGGTGACTGATTAAAATGGTTCACCCTGGGAGGCTGATGGATCCAGAAGGATTCCTGATGGCTCTTGGGGATTTTCCTGCCAACATGGAAGGTGATTCTGTCAAAACTCTGGCTAACCTCTGGAATATGGAGGTGGCAAGGAAAGTTGACACAATCATTCCTGAACACCCCCTTACACAGAGCAGAGTCAAATCAGCTCTGTGGTATAACGTGGAGCTGGCGGCAATGAAGTGGATGTGTGGGAGGCTAGAGTGATGTTGGTGCCAATACTGGAGCGAATCTGACTAAACAATATTGAGTATAGCATGTTGGAAATCCTACTCTGTGGCAATGAAAGCAGCTGAAAAATCATTTATGGCCACCAACATTGCATCTGCAAGGAACCACCTACAGGAGCTGTTCTGGGTGGCCAGGGGATGCCTTCAGCCTGATTCTCAGGCAGAGTCTACTTACCTATCTGACCACATCTCCTCACACGAACCTGCCTAAATGTTAAGATTTTCTAACGAGACCCTCTTCTTGTCGCCACCATCGCAAATGTGGTTGGCGGTAACGAGAGAGAGGGCCTTCTTGGTAGCCATTCCAACTCATTGGAACTCTCTCCCCAAGGAGGTTAAAACAGCCCCTTCCCTGATATCTTTTAGAAAGCAGTTGAAGATCTTCCTGTTTATTTATTATTTACTTATTTAAAACTTTTATATACCAATCTTCTCCACCTCCGCAGAGGGACTCAGACCGGTTAACAGCAAGGATTCAATGCCAGATTACAATTTAAAAACATCATAAAACAGTAAAAAGATTAAAATACAAGTAAATTAAAAGCTTGCACAGTAGATTTGTGCAAGCTTTTGATAAAGACACTTAGTTGAAATGACAGGAAGGCTAACTTTTATTGAGTTGTACTAATGTATACCATCTGTCTTGATGAGTTGCCCGCAATAGTTGTATTAGACAAATAATTTAAAATATGTTTATTTATTTCTTATTGTAAATTTATTTGTATAGATAATTGTTTTACACATGTATATTGTTTTGTATTGTCTTTTATATAATGTTGTATGCCGGTTAGGTCCTGTTTAGAGAGAAAAGCGGGATATAAAGATTTATTATTAATAATAATGGTAAAAGAAGCCACTGGTATTCCATTCTACTTACACTCCATACAACAAAAATGAGTATCATTCAAATTTACTGAAAAAGATGTGTGCAAACAAGATCATACTAACACATAGGGTAGGATGGGATTGTTTTTCAATGCTGCAATTTTTGAAAAAGTTAATAAATCAACAACAACTCTGAGTAGCATTTAAGATAGGATCTATATCTAGTTTCTTTAACTGTCTTACCTTACAGTCTGATTTTTTTTACTCTAATGACAGCAGCTAATTATATATCATATAAAGATAGAAGAACAAATAAGATATTGATGGGGTTATTATCATTATTTTCACCAAGAAAAAGGCTGGAGTTGTGGTGACACAATGGGTTAAACCCTTGTGCCAGCTGAACTGCTGACCTGAGGGGTGGCAGTTTGAATCCTCGAGATGGGGTGAGTTCCCATTTGTCAGCACCAGCTTCTCATCCAGGGACATGAGAGAAACCTCCCATAGGATGGTAACACATCCAGATGTCCTCTGGGCAACGTCTCTGCAGACGGCCAATTCTATCACACCAGAAGTGACTTGCAGTTTCTCAAGTTGCTTCTGAGATGATAAAAAATAAGCAAGAATAAGCAAGAATTACAGATGGAAAAATGAACACTGTTGATTTCTTTGTCTCCTGGTATCCTTCTTGGGTGAATACTGAACAGAAACCTCCAAACCACCACATAAGTTGCTTACATTTAGAGTACAATTAGAGTGAGCTGACATTTGTATGTCTCCCTTGTTTATATTTCTGAATACAAGTGGGAAACTATTTTCCTTGTGGCAAGCTTCTATCCCATAGTGAAGCATACCTCTTGGTTATAGATATATGTCAGTCTGGAATCCCCGATTGCTTGTGTAATGCCATTCTTTAATTTTATTTGTTTCATTAATAGGTCAGTGATGATGTGCGAACTATTAATTGTATGTGTCTTTCTTTGTCTATGTGATTTTTCAGTATAATAACAGTTTGTTAATGGTACTACAAACTACAACCTCTGCTTCCTCAATGGGTTGCTGGAAACTAAACTAGAAAAAACAGCCATTCCATGGATGAGACAGCCACACCAAGCTTCTATCCTGTTTTTCCATGGGCAGATTCATCCAAATGCTCCCTCTGTCTGATGTGGTATAAACAGAAAGTCTTGCATAGATATTACTTAGGGGACTTCTGAAATAAGGGAGGTACAGCTGCAGAATGAACTGCAAAACATTTCTATGCTTTGTGTTTTCTATCACAGCAGTGCCATGTTTTAGCTAGTTATCCATAATCCTTAACTGCTCTATAGCTAAGGGTCTAAATATAAATCCAGCACACATTCAAGACAGCCTAAAAAGTTTTAATGTATATGGCAGACAGGATGGCACCTCCTTACATCATACTACACATAGAATGCCAGTTGAACTTTAATTCAATAGTGCAGATGGGTAGTATCATCAACAATAAGAGTTCAACGGCTTAGGGAGTTGGGCAGATCAGGCTATATAGCATATATAGTTCCCTTTAAGCAAGGGGAGTGGCCAGTCATAGGATGTTTATCTGGGGCATTAGTATTGCTCTGCCTAGTACTTGCTATCTGAGGAATTTGCCTTACTCTCCCCAACAGGATATCAAAGGGAGTAGGGTTGCATCTGCTCTTTTTCTCTGCAACTCTATCATTTGATTTGAAATTGTGTGTGTTTGTAAGTTATGCTTCCAAGAAGTTAGGCTGAATTTAGGAGAGGCAGGGATAGCAGGTACAATCTTACTCCAACACTCCTTGTGTATGCTCAAATATGTGTTTGGATGATTGTTGCTTCACTGTTTCAAAATAATAATGCAGATTATAATCTGTGTCTACACTGAAGAGGTATTGGAGTAGTGACAGAACTTGTAATCACACCAAAAACAATCTGTTTTGGCCATGAAATGTAGGTGACATCAGAAGTCCCCTGCCATGAACTCCCACTTGCCCTGTCCTTTGCACCCTGGAAGAAGGTGGGCGGTAAAAACTCAACCTTGACTCATAAGGTGAGTCAGGCCAGAGGGGAAAGAAGTACATTGTTTTCTTTTTTAAAAAATTGTTTTTATTGATTAAAATTCCATACAAACATTTAACATAACATCACACATCAGGCAATGCCCCTAAGAAGTACATTGTTTTCTGTGACACTCCGGTGTGATGTGAATTCATGCCAAGTTAGATGCCAAGATGTTACAATACAGTGTTCAACAAAACACCATTCTTGTGTCTAAAAATTACACTGCTGGATCCAGGAGTCTTTGACTCCTTTCACACCCACCCAAACTGTTTGCTAACATCATAAAAATGACATGCTATTCATATGCTTTCAGCATGGCTCTCTTGAGATGTGCCCAGTTAGTTTTCTAGTAGGTAAAGTCATCCATGACTCAGTTCAAGCCTCCAGGAACTGGGGAATTTCAGAGGTGGTGGAGAAGAAGGCTGAATACAATAGAGACTTCTATGTGCCACAAAGCCACAGGCATGAAGTTTTGGAACCAAAATGTCTAATATTCAGCAGAATGTTCATGAGAGCTTTCCAAGACAAAGGGCTTGCAATGCACAAAGGAGAGATCTGATACATGGTATGATAATTGTCTCTGGTGATTATTTGGGAATGTTTGAGGGGACTGTAAGTATTTGGATATTTCAGAGGCAGTGTGGTTACCACTTTCAGGGAAGCAACAATGGGAGAGAGTTTTTTTTAAATCTTCAAGCACTTTTTGTGGGCATCTACAACCTTCTCCTGGGCCATTGTAGAAACAAAATGAATTTTTGATCTGTTTTTGCAGAATTCCTCTCATGGCCTTGCATTCTTATCATGGATGGAAAAGAATTTAATTGGATTTAACACAGTAAATAAAGCTCTTTTGTAACTCTCATACAAATGAAGGGTTACAATGCATACCATTTGTAAAATATGCATTAAGGCATGTCAATGGAGAAACATGAACATTAACTGAAATGTGTAAATAAATGCTTTTGTTGTTATTAACAGTATACACTTTCCAATATAAACATCAAAACTTATTATATAATCTTTGATTTATGGCAAAGCTATGAATGAGAAACCTTCAAGTCACCGTATTCTCAACAGTCTTACAAACTTGTGGCTATGACTTCCTTGACTGAATCTGTCCTTCTGTAATGCAGGCTTCATTTTTTACTATGGCTTCTATCTTACCAAACATTGTTGTGGTTTCTAGTGATCCATATATTCTCATGATATATCCAAAGTATGACAGTCTCAGTTTTGACTTCTAGGAAGGGTTAGACTTGATTTGTTGTAGGACCCATTGATTTGTCTTTTTAGCAGTCTACCATATCCATAGAACTTTTTCAATGCCATATTTCAAATTTTCTTTCTGCCAGCTTTCTTCACTGCCCAGCTTTCACAACCATATACATAGATATTGGAAATGCAATGACATGGATAACCCTATCTATCCAATGATATATCTTACACTTCCAGATCTTGCCTAGTTCCTTCATAGATGCCTTTCCAAGTCCAACCTTCTGATTTCTTGATTGCAGTCTCCATCCTGCTTAATGATTGAGCCAAGATATGGACAACCTTGAACTGTTTTAGTATCTTCACTGTTATGTAAATCATGTGTGGTATTTTTGCTTTCTAAATGTTCAGCTGTAAACAAGTCTTTGCACTTTCTTCCTTGTCTTTTTCAGTGATTGTTCCAATTATTAGCTGTTTTCTGCTAGTAATGTGGTGCCACCTGTATTATTTAAATGTTTCTTCCTCCAGTTTTCATGCCTCCTTCCTCAGAATCTAATCATGCTTCACATGTAATATGTTCATCATACAAGTTTAATATCCATTATCCAAAATGCTTCTGCTATCACATGGGTTTTTGGGGTCAAAAGTACCCTGTTAAAGCCACACATGAAGGCAGCAAAATGGAGCATTTTTGCCCATGTAAAGAGGTCAAGGTCTATTAGAGGGATGCTCTTCTATGTTCCACCAGTAGGACACATTTATTCTGATAGGACATAGGCCTCCTCCTCTTCACTCCCCAGTTTTGGGGTGCCTTCCCCTTGGAAGTGAACAGAAAAAAAGATGATGGGATTGATAAGTCTAATAACACCTATGAATGAAATAGCAAAATCTAGAAAAATATAAACACTAGGGTTGGTTGATCAAAAAAAATCGTGGTTCTAAAATCAAATGGGGGGGATTTTTTTATGCTTAACGCAAAGACTTACAAAAATTTTCCAAAAGAATTCTTAATTGATATGTTATTAATAACGAATTTTGTAATTACTTCTTAATTCAGCGTATGCTTATTCCAGATGGTTTTGGCCTACAACTCCCAGAAATCCTAACAGCTGGTAAACTGGCTGGGATTTCTGGGAGTTGTAGGCCAAAACTGGAATAAACAACACTGAATTCTAGATGGGACTCCAAATAGGAAGGAGGAGGAGGCTGGTGCAATCACAATGTATCGGCAAGGTGTGAGGGGGAAAGCAAGCAAGTCTACAGGGGTGTTTTCCGCAAGAGTAGTAGTCTATCCACACAAAAGCAGCTTCACAATAATCAACACAATAGCAACTTCATAATAATAAACTCAGAGCAACTTTACAAAACAACTTCACACAGAGGTCTTCATAGTAGCAACTTCACAATGATGGATGGATATATCTGAGTCTTGGCTTGCCATGTGACAGTACTCACTGTACTGGTGAGCATGGATAGAAATCCTGTGGGAAGTGTCCTTGAATAAGGTACTTGTGAATCCTGGTGGAGAGAGAGGCAGCCAAGTGAGGTAGAAAGGCCAGGAAAGAAAGGGCGGAGCTTACAAAGCCTTTTTGGACTTCAACTCCCAGAAACCACCACCAAGCAAGAGTCCAAAAATGGTAACTTTTCTCAGTTTTGCAAGGAAAGCGGAAAGGAGGAGGAGAAGATCAATATTTGTATAGAGAAGACAACCCCCCCACTCCTGAGTACTAGCTGTGGCAGAAGCAGAAAGATCTCCCTGAAGAGTGCAAAAGGACTTCAATTCCCAGAAGCCTTGGCACTTAGACCCAAAAGAAAGGGATTGTGGGAATTGAAGACCAGCAAAAAAAACACAGGGTAGGCTATGGAAATACCAATCTGGGCACACAAGGTACTAGTCCTGGGAAGGTATGCGAATGGACAGTTACACATCAAACAAGCAAAGGTAAATGCCAATATTGGTATATATTGTATTGCACAAATACATCAAAAATACATGTCATACATATGAAAAGGCATAGAACAGTAAAGTAGTAATATCACTATCAAAAATGTAGGCTTCCAAAGGGATGCCTATTGAGGCTAATTGTACCCAATAACATCACAAAATACTGGTATCAGAGAGGTATTCAAAGCACTATCATATAAGCAGCAACACATGAGTAAATAATAAATATAGCAAGTATTTGAACAAGCAAAGCAGCATCACGTTAATAGAAAAGCAGCTTCTTCTTCTTCGGGAGCTCTGTGAATGCACACTTATGAAGTTTGCGCGCCAGGCGCTTCAACGGAAACTTTCCAGTTTGAAAAGTTTTGGCGGTAGCTCCGCCCAGCCGGCCCAAAGGGCATAAAAGGCGCCTCCATGCGCCCACCCCATTCCTTTGTTTTCCCGCCACTTGGGCAACATCGGAAATACGGCTGGTTGTGTGAGCATAGCATGTCCACAACCAGTTTCAAAAGGTGCTTATCCTGCGGTAGCAAGATCCCGGATTGCGACGGTCACTCGAAGTGCCTTCGGTGTCTCGGGGAGGGACACGTCGTTCCGACCTGCCGGCACACTGCCAGGCCTTCTCGTCGGCCACGAGGCGGCGAGAGCCCGCAGGCTTCAGGCCTACCTGATGGAGCGTGCTCTCCCCTCCTGAGATGGCGACGGCTGTCCCATCTACCTCCTTGGGGTCCGAGGCGGCTGCTTCGGCCCCCACCGTGTCGACCGCTCACCCGGCCGGGAAGAAGCATCCACGGAAGGAGAAAAGCGCCTCTGTCTCCTCGAAGACTTCGGCGTCGAAGAGGCCCTGCACCGTAACCACCGAAACGGTCCAGCTGCCTCCGCCTCGTCGACTTTCGACAAGCTCGATGGCGTCGGGCCTCTCCCAGAGGTCGGCCATCTCGAGGACTCCCTCTGACCGGGCTATGGAGATAGCTTTCCGAGGTCGAGTGAAGAAGCCCGTAGAGCCCAGACCAGAGGCCTGGTTCCTGTGACTCCGGGCAAGTCTCTGGAGGCCGCGGCCCTCCCGAGACCTCCATCGCTGAAGAGGCGCAGGACTCTGACATCATCGCCTTCAGTCTCCTGCCCCGACTGCCGCCTATCCCTGTTCTCGCTGTGGAGACAGGGGTAGAGCAACCACGTGTCGCCAGAGGACTCAGTCCAGACCGTCGTCCGAGTCCCATCGGGGCCGACCTCGGTCCGACAACTCTTCGTCACTTCGCCTGACAAAGGCAGACAAACCACGAGGCTCGCCTTGGCCCCCGGCCGAGCGAAACCTGCCTCCTGTGATGACTGCGGCCCCCTTCAACCTCTAGGTCGCCGCCACAGTCACAGCCTCCCGCAACCAAGACACGGTTCGGCCTTGGTCGAGGAGACGAGATGGAAGATGGCGAGGTCCCTCGATCGACAGATCGGGCTCCATTCTGTCCTCAACATGGGACAGACGCCTTCCCATACAGGATGCGAAGTGGAACC